>JAUCMT010000154.1:1086388-1114132 GCA_032357475.1 Enteromius thamalakanensis | reverse complement strand
TTTAATTTAATTTAATTTAATTTAATTTAATTTAATTTAATTTAATTTAATTTAATTTAATTTAATTTAATTTTATTGCATTGCATTGCATTGCATTGCATTGCATTGCATTGCATTGCATTGCATTGCATTGCATTGCATTGCATTGTGGTATTGCTCTGTATGCAGTATTACAGAAATTGTTTTATTTTTCTTTACTTTACCATGCTAGTAAACTGTGTACAAAGATGTTTATCTGTGATTTAATTAGATCTTATTTTCATGCAAAGACCAGTAAATCATGCAAATAAACCTGTGTATAAATCTATAGCAACTATTTTGTTAAATACGTATGCAGTATCAGTAAAAGATTTAAACAAAAAGACATGAATGCATTTAACAGATGCTTTTTATCCAAAGTGACTTACAGTGCATTCAAGGTGTACAGGTTATCAGTTCATGAATTTCCAGGAGTTAAATCCATCTCCAGCTGAAGTGTGTGTGTGTGTGTGTCAGGAATGACTGGGATCCTCATGTGTGCTGCTGGGCTCCCCGTGTGTTTGACCCGGGCTCCTAAACCCATCCTACATCCACCGGCGGTCAGCAAGAGCGACCTGAAACCCGTGCCAGGGATCAACAGCATCCGACGCAAGACCAAGAAAAAGCACCTCCGCAAAGGTGAGTGTGTGTGTGTGTTTGTCTAGCGATTGATTCTCTGTCGGACTTTTTTTGCTGATCTGAGCAGAGCAGACTTTGTGTGAATCGAGCAGCGACAGAAAGTGACAAGGTTCCTCTTACATTACAGCAGCTGAACCGTGTTACCATAGATCTGCTTAGCGTCGTGCTTATAGATTTGTTTTTGTGCCTCCGTTGCTGCACAAATCAAGTGGCAGGAATCAATAGCGTATTGAAAGTCCAGACAGCAGGAGAGTGTTTGTGCGCTAAAGGTCACCAGAATAAAGACGCTTTGAGAAATAAACACTGAAGCTCTGTGTTCTGCAGAGTACGTTTGTCAGCTAAAGTTGACAGATCCTCTCTTTAGCGTCATTCAGTGTCAAAAATATTTACAAATGCAGAATTAATGCTAGAGGTGTAGAAAATTAAGACGTTTTTATAAATACATCATTATAAATGCACTGATATGTTTTAAGATCAATCAGTGCAAGGGACTAGGACTAGGATTAAACCTTCTCTGTGAAATCCGAGTTTGAGTTTGGAAATCTGGGATTAGTTTTATGAGGTTTTCCAGTCTTATGGAGCCTAAATATACCAGCTTCTGTCTGCAGTCTTATATGTATTAAGTTTTTACATATATCTATATTGTTCTCTATTAGCTGATCAAGCAGAATTTGATTCAATCGAATTTAAAATGTTTAATTTAATATATTTCAATTCACTGGATTATGTCAGAATTCTATAAATCAATTTTCAGTCCATATATATTATCAAAATCCCTTTTTTTTTTTTTGAGTAAACAGCCTAATTCTATAAGAGGTGTATAGAAATGTTTTTCTTATATTTAATTTTTATTTCCATTCAAGTAAACATTCAAGTTTTTATCAAATTCTTAAATGCTTGTTTATTTTTTATTTTATTTTAATTTTCAAATAAACACCTTTAATCAATGCACATTATTATTTGTATTTTATATGTTCATATTTTCTTTATGTATATTAATTGAATTTATGTGTATATAAATTATTATATTTTTATTTTTAGCACGCAAGTAAGTCAAGTATGTTTTATTAAAACTAAGTGTCACATGAACGCATGACTAAAGCTCACGGCCTGATCCTAGTTTTGTCTGGTTTTCCAGGTAAAAACCCGGAGGATGTGGTTCGGCACTACACCGAGAAGATCAAGTCTGCTCCCGATGAGGTGATTGATGAGCATCATGTGACCAGCCTAGCGCTGTGTGGTTTACTAGCAGAGTTAATGAGCAAGGCAGATGTGTGTCAGTGTTACTCACTGTTGATATCCGTCAGGACTGCACCATCTGCATGGAGCGACTGGCCACCGCGTCCGGATACGAGGGAGTGCTGAGCTACAGAGGCATCAAGCCTGAGCTGGTCGGCAAACTGGGAAAGTGCGGACACATGTACCATCTTCTGTGTCTGGTGGCCATGTACAACAACGGCAATAAGGTACCAAACCATCCAGTTTCAGGATTTATTATCATCTTGTGCCTTTGAACAAACTGCATCCTATGAAGCATTGCAAATGACATAATAGAAGTGCATCTAATCACATAACAATCTCAAAACTCATGTTATGGCCTCTTTTTTTTTATATACTAATAGGATTTTAGACCCTCCTGTAAAAAAAAACCCCAAAACTGTACAACTTTTGTGTTGAGGGTTAAATAAACCCACACTGGTTTCTGTGTCGTTTGTGAAAAATCAACGCTACGGAAAACACTGAAGATTCATGCAAAAACAGAAATCCTCTGCAGGGTTATTATAGTTAATTAAAAACTATAAAAAATGTTAAACCAAGTAGTTAAGATGCTGTTTAAAATATAAATTCAAACCGAATGCAATGATCTGCAAATCTCATAAATCCTTATTTTATTATTAGTAGAACAGACAATTAAAATAAAAACAAAAAAACGACATCAGTTCATCAGGTTCTTAAAGGGACAGCTCACCCAAAAGTAAAAATTAATTACTCACCCATCATTTCAAACATGACTTTTTTAGAGCTTTCTGATATCTCGTCAATTAGGTCATAACACCTCCCCGCCAAAGCTTTTATGGCCATCCCTGTTCTAGGTGTATTACGGTAAGAAAAGCCCTAGGGCATGTCCTGAATGATTTATGGGACTTCCCGGGTCTACTGGGCTTGAAAATATAAGATTGCCACATGCAGAAGGGTCAGAGATAATATAGATTGTGATATAGATTATATACTTGCATGTATGTTTTGAGCGTTTTGAATCTGATCGGGATGAAGCAGGCCAGTCAGGGACAGAGATGCCTTTACAAACACATCTTCTAATATGTAGTGGATAGATCTATAACCTAGCGGTATGAATGTATGTATGTGTGTGTGTGTGTGCGCACAAAATTATTTATTGGATGAACTTAATTTAACTAAAGGCATGATTTCCATCCAATAAATATGTGTAAAATTAATAAGATTACATTTAATTGAGTTGGGTCAACTCAATTTGATCGAATATAGTTGTAATAAAAACGATACATCTTATGCTTGTTGAACTCAAACTAAAAACCCCAAAATACTGAAAACACTTTAAAGATGTTTGAAAAGTGTTTGATTTATTTAATTTTAGACATTAGCCAACATGTTAAGCATTACATAAGATGGTTTTGAAACATCCACGGCATGCCCAAAGTATTTTTATTATTATTATGATTATTAAAATTTTTTTGATTCATGTTAGCAGCACTAAACACATGCTCTACACTTTACCACAGTGGTAACCCCAACAAAATACTAATATAGCAGAAAGTCTTTTAAATACAAACACAAAACATTTTGTTTCAAGATTTACTATCCTTATCTTGCCCTGTGCAAAGCATGATGGGAAGGGGAAATCCACTTCCTAGTTACACAATTAAAATCATTTATGTTCTTTCAAAAGGAAAATATTAAGTTGAAACAACAAAACTGTTTCAGGTCAGTTTAACACAATGCAGTTGTTTAAATAGGGAACCAAACACAATTGAGTTAAATGAAAATATTTTTCTTAAATCAACTGAACAGTTTTTGAGTGTGTTTGTATGTGTGCGTGATCTATATATAAATAGAGGATGTGTGCATATAGAGGTACATATGTATGAATGTAGCCTAAAGGTGTATGTGTGTCAACATATACTGTACGTGTGTATGTTAATAAATGTGTGTGTTTGTGTGTTCTGTTTACTGAACACTTAATTTTATTTGTTTATAGAATTATTTAGAGGTGAAAAAATATGATATCTGAATGTATTTTACCAAAGCACACAAACAGCTAGAATACTGAGTGTCCTGTTGGTTACAGTATTTACTTCCTCTTTAATTAGAATTTTATTTGATAAAAATTAAAAAAAATTGAGAAAAATATTTTGTATACATAAAAGCACCAAGCCGTACCGTTTGAGCTACTGGATAAAGAAAAAAACACTCGTATTGAATGAATTATGGGTGACAAACCTGTGAATAGAGTTCAATAATGATGTTGATAACTGAAAATGTTTGCTTTTGTGTGCTGCTGCATCCACACACACACACACACACACACACACACACAGTGTGTCAGTACTGTAAAGGAAAATGAAAGGTTGTAATTTTCTAAGCTGATATAACTTGGAAATATTAATCAAGGAACTTTACTGCCTATCATGGCTGAAGCAGGTGCAATAATATCACACACATGTGTGTGTGACAGGAGAAAAACAGTGGTGTGTATCTTTAATGAAGCACATGAAAGCATGAACCATAAACAACCTGCATGTCTCTGAATGTCCCGTCTGACCTTTCCCAAGCTCTCCTGAGTCTGCTCGAGTGTTGTTGTTGTGTTTAATGTGTCTGATGTTGTTCTCAGGATGGCAGTCTGCAGTGTCCCACCTGTAAGGCCATCTACGGAGAGAAAACCGGCACACAACCTCCTGGGAAGATGGAGTACCACGTGATTCCTCATTCTCTACCTGGATGCTCCGACACCAAGACTATACGAATCGTCTATGACATTCCTGCGGGGATACAGGTATATTCAACAGATTAATCTGAATTATTATTATTAATAAATTCTTTTTTAACATTTCTTCAAAAAATGATTAGAGATATATTTCTAAATAATAAGCAAATGTGCTGTTAGAAAAAAAAATGTCTTAAAGTTTTAATATTTTTAAGATTGTAAAACTTAATTTTCACTATACACTGTGCACCTATAATAAAATATAATATTTATTTAAAGCTGATATTCATGCAGTTGCCTGTTAAATAGGTATTCTTTTAAAGTAAACAGCTTAATTTTGTACCAAAATGAATTTTTTACATGCAATGAAGTGCCTTAACTATTATACTAACTGTAAAAAATGGTCTATAAGAAATATTGTTTTTATTTTTATTTTTTTAATTTTCATTGTGGAGTTTTTATAGAACGGCTACAGTATAGGAAGCATTGGAAACAGCAGGTTAAAAATAGTGCAATAAATACAGAAAAAAACAATGCAATAGCTACTGGATAATAATTTTTATTACAAAAAATGTGTCTATTATATATCCTAAGATTTGGTGTTGAATATTACATTGATTATTAGCAACGATGTTCATGAGAGACACAAAGGCTGTTTGTGTGTTTGTTTTTGTCTTCAAGCAGACCAGTTTTCATAGAGAAAGGCTTTGCACTCATATCTAATGCTGCAGAGTGACCCGTGGGCTTGTGGCTTCTGGTCACTGTGCTTTCACCGTGTTTTACCATCCGTGAGACAGGAAGTGGCTGCGTGGGGATTTCCTGCTTAATGGGGGCCGTAGCGCAGCTCTTTCTGGGTCATTATCTCATATGTACTTGCACTATAGTTTTGCACGATCGGCCACCCACTCACTTTCTGGGCTCCGGCATCATAAGATTAACTTGATAAAAAATATCCCATCACGAACACCCACACCATGCAAAGAAGTTACTTTCTAGTTAATCAAAGTTTTAGTAATGTTATTGTAATTTATTGAGTAGTTACGCAAAATATAAAATACAAATATTCTAAATATTTATTAATGCTGATTTTATGATTAATATTTATTGGATAATATAATGATATACAAAATATAAATAAATTATACTAAATATTTTTATATACATTATTATTTTAATTTTATATATAATTAGGTATCCACTTTCAGTTCCCAATTAATTTAAAAGGTACATTTGAGTGTTTATGGCTGTAGAAGTATAGTTCAATTCTATTTTAGTTTTTTTGGTTTATTTTTGTTTTTCCATTTTTCTTTTAGATTTAGTTAAAATTGTAGTAATGTGACCAGGAATATGTCTATGTAGTTTTTATTAATTTTAAGTTTTGTATTTCAAATAACAAATGTGGTTTTTAATTTTCAGTTTCAGTTAACTATGATAACTATATTTGCAAAAGGATTCTTACGCAAAAATAGTTTGAAGACTTCGTTCACCCCCCCAAAAAACCGTTCTAATGACAGAATTTTAATTTTAACTAACCCTTAACTTTGCGTGATCATTTTCCGTCAGTAACAATGAAAAGTCCTGTTTTTGTTGTTGTATTTTTTAGATGTGTATATGTGCCTGAGCTGCTGATGGCTGTAATGATGCTAATGAATATGAGGTTTTGAATGCTTAAATATGTTCCCTATTGTATCAAACTAATTCAAAGGAGCAAGAAAATCCTTTTCCCCATGATATCTGCTCATCAGTATTCCCAGGGCAGGCTGTGAGTGTGTGTGTGTGTGTGTGTGTGCTTATTAGATGTGAGGGACGGTCCGCTGCAGCGATGCTCTTCTGCCCGTCTGGCTTTGATCTGTGTGTGAAGCTGTGATGTGATCAGCAGAACTCATCTCATGAAGAACAGCAGGCCTCAGGCCGTTGTTAGCGTTTCCTCTCCGGTGTGTGCTAATCGAGCAAGTGGTGTGTGAAGTGTGACCGTGTGTGTTATGTGTGTGTTTTGTCCAGACCACAGAGCACCCGAATCCCGGGAAAAAGTACAGCGCACGCGGATTTCCTCGACACTGCTACTTACCAGACAATGAGAAAGGCCGGAAGGTGAGAGTTAAGATCTGATATTTTATTGTTGTTGTTTTATTTAATAAATTTTTTTTTAAAAGTATTTGTATACAAAATTATAAATAATAAAATACTTATTTTCGTTATTTTTAGAGTCGGCGCACATCTAGTGTTGATATATAAAACTTACATTTTATTTATTTGATACATAATGAACATAATAGTGAGCATCGCATGTTTTTTATTTCATGTTGGATGGATTAAATTAAATATTGAATATACCAAGGTTATTATATAAAACAAACTATACATATTTTTTTCATTTTGAAATAATTTGAAATAATTTTTTAACATGATGTACCAAAAAAGTAAAGAAAAAAAAGATTACAAATTATATACATATTAAAATAATAGTAATAATAATAAGATTAAAAATACAAAAACTTATATATACAAAAAATATATATTTGGTATAAATTATATACCAAGACAATTTAATATAAATATGGTATTTAATAAATACAAATTAGTACAATAGATAATAAATATAAGTAAATTTATTTTCTACTCTTATATTCAAATTAAACATAAATTAAAAAATAATAATATTTGTATACACACATCAATAAAGATATTGGAATAAAATATGATTATGTATTTATTAATATATTATGTATAAAATAATAATAGGTACTTGTTTATTAATCATATAATCATATATAATATTGATCGATTATTAATCACAGTCGTTATTGTTGTATATCTAAAATTAAATTTATTATAAAATTATAAAATATTATAAAAAATTATAAAAAATTATAAAAAATTAAAATTATAAAAAATTATTTATTATAAAATATTATGGATGCAGGTTCATGTTGTTTTTATGGCTCAATCCAGGTGTTGAAGTTGCTAATCACGGCGTGGGACCGTCGTCTGATCTTCACCATCGGGACGTCCAGCACCACAGGAGAGATGGACACGGTCGTGTGGAACGAGATCCACCACAAAACAGAGTTCGGCTCCAACCTCACAGGCCACGGCTACCCTGACCCCAACTATCTGGACAACGTGATGAGAGAACTGGCAGCTCAGGGCGTCGGAGAGGACAACCTGAAGGACTGAGGCTCGGCCCGCACACACACTCAAGCTGAGGCGTTCCTGACTGCCGGAGAGACCTTTGACCTCTCTGAGAACGACGGCCCTAGCTGACCTCGAGTGAGAGACGAGGAGATGTGGAGGATGGAGTGATGAAACCAATACAAATTACTCTAATCTGTTCCTCATTCGCTGTCATGGCTCTCTTTCTCTCGCAACGCTCTTTTTCAAGGCTACCCAGAATGCATCTGGGCTCAGACCGGTGCATGTGGTAGTTGTATATACACACTCATTAGTGGCTGACCGATATGAGTTTTTCAGTAGCGACGCCACTGATTGATTAATTATCAATTTTGGCTGAGAAATGTCCCCCAAGTGAGCATTTAAAGGCGTTATTGTGTTAAATGAGAACAAAATGATAGAGGAGTAGCTTTAGAGAGATATGTTTTGATTCAGTGGTGCGTAATTAGTGATAAATGATTGAGTATTGGAATATGAAATGGTTTTATAAAAATGTTATGAATTTGACAGTAAAACCCGGCTGCAGGCTGCGGTAAATCTTAATAAGTCTTAAAGAGTGAGTCGTTGAATTATTCGTCCAACCGATTTAATCAAGCAGATGATTCAATGTTTATTAATGAGTCACTCAGTTCAGTCAAACACCTGATTCATTCAGTAATGAAGCTAGCAACTCTCTTTATAAATAAGTCACTGATTCATTCAAATGGCAGATTCATTCTGAAAGAAATAAAGCTAGCAACTTACTTAACTGACTCAGTTGATTTGTTTAAGTGATTCGGTCAATATTTGAATCAAGTGATAAATGTTTAAATGAGTGAGTCACTGAATCATCAGCTCACTCAATTCAATCAAATGCCTGATAGTTAGCAACTGACTTGGCTTCGTTCAAACAGCTGATTCTTTCAGAAACTAATAAAGTGATTGTCTTTATGAATCAGCCACTGAATCATTGACTCACTCGATTTGTTCAAATGGCAGATTCATTCAGTAATGAAGCAAGCGACTGTTTAAATGAATGAGTCACTGAATCCTCGACTCACTCAATTCAATCAAACCCCTGATTCTTTCAGAAATGAAGAAAGTGACTCTTTATGAATCGGTCACTGAATCATTGGCTCACTCGGTTCGTTCAAAAAAGTGAATAACGAAACGCCACTCTGTTGCTTGCTGTGCTTATTGCAGAACAGTCTTTATAAAACTAAATAAACACCTATTTTACCCACTCTTTACTAGAAAATGTTGACGTCTGTAAGCTAAATGAACAATCTGCCAGTCAGTAGCTGATGATCTTAAAAATCATCAAATATCAGATGATTCATTCCATTTCTTGATATATATCGGTCGACCACTGCATCCATTGGATAACATGGAGAAGTTTTGTTTCCATGTTGATGTTTTTTAAAACTGCATCACTTTCAGACGGTTTTCCTGATGTTTTCTGCCTGAAACAGTATCAGTTTGGCCTCCGTATATGTAACAGATTAAAGGAGGAAGCCTGTAGTTGTTGCATTTGTAGGGTGTAGATGGATCCGTAAGCAGATTTTCGGAGGGTGTTTTTGATGTTTGTGCAAGCGCTGCATAAAATATCTGCACTTCAAAACATTCAGCTCTCCGGCTCGTGTGCTACTTTTGAACTTCAGAGTAATTAGCGGAGCTCAGTGCGAACGCTGAGATTTGAGGATCCTTCTGTGTGCGTTTTAACTTTTAGAATGAATAAGATGAATAGGATGTCTTCTTGAAATATGCAATGATTCATATCCTATCTTGCTTTGTTTCTCTTTTATGTCATTGATCTGAGAGCGTGGCTTTCTGGCTGCAGACGGGTTGATCTGTGCTGTGTTTGGACTGGAATACTGGCATACTACGTTACTAGAGTACTGCACACAGTATACAGTACTGTGTATACGTTATTTTTTAATGATGAATGTTTTAAATAATTGTCCTCTTGAACTGCATGCGAGTGGCGTTCAGTTATGATGTTGAATACATACGATTGTTGCCAATTTGTAATTAAATTGTGTGCACTAAAGTGTGAATTAAAGGCAGTCAAATGATCAAATAATGAATCAAAATCAGCAAAATTGTGGCTGATATTTCTAGTGCATGTGTTACACTGGAAATAAAGTTGTACATTTGACAGTGGTTCTCAACCAGCGATCAGGGGCCTCAATATTAATTTAAAGATTTAGAATATAATTTAAAAAGACAAAACGAGCATTTAAAAAAATTTAAGTAAAAAAAAAAAAAAACTTATTAAAAAAAAAAAAGTGGGATTTATGTATCTTAAAAAATCATATTGAATCTTTAACCTCCTTAGGTACTTTTGTAATCAATATACATTTACTAGCTGTGCGAAGATGTAGAACATTTTATCGGGTAGAAATTGTGAGTTTATGCTTAATTTTTATGCAGTAATTAGGAAAGACTGGAAAAGTCATGAAAATACATGGGTTAAAAGGAGCAGTAAGCTTCAGCTGCTGAACCATCTGCAATATTTTAAACTTTTTTTTTTTTAGGTGCTTTTTTTATTTTCAGAAACCAGGAGTTAAACAAAACTAGTTCTTTATGGTTGTGGACAATGTGGGCCCTTGGAGTCAAAAAGGTTGAGAAACACTGGCGTAGTGCAATGACAGAGTTGCAGATTTTATTCAATGCATTGAGAAAACCAACACGGTGTGCATGTAAACACACTAGATACTGTAGGAAGTGTAGTATGTTGTGCTCTGTTCTGAACACAGCCCTCATGTTTGGTGACAGAGTGTTTCTGAGGCCGTAGCAGATAAATCACCACTCAAACTCCTCTCAAGGTTAAAGTTGTTTCCAGAGAGCTGTGAGAAACACACACTCGTGATTCCGTCCGTGGAGCGCAGCGCTGTTATCCATCACGGCCTGGGCGGTGTGTGTTAGTGCTCTCTTTGTGGATCTGGAGTCGCTTTGTGACGTTTCCCTCTGGGTCTGTGAACTGTGATTTATTTCTGCGCTGACTCTGATACATGTTTGTGTGTCATCTGGAAGCCAAAGATCGTGGCACCATCGTACAGTCTCTGAAGGGCCGTTCACGCCGACAGCGTTTTATATCAACAAACCGAGCTTCTCGCTTGCTTAAACACCGTTTACAACCATTTGCAAGTATCTGTTCTATTTTTGCTCATAGTATATAACGTAGTACTTTCAAATGATTAATTACGATTATTCACATCTATAAGTTTTTGTTTACTGTTTTCAGCATCAGAAATGTTTCTTGAGCAGTAATTCAGCACATCTGAAAGATTTCTGAAAGATCATGTGACACTGAAGACTGAACAAATGATGCTAAAAATTCAGCTGCGCATCAAAGGAATAAATTGTATTTGACTACATTTTTGCATAGAAAACAGTTATTTTAAATTATAATAATATTTCACAGTTTTTCAGCAGTTTTTGTGGAAATAAATGCACCCATGTTGAGCAGTTATTACCAAAACATTTGAACTAACTAGTGATGTTGCGATTTATCATATCCGAAATAGATTATTGTGTATTTATTATGCATATACTATATAAATACACACACATACTGTATATATTTTGAACAAATTTCCATGCATTTTCACGTTTATATTTATATTCATATAATAAATAGGATATATAAATATTTTAAAGGTATAAACGTTTTCTTAACATATACATGCATGTGTGTGTATTTATATGCACATAATATACACAGTGCCACACAATTTATCATGTTCTTATTCTGCAGAAGGCATCATTTTTAGGCATCATTGATTAATAGAGTTCAAAAGAGCAGCATTAATTTGAATAAATTTTTTTTTAGCATTATAAGTGTAATTTTTGATCAATTTCATGTGCACTTACTGAATAAATATTTAATTTTTTCCAAAAAATGTAGTGTATTTTATGGCATGTTCGGGTGTCAGTGTGAACGGCTCTCCAGACTCACAGATGATGTCGTTTTTAAGGCTGAAACAGCCCACAGATCTGCAGTCTTCCTCCAGAAACGCAGAATCTCTCTGATTGTGTCTTGAAAAGTCTGTACGCATCTTTAGTTACTCTCGTGTCTTGTAATGCTTAGAAGAACTCGATAGAGTACAATATATAGAGGTCAACATATAAACACATACATTTAAGAGTGTTATATATCTTTGAAGTGTTTAAATTATTTTTATACTTACACATGATGCACATGTATCTACACACAGACACACGCACATATACACGTGTACATATTTGATACATGCTTTTTTGTCAAATCTGACAGTTTGTCAGTAACGTCAGGGACTGTTACCGTGTTCTGAGCGTCTTATATTAGCCGTGCCGTTCAAGCAATGATCGCCGTTGCTGTCGATGATGTCGGTGGGAAGGGTTTGTTTGCGTGACTTTAACTTGCCCACCCAAATGGGTCGTGTACCTTTATATATCTGCAGGGAATATTTCATTCTTCATTCATATAAACAGTGTCTGATATCACATCTCCACATCTTTCCTCTTTAGAAATGCTTTTGCATTGTTTGAGCCTGTACAAGCTGCATTTTTGTGTTGAATTTCAGTGTAACTTTGAGATTGGAGAATGAGTGTTATTTTAGTGTCATGAACATTTTTATTTTTATTGTTTTTTATTTTTATGTTTTCTGTTTTTTTATGAATTAAAGTTTTAGTAAATGCATTTTTGTCTTTATTATTTAAATGTCTGTATAGTTTTCATTTAATTTCAGTTAAATTCATGACCATTTTAGGGTTACTTTTTTATTTCGACCAAATATAATTAATATTATTATTGTCTACGTTGTTTTCAAAAAATGTTGCTTTGGGAACTAGCTGAAATTAAATATATTTTATTTTGGTTCATTTTTATTTTGGTTTAATTAACAAAAATGTTTTTCATTAATAAAAAATAATGAATTTGGTTAATAAACCATCCGTGCAGTTCTCAAGCTATTTGTTTTAAAAAGAAATCCTGAATATAACGGCTTTTTAGGTTACATTTTTAACCATTTTGACCGAATTTAATAACATTTATAATCACATTTGAGTTTACTTTAATCATTTTGTAGTGTCCGAAATGAATGATATATGTAGTCTCTCCAATAAAAAGCTCAAAAGTAATAGTAATTATACAAGAATTAATATAATTTTGGAGTGTTTTTGACACTGCTTTCACTGTAGTACAAACATGGACAAAACCAAACTACTAGACTTTAAGAAACTTCTGTGAAAGTAAATTGAAAGGCATGTTTGAGATATGAACCGGGTTTGTACAGGCACTGTAGTTTTAATGATTTCATCTTTCTCATAGTCTATGTGTAGTTTCTGAAAGATATGATAAAAAGAAATAGAATAAATTGGATCTGGAGTTGAAAATATCCTGCGAAAGAATTTATGAGAGTTTTATGAGAGACTTGGACTGATTATGCAATTCTGGAAGAGCGTTGTAATTTTTGAATGTTGTTTTCATCCGAGCAGATGTTGTGTTCTTACCCAGCATGCTTTGTGCGCTCTTTTCAAAGGTGACTAATTAGACCCCCCTCATTAGACCTAATTAGATCATTTATCACCTGTCCATATGGTTAATCCCAAAATAAATCATAACTTTTAGCAGTTTGACAATATGCACAATTTTTCCCGCCAATGGGCCGTTTTATAGCAAGGTGGAGCATCGTTCTCTCAGCTGCATGTGGATTATGAGCTTTTAGGACATTAGAGATGTTTTCAGGTGAAAGATTGAGTTGAAATAGTTGTATGGCAAGCTATTTTAACACTGAATCCTTATAACATATCTATAGTCATGTTATGAGTACTTGATTGTTAGACATCATTATCTATTAAATTAGGTACTAGTATTCATTCATTAGGTACTAATATAATTTAAAGGATGCTAGTATTTATTCATTAAATGCTATAAATATGGCAAGCCATTTGTTGTTTAATCTATATAATGTCCTAATATCTGTTTTAGTGTATGTGGTGTCAGTTCCATTGGTTACTATCTAAAACGGATAGTAGTAGTACCTATTAAATAGATACTAGTACTTATTTCAGTATTGACTAGTAAATATTCTGTACTCACTAATAACACACTTCAAATGATTTCCATCCACTTCTATGGGGATTTGCCAATTAGATGTCAACTATTCTGTTCTGATTATTATCTGTTACAGTTGTGGCTAGTACATGTGTTTATTTACTAGTCGTTATCTATTGGGTACTAGTACTTAAAAAAAGAAAAAATCTTTCTTTTGTAATTTGTTAGTAGTAAAAATTCTCTCACTAGTCACAACTTATTTTTTACTCTTGTTCTGGCTTGTCAGAATGACCACTGGTAAGCCATTTTAACATTTAGCCCTTAAAACCTACTAATATCTATTTTCAGCCTACTAGTACTTATTTTCTAGTTACTAGTACCTAGTAGTACTTCATTAGATACTTGTACATTTTTTTACTAGTACTAGATACTAGTACTAATTCATTAGATGTTAGTACCAGTTTCAGTACTGACTAGTAACTGTTGTTTCTAATAATACATTTTTTTATTTAGTTCTATGGTGATCTGTTATGCAGATATAAACTCTTCAGTTCTGTTTAGTATGTATACCAATTGTGACTAATTTATATATTTTTATATACTAGAAATAGTAGTACTAGTTCTTATTTTTAAGGCACATGTAGCTTACCTATTAAATATATACTAGTACTTATTAGATAGTAGTCATAGTCATAATAAATGACAAATAAAAATCAGTTGTGACTAGTATAATATCAGCTGTTGCTAGTAATGACAAATAAGTACTAATATTTAATGAACAGAGACTGTATCTATTGAAATGGTAGTAGTTCCTAAAGAAACATAATAGTATTTAATAATACTTTAATTAATACTTAATAATTAAATTAATACTTATTAATACTATACACATACTAGTCAGAACTGAATGGTTCCCATGGTAAAAAAAAATGAATTGCTGAATAGTTACTAGACACTGCTGAAATATGCATTACATAAGAACTAGTATCTAATGAAAAAGTACAGTACTATTACTTAATGGAATATATACTAGTAACTAACAAAATAGGTACAAGTAGCAGTCAAATAGATACTAGTATGTTTTATAGATTAAATATTAAAATGCTTTGGATTATTGTTTGTAGTAACTAACTGATAAGTACAAGAATTTAATAAATAAAAACCAGTACCAAATTAATAAGAATTAGTATGTTTTGAAAAGATACTAGTACCTGAAGAATAAGAACTAGCAAAAGAAATGGATACTAGTACCTAAAAAAGTACTATTAGCATGAAAATAGATACAAATAAGTTTTATAAATTAAATGTTTGAACACCTTTGATTACTGGTAGTAGTATCTAATTGAGTACCAGTATCTAATAAATAAGATATATTACCAAATTAATAAGTACTAGCACCTAATGGAATAGACACTATTAACTAAAAAAGGTAGTAGTGTGAGAAAATATATTTTAAGGATTAAATGTTAAAACGGCTTGCCATAATATATGCATATCCGTGTTTGGTGTGTTTATTGTGGGTTTTGGCTTTGGTTGTAAAACACAGCGGAAGGTGAGAGTATCACATGGAGACGGTGGATCAGTCAGGTGATTTCAGACCATATGGCACCTAAAAAGAGCCACTGACAAGCTGATCCGAGCCAAATCCGTCATCCCAGATTCATTAGCGTTTTATAATGAAATGCATTTGATGGAACTGAAATAGCAGGATCGAGAAGAGCTGTTTCCCAGAAGGAAATACGCTTTCTGAGGAGAATACTTTTGTAGCTGGCACACATTTAAGTGTGTCACAACCTCAAACCTGCTCTTCTCTGAGGTCTTTCTGAATATATATGTCGAGGGAAATTGGTAAATGGTGAAGTGGTTGATGTTAATATGTGTTTCTGGGGGCAGAGTTTAAATGTTTTTTATGTTTTTGTCATTTAGCCTCACATATGAACCATTGAAGTCAAATAAAAGCGCATGGATTTGTTCCTCATATCATAGACTCCTACAGGCAATAGAATTAACATGTACATCAAGAGAATCGATTTCAAATGACAAAATGTTGTTTGATGAAACAATTCAAGGGCTTTTATGATACGTGTCTTAATGAATCTGTTATGATCTTGTTGCATGTCTGTGTTTTCCTGTGAAATAAACCCTCTCCTTCAGCAAAGGGAGACTGATTTGACTTTGGTCTTTCTGTTGGTACTTCTTCTCTTCTCTTTTGTCTGGGATGTATTGTTATTGGTGACATTATTAATGTCCAGTGATTGTGTGAAGCTCCGAGCGGCTGATGCAGCAGACTTAACTCATTGGACTTTTACTTAATTAAGTGCCTCTTTATTTCTTGTTTCGTCAGCAGTTATTTGTTCCGAAGCTTAAAATAGAGCCGAGCCAATGAGTGAATATTGACCTGTTGAAAGTGATCATTATCATTATGAAGAAAACAAATGATCTAGCTCAAGGAATAGAGCTGAGGACGTGAGTATGAACAGAGAAAATGAATGCAGTGCAAATGGAATGCAATTTCTTTGGATGAAAAGCATCTGCTGGGAAAGCATTTTTTTTTTTTTTTTTACAATAGAGCTTTTATTCTTTAAGGATACATTAAACTGCTCAAAAGTGACAGTAAAGACATTTACATACTGTAACACATCATGTTACAAAAGAATTCTATTTCAAATAAATGTCCTCTTGAACATTCTAATGTATCAGTTTCCACAAAAAAATGGGCAGCACAATTGTTTTCTATATTGATAAAAATCAGAAATGTTTCTGATTAGAATAGTTCGAATGATTTCTGAAGAATCATGTAATGCTGAAGACTGGAGTATTGATGCTGAAAATTCAGCTGTGTGTCACAGAAATATATTAGAGTTTAACAGATACCCACGTACTGTAACACTTATTTGAAATTTTTACTGTTTACTGTTTTTACATGTTTAGCATTTAAAAAAAATGTTTTTACAATTAACTGCTAGGAATACAGTATGCTAGTATCTTGCTAATCGTGCTAGCAATATGCTTTTTAACACGTTAATCATGCTAGAAACTTAACATGCTAAACATTCTAGTTACTTGCTAATCATGCTAGAAACATGCTAACAACATGCAATTCATGCTAGTAACTTGCCTATCATGTTGACAACATGCTAGTAACTAGCTAATCATGGTAACAATGTGGTGGTAACTAGTTTATCATGCTAACAATAAGCTAATAACAAGCTGTAATCATGATAGTAACATGCTAATCATGCTAGAAACATGCTAGTAACTTGCCTATCATCTTAACAACATGCTAGTAACTAGCTGATCATGCTAAAAATGTGGTAGTAACTAGCTGATAATACTAACCAATTCTAGAAACATGCTATAATTATGCTAGCAACAGGCTAATCATGCTAGTAACTTGATAATCATGCTAGAAACAGGCTAGCAACATGTTAGACATGCTAACAACATGCTAATAACTTGCTAATGATGTTAACAATGTAGTAACATGCTAATCATGCTAGTAACTTGATAATCATGCTAGAAACATGCTAGCAACATGTTAGTCATGCTAACAACATGCTAATAACCTGCTAATCATATTTACAATATACTAGTAACATGGTAATCATGCTAGTAACTTGATAATCATGCTAGAAACATGCTAGCAACATGTTAGTCATGCTAACAACATGTTAATCATCTATCTATCTATAATCTGACTATTTCTAACTCTTTCAGGCTGAAAACATCAAACTTAAACTATTTAAAGTTTTAAACTTAAACTGTTTTTTACTTTTTTAACGTCTTACTGTGTGTTCACACCACTGCCGGCGAGAGCGTCAATTTTCGCCTGGCCGCTGTACTGGACGCTCTGAAGTAGATTCGTACTTGTCTTGTATTTAAAGGGGCCGCAAATCAAACAAACTTGTTAATCTTGTGCATACTGACCACAAGGAGGGTATAAGTTAACCTCATGAAATATATTGAATGTACAGTAAAAGTAAGAAATTGATCGATGAAAACAGCTTTTTTGTAGTTACACGGTTTCTTTCAATTAAAAGTGAATGAAATTTTTAAACATAAGAAAATATGTTCATGGTTAATTGCTAGTCTAATTTCAATATTATAGGAGACATTTATTAGTCTTGGTTTTAAATGAGCATTAATTTGTGTGAAACCTACAGGATGAAGGGTAACATTAGCATAATGCAGTTGGTCAAATCAGTATTGTTTTAAACAAAACAATTGCATTCCTGCTGAAAAACAAGCGTTCGAGTGGGAAAATGTTGCCTATACATAGTATTGTGCACAAAACTTATATTTTACAGGACTGCGTTATCTGGAATCCGCTACAGCGGTGGACTACATTCCGATTGGTTGCCGCTGAACCTTGTCATAGCTCATTACCATAAAATTTGACCTGATTTCAACTCTCCTTGACGCTCTCGCCATCCAAGACGCGCCGCTCGCCGCCTCTTGCCGCCGGCTCACATTGAAAAGGAATGACTTCAGGTCACTTTGACGCTCTCGCCGCCCGCGGTGTGAACACACAGTTGAACTATTTTAAACCTTTTTAAACTTTTCGCTCCAGCTTTCTCAAGCCAACTTAAAGTCTCGATTTTAATTCTTGTTTTGACAAACTTTTTTTTTATCTAGTTCTATCCTGGTAGCTGACAGCTAAGTGGAAACCCGCAAAATAAACTGTCGAACTTTAACCAATGAGAAAACTGTTTGCTTGCACGTGACTTGTAATAACAAAATAATAAATAATAATATTTTTCACTATTTCCATTATTTTTATTGAGAATAAATGCTTTTCTGATGTGATTTGACATTTAAAAAAAGGGGGGGGGGGTGTCAAAATGTCATGTCAAAATGAATACAACACAAATTTTACCATCTGCTTCAATGAAGCTGACATCAAATGATATCTTTTGTAATGTTGACGAGCCCATTCAGACGTTGGTGGGAGTTAATGTAAATAGCCATTGCCAACAATTGTTTTTTTTTATTTATGGTCAATCACAGGTTAATATGGCAGCTGTATATTCCACTTGAAATCTGCTCTGATTGTTTACTTTGGTGTCATGCAGTATTTACACTCACGTGGACAAACTACTCATCGCTGGAAATTTGTGTCTTTTGCATATGATTCGCTTCGTTTTTTATTCTCACTCCTGGCGGCACAATTTTAGCAGGTAATAATAATATTTCCTGTCAAATCAAAATTGATTTTGTCATCCCGCTCTGGAGAGATTTAATGAACAGCGCAGAGCTTGTGCAAACGTTACACACAATCATAAATGTAATGCAGTATTATTTGAGGTCAGGCTGGACTGAGAATAAAAGAAACAGATTTTGCTGCAGTTCGGTGTGAATGTGTTTTATAGTCAACAGGCACAGCAGATGCTCTCTGTTCAAATAAAACGAGCATAAAACCAACAAAAGCACATTTTTGCACAAGAAAGCAAATACATATTTGGCCAAAAACAAATCAAATCAACTCTATTCAGCTGTTTTCCAGCACACACATGCTCACACGACCCAAAAACACTGTTTGGCACAATGCAAAACCTCTTCTGTTCCCACAAATAAATAAAAATCAAACCACCAGGATCAGCTGAAATCACCCAAACGCCACCCAGTCAAAAACATCTAACACATACACAACCAGCGGCTGATGTCAGTCTGAGGCAGATGCCCTGCTTCCAGTTTTCCATGTTAACCTGATTCAGAGTAACCTGCTTCTGTCCACAGCATTGGCACTTCTAGGTCTATATAAGAGCTGTTGAAACGCAGAAAAGCAATTTACGGTCCTTGTGTGAATAAGTTATGGGAATCATTTGTGTGCAAATAGAAAAATATTACAATCACTGTGTTAATCAAGTACATTTGGTCAAGAACTAGTTCACCTGCATGAAAATGGTGTCAAGTGAGCATAAAAGATGCTACTCACTGTTTTATTAGTGTGTGTGTCAGTCTTGTTTCATATTATTATAGTTTGTACAATTTATTTATTTTTTGTAAATTTTCCATTTTAGTTTTAATATTTTGTTTCTGTCATTTTTTTAGTTGTTAAGTAGGTTTTTGACATAATTCAGTTTGTAAATGTAGTCTTTAAAAGTATTTTCTTCTCACCGAGGCTGCATTTATTTGATTGAAAAATACAGTAAAAATAGAGGAATATTATTACTATTCAAAATAGCTATTTTCATGTGTTAAAATGTAATGTATTTCTGTGATGTTCAGCTGAATTTTCAGCATCATTACTCCAGATCTTCAGAAATCATCCTAATATAATGATTCACTGCTCGACAAACATTTCTGATTATTAGCAATGTTGAAAACAGTTGTGCTGCAAAATATTTTTGCGTAAATTTCACTTTTGTGTGACATTAAGATGAATTCACTTTAGATGAATTTAATGCATCCTTGATGAATAAAAGTATTCATTTCTTATTCTTATTTAGTTGAACTGACCCCAAATTTTGCATGATAGTGTATCCACAAAAATATGAACTGTTTTCAGCTTTGATAATAAATTAATCATTCCAAAATTAATCTTTACATCACATAAATAAATTACACTTTAAAGTACATTACAATATAAAGCAGTTATTTTAAATGGTAAAATAATTTCACAATATTTTGTAAAATTTTACAAACTAAATGAAAATTTTAAAAGTTGCTTTGGCAACTAGCTGAAATAAAATGTTTTAAGTAAAATGATGATGTTTTTTAACTGTAGGTAACTGCTGTGTGAATGTGTTTGTGCTATTTAATGTACAGTAATGCCATGCAGACTGTCACACACACGGCTGATTTCAGAAGCTAGTCAGGCATCTGTGAGAAAATCTACAGAAGGTCAAATTACTCACACTTAATCAGTAAATAAATGTTGAAATAAATAATAAAGAATTTAAATATGCAATGAAATAATTAAATACATAAATTAATGCATTATTTATTATTTAGCAGTATTTATCCATATATATATATATTATATTCAGAAAATTATTTATTTATTTACTTATTTATTCTTTCATGAATCTATAGCCTATGTAACCGTGTATGTGTGTGTATATATATTATTAATTATTTAATTAAATAATTTATAAATGCATATTTATATATTTACAAATTTTTTTATCCATATGGCTATATAGGCTATATTGATAAATGTATGAATTTATATATATATATAAATATATATATAAATATATAATTCTTTAATTTCCTCCACATTTAGTTTTCAGAAAACCTAAACGTTAAATGTATAAATAAATGCATAAATAAATCAATGACTAAATAACTTAATGTTTATTTTTGTTTCTGAATTTATTTATGCATTTAGTTAATGACTATTTATTTATATATTTCAACATATATTTTCTGATTTAATTTTGAGTAATTTGGTCCTCCATAAAAAATCACCCCAGAGCATCAAGATAATAAAAAACACTTCAAAGTACAAATACGTAAAAATGTTTCCACAGACATTCATCAACAGGTGGAGTTGCATTGCATAATCAGGTTTGACAGCAGGGGTGAGCTCTTCTCTATGAGCTCAGGATGAGAGGACGGCTCTCGTCTGTTTCTCGGCTCTGGAAGGATGAATGCACTTGTTCTAGATCCAGCACGACGTCCAGGAGACGAGCAGCGAGGGCCCGAGAGCGTTCAGATCGGCTCCGCACAGACACTGACTCACAGAGAGAGAAACGAGATGCTTTAACACCTGATCTACTGATGAAATCAAGTGATGAAGAATCACAGCTGACCTGATGATGGCTGACCGGCCTTCAGTGGCTCTTCCTGTTCTACTGCCTCCACTTCCTGTGTCTCCAGGTACTGCTTCCTGTGTCCCAAACACCAGCAGAGTCAGAGTGGATTTCTTCCTTACAGACAATTACCACGCTAAATACTAAAATAAAACTATTTTTATATGATTTGGATTTTATTTGCTTGATAACAAATAATGATAATATTAATTTACTAGTATTTAATCTACAAATTCTCATTACGATATGTAATATAAATATAACAAACATTTCTTCATATGCATATACACAAGGGAGAAAGGTACTAAAACACATTTACATTCATGCATTTAGGCAGAGACTGTATCCAAAGTGATTTACATTCAAGATACAAAAATAATAATAATAATAAATAAATAAAGAATAAACAGAATTAGAAATAAATAATAAAATGAATTAAAATAACGTAATATTTGGTGCTTCTTCATGACATTCCCCCTGACAATGATATGCACAATAGTATTAAACATTTATATACATGCATTTGGAAGATGCTTTATGCTTTTATTCAAAGTCACTTTAAATGCAGTGAATCTATGATAGTAGTGTTGATGATGACAGGCTCCTTGATTTCTGTCACACAGCAGCATCTGCTGGACGTCTACTGTATTACAGCATTACAGGAGTCTGTGTGATCAGGTAAAGACGCACCTGAGTTTGTCTCGGCCCTGCAGCAGCTCTTTATAAATGATCTGTGTTTCAGCATCAGGATCTAACGGGTCGCTCCAGTCGCCCAGAGTCACGGCCGAATGGGTCCGACTGCAGCCCGGCGCTGACACACACAAACACAGAGACAACCGTGAGTAACACATCACATCTAATATTACTGATCTTGACTGAGCATTGACAAAACACATGCTGTGTTATTTTAACGTGTTCTACGCTCATGAGAAATTATGCAGTGCAACTCAAACCATCTATGAACCGTTCTTTGTGAGGTCACTGACACACACACACACACACACACCTGTGCGGTCGGGCTGAAGGCAGCAGGTCCATTTGTTTCCTCGATGAGCTCCGGGGTGAAACGATGGCAGCATGTGTTCATTATAAATACTGACCTTCCTGATGGCTGATAGCCACTGATTGAGCTCATTTACATTCTGAAACACACACACACACACACACACTATAATTTCAGTCAAATTTAATGCAAACTATATATACTGTGTATATATATATATAAATAATGAATGCTGTTCTTTTGATGCAATTCTGTTCATCTTTGCATCCTGAAAAATTAAATGTATCAATTTCTACAAAAATATTGAGCAGCACTAATGTTTTTAACATTGATAATAATCAGAAATGTTTGTTGATCAGTTAAATTATTATGATTTCTGTAGGATCATGTGACACTGAAGACTGGAGGAATGATGCTGAAAATTCAGCTGCACATCACAGATATACATTTTATTTTAATAGATGTTCTCAGCTATAAACAGCTATTTTAATTTCTAAAAATATTTCACATTTTACTGTATATTTATTAAATACATGCAGCCTTGGTGAGCAGAAACAACTGCTCCACCATTACTAAATCTCAACATATTTTACTAAACTTGAACAATGCCAAATAATTGTATATTTAATATTATATTACAGGGATTACTACAAAATGCATACAATTAACAGAATATTACAGATTTTTTTATTTTATGCAATAGCAGCTAAATTATTGAGTATATCTGACAGGATGATGCTTTATCGTTGTGCAAATGCCGAACTTTGTACATATGGTGCAGTGGAGCGGTTAAAGTAGTTATTAGTGGTTACAGTAGTGTGTGTTATCAGGTGATACTGTGTGTGTGTGTGTTTCACCTTGCACTGCAGGTATGTGGTGTGTAGTTGTCCGTCCGTGTCCTGTGTAATGACCTGCATGACATTCTGGAGCTGAAAGGCGTTTTCATCCACGCGCTCCACCGCGCACACACACGCTATGAGAATAGTGGAGCGAACCTACACACACACACACTACAGTCTGAATGTGTCTGTGAACTCCAGGGTCAGACAGACAGTCGTATTGTTTGCTATAGTGCATGTGCTCTATATTAAGCATCTCTTTATTCAGACTGACACAAAAGAAAGTAAGTCGCACACACACACACACACACACACATGCATCTCATCTCAGCACTTTCTCAACATCAAAAGCGATGATAAAGAGATGATAATAAACCTACTGCCCATGACACTCCATTCATAAAACACACACACACACACACCTGCCAGTCGGGGCTCTTGGCGTACGACAGCGACTCTGAGCTCAGCCAGAAATATCGTTTCTTAAAAGTGAAGCGTTTGAGCAGCTGAGGTCCTTCAGCTTTGTGTTTCTGCAGAAAACCTTCCTTCACGATGACTGACGGCAGAAACACGGCTCGCTGAGGAGCTTCACACACTGCAGAGACAACAACAGAAAGCAGATTATTACTCAAATCTAAAATACACCTGCTTTACATTTAAATTCTGTTTAGTCCTAAGTGAATGCATGCTAAATGATTTCAAAATAAACACTGTAAATAATACACAAGAGAATTAATCATTTCCCCAACAATTTTGATGACTGAAAAGAAAATTGTATAGATTAATATAAAATAGTTAAAAGGGAAATGATATAAAATAAATGTAAAATGAACAATATGAATATAATACATCATGAAAGCATTTATAAACAATTCTAGAAAATAAAGAATATAAAAAGTGATTAATTTTTCAACTTTATTGCATGCATAAATAAATAATTATATAAAAATGTATATTAAAATAAACAATCGAATATAATAAAAGTTATGATTTTTCTAATGTGAATGCATGGATAAATGGTTGAAATGAAAATGATAAAAATAAACAAACAATATAGGATATAATAAAATTAAACATTTTCCTAAATTACTGCGTGCATAAATTATGGAAATTAATATTATATCAAAATAAATAAATTAAACAATACATTTTTCAATTTAATTTTCAGTGTTAATGCTTGCATAAATCATTTGAAGTCAAATTTCTTCGAATAATGCCTGCATAAATTATTGAAAAACATACACAAATAAAAAAACAATATGTTATATAACAAAAATGAATAATTTTCCAAAACGAATGCATGCATAAATGATTAAAATGAAAATATCAAAATAAATGTATAAACAATCTAGAATAAAACTAAAATGCACAGAGAGACAATGAGAAACTAGATTGTTACAGTAATAATTTTTGCATCCAGTCAGTCTAGCACTGGAGGCAGTGGTTGTTCTGGACAGCAGGTGGCGCTCTGGACTACAGTCAGTCAGACACACAGAGGCTCATATTTCTCTCACACACGTGCAGATTACAGTCAAACATACTACAGTAAAGCTTCAGAGTCTGCATGTACTGTATGGTACTGATGTTTGTCTCTCAGTCATTCTGACGTGTTTAACTGATCAAACACACACACACACACACACACACACATACTTGCATTTGTGGTTTACGGGGACTCTCCATAGGCGTAATGGTTTTTATACTGTACAAACTGTACGTGGTATTGTCCTACACTGACCCTACACCTAAACCTACCCCTTACAGGAAACTGTGTACCGTTTTTGAAGTTCATCAAACATTGTTTAGTATGTTTTCTAAGCGTTTTGTTTTACGGGGACACAGGAAGTGTCCTCATAAACCATGTTTACGTAGTAGTACCTATGTCATTATACACATTTGTGTCCTCGTAAACCACAAATCCCAACACACACACACACACACACAAATAAGTACAATGTATTTTTTAGTTTCATATTGTTTTACTAAACACTTCTACTGTTATTGAGGTTGATACAGGGTACGGTTAGGGACAGGTTTAGCGGTATGGGTAGGTTTAAGAGTGGGTTAAGGTATAGTGGATGGGTCAACAGTGTAATTATAAATCTAAGTACAAAAATGTATTACAGATGCAATTACATAGGTGTTTGAAAAAAAAATAAGTACAATGTAAAAACATGCATGTATGCAATAAGTGCATTCTTAACTTACATGTAAGTACATACAGGGTTCATACATACATAGTTAATATAGTCTATATAGTTAATCCATCTAAAATAAAGTGGGACCAAAAAAACCTACAATAACATATAACATAACTGAACTTCAGCCAAAGATGAAGATGTTAATGCTCAGAGAAATATTTATTGTGAATCTCATCTTAAATTATTAGACATTAAAGTAAATTAACACCAAATGTGGGCGATAATGGATTGTGGTGGGCAGCACATATAAACTCACTAAGCACCTTGGCAGTTTATGAATCATGATCACATACGGTCACATCAAAACCCGTCTCTTACAAAGAGCCTCCACCATTAGCAAATAAAAGTGAAGAGGCTGGCAGACTGATGAAGAGCCATGTCTTTAAATCTGTGTATCAGCACACCTGCGGCACATCTTGATGTCTGCAGGCGACAGCTAATGTCAATCACATTATGATCAAAAGACAAGACCTTGACTTCTCCAACCATTGTTAACCATTGTTTTATGGACTGAGAGTCTGTCCTCTACTCTGCCATGGGTTTACCTTTAATAAACACATTTTGGTGTAAGATATATTTGGAAATTAAAACTAATTCAAAATCAAATGTAACTGAAAATTATTATTATTATTTATTCTTTTTATGATATCTGCAAACTATGACTGACTGTTGTAAAACTGCATTATCTAATTCAGCTTGAATTTTTGTATGCATTATATTGGTGATATATTGTCTGTGCTAATAATTTTGGGCAGATCTTTTACATATTTCTGATATTTTTGCAAAACAAATGGACTATGCAGAAATAAAAAAACAAACAAACAACATACATATAATATGAGAAAAAAATATTCATTCTTAGAGCTACAAATAGCTTGAGAGAGGTTTATCTTCAAAGTTAGAGCTTAATTATTTATTTATTAAATATTGTTGCTGTCATAGGACACATCATGAGTTTAAACATCCATTCATATACTAATTGGTCCTAAAAAGCTGAAAGTTTTCTAAATTCAGTAAAACATGTATGTGCTACCTGAATACAGCTTCAGTCAGAAATAAGAAAAGCAAAAGTGAGCAGTTTCTTATATGTATATGCATACTTTATTATTATTATTTTTGAATCATTTGATAAATGAATGATTGCTGAAACTGACACAGAGGGTGACAGAGATGTATGGGTTTTATTACACTGTGGATGTTGTAACAGCAGTCTTTTTCTTCTCTGTGACTTTGAGAGGCTCGAACATAAAAGGCAGCTGCTTTCAGAATAAATCAGCTCCGTCATTCTTTCTGACACTGGTGAAAAATTGATGACTAACTATAGAAAGAGACAAAGAATTACACAGAAAAGCAGGATCATTGATATTTAATGATAGTTCACTTATAAATGAAAAATTATGAAAAATGTAAATGTTATAAGTGACTCTTTTGACTTCAATGAAAAACTCAACAAGAGCTTTAGCAGAATGTTCAGGTTGCTCATTCTCATTCAATGAAACTGACTGATGACCAGATGTAAGTTGTTGATATGACTTGTGTTCCATATTTCACGTCTTTTGAAAATTTTGAAAGAATCATCATAGAATGCATTAAGCACATATATTGTTTATGGGTAACTTCCAAACAGCTTGATACTGGTCAAAACATTGAATGTTAACAAACTTAAACGGTATGCACAATTTCACATGACTGTAATGCAAAACTCCTGATGTAGATTAGAACTGAACTTGCAGAATATAAATAGTTAAAAGACAACTTTAGTGCAAGTACACTTTGAGATAAAAAAGTACATTTTTTGTAAAAGCGGGCTTTCCACACAAACAAGTGCATGTGTCATAAATATGAGAAAAGAATTAGATCAGGCTGGGATCGGGCTTGGACATAAATATCTTAATGCCTTTCGGGTTCAGCTCGGATCGGGTTTGGTTACAGCTCTGTCGAATGCGGGTCGGCCTCGGACAGAAAAATGCGGCCCGATCCGCACTCTAGTGTGAGACACTGATGTCACATGGACTGTTTTAACAATGTTAAAACTGAGTCTGGTCAGTGCCTGGATGGAAGACCTCCTGGGAAAACTAGGTTCTGTTGGTAGAGGTGTTAGAGAGGCCAGCAGGGGGTGCTCACCTTGTGGTCTGT
>JAUCMT010000154.1:1054831-1068344 GCA_032357475.1 Enteromius thamalakanensis | reverse complement strand
TTATACATTACCATTACTCTGTTGTTCTATTTGATAATGTTCAGTGCTTTGCTACAATCTGTATTGTTAAAAGCGCTCTAGAAATAAAAGTGACTTGAGTAGTTAGTGATTATTACAAGAAGCGTTTTAGAATGGAAACTGGTACACGGTCAGGCACTATGTTGTTCCGAGAAAAAACCCCCATTAAACTTAAAGTAAACAGTATGGTTGTTGGTTTGTTTTTACTAAAGTATTGCTGCAAATGACATATGAAACAGTTTCTTTGTGTTTGAATTTTTATTTATGCATTTTTTAGATAAAAATTGCTAGATCATGATATATATCGAGGTAGGAAATTGCTTATACCGTGATAGAAGATTTTGGTTATATCGCCCACCCGTAATACAGAATTAACTTTCTTTCGCTTTCTTGACTTAAAATAGCTATATGGTTCTTGTATAGGCCTATTTATCCTTTATAATGTTTTTCTCTGGTCTGAAAAAAGAATTACATCGACTTTTGAAGAAAATACAGTTGAAGTGCAGAGTAAACAAGTCACATGATAAAGGAACTCTTACCGATCTTTCTGCCGGCAGGACCTCGCAGTGTGTCATCGGACGGAGCGAGCGCTGAGGGATTGTGGGAGCTGGAAACAGGCCTGGTTTGAGACTTGTTACCAGTTCTGTGTTGGTTCTGTCGTGCTCCATGATTGGTGCTGGGCTGAGGGGCGTGGCTTAACGTGGATGGCACACCTCCACCTGCAGCAGAGGAAAGAAAGGTGGAGTTAAACCCCAATCACGCTCAAAGCCTGCAGGCATCACCTGCTCAGAACACACCTGTGGCCGTCAACACCTCCGGGGCAGCGGGCTCTGAGTCGAGCTCTGCCGCGTCCAGAGAGGCGGAGTCCAGCTGCTCGCTCAGAGAATCCAGCGAATCACCATCAGCTGCTGCAGAACCATTGGCATGGAAACCATTAATGGGCTCCTGACCCTCTGCATCCTGGGCCGCTTCTGCCGGAGCAGCATCTGAAGGAGCATCGCTTTGAGCTTTAGGCTTCTTTTTCTTCTTGGGCTGAGAGAGAGAGTAAACACAAGCAGCAGTTATACCATATAAAAATTTATTCTTCAACTTGCGTCACTAACAGACACACTTAAACTGGAGGTTTTGTTTATGATATTATTACAGTCATCATATCATTGGAGAGGGAAGCTTGTTCACTCACCTTCTTTTTCCCAGTGACATTCCACTCCTTCAGGATCTCCACAGCCCCGCCTAACACACACACACACACGTTACAGTCACGTCACACCAGGGACACACACTCCTGTGAGACCTGCATGAGGGCACTGGGTGTGTGCTTGTTTTTTCCCAACCCTTTTATCAGCTTCTACAGCTATATTTATAGTTTGGCTATTTAAAAATCTGCATCTTTTATTGTGAACTCTGAATAAATAATACAGGGCATACAATGAACAAAAATGACACTGCAGATGTACACTTTTAAAGAAATCAGAAACCTCAGAATAAAACTGCTGTCTATTTAAATTAAAAGAGTGCAATCCACTTAATAATGATACAACTATTTGATTAAATCATTTTCTAAAAACCTAAACTGTGTGGATGAGTTGTTAAAAGTGTGTGTACCTTCCACAAATGCCTGCACGGCTCGATCCACGCAGTTCTCAAAGTGCTGCAGCACCAGAGCGATCTCGTTATTGCTCTTGTTGGGAACCACAGCTCGCACAGCGTTTATCTGACAAGAGCCAAAACATTAAGTGAGCCCAGCCCGAGATTCACAGGAAAGAGTAAAACTGACATTAAGGGCAGAAGAAGACAGATGGAAAAAGCCTTTCTTACCTTTTCCTTCATCTTCTCGAACGTTCCTCCTTGAGACATGACCATTTTCGAGTGCGTGTCGAACACCACTCCTGACACATCTGGAAAAAGAGGAGGGAGGAGAGACGAAGAGATTTCCACGTGTTCAGTTCTGAAATGCAGCTCAACTTGGCAGAGGATCTCGGCTAAAGCTTTTCCCCCAAAATATGTAGGTCAAGAGAACAGCCAGAGAAAGACTGAACAGAGAACGATCGCACAGAGATCAAGACGTCCTGAAGAAGAGCTTCTACCCTCAATCCAAAGATCAAAGTCATTTCATGTGAAATCAACTTCCAATCTGACAATAAATAAATGCTACTACATAATAAAAAAAACTTTGTAAAAAGACTAAATTAAGTCTTTAGAAACAGCTCTCAAATCCACTAGCAGTAGGATGTGTCTCTGGAGCACAAAAGCAGTTATAAGAGCAATAAGACAATACATTGCATGGGTCAAAACTAATTGTTTTTCCTTTTTGCCAAAAAAGATATTTAGCAAGTTTTATCCCATTAATTTGTGAAAACTTCATTTCTGATTAGTAATATGCATTGCTAAGAACTTCAACAACTTTAAAGGAATTTATTGCTTCCTCAGATTCCAGATTTTCTAATAGTTGCATCGCTTTCAAATATCATCCTCTCCGAACAAACCAGAGATCAGTGGACTCTTATGACTGGTTTTATGATCCCCATTTTTCAGTTTACTGCAGCATTACAGTAATGAAAGTCCCGAGCAACAGACCAACTCTGGGTTATCAGAACAGCGCAGGCCTGAGAAACACTTTCTTTTACAGTATAATCAGATTGGCCTTCACATCGTTATATGTAGTTTAATTTATTTTTACATTCGTTAGCAGTACAGTAATGCAAGCGACTTGTCCATCTTGAAATATACAGACTCATTAGAATTACCATAATGACTTCATATTTACTCCCTTTTAATATTTACAGAGCAAACCAGCACAAACTGAATTACAGTCTCAAACAAGTCTGAAGCAGCAAATGCTTAGGTTTCCTATCATTCTCAGAGAGCAGAGCCAGACAGAACGTAATCAAACCCTAAAACAACTCCGACACGAATCCAGCACGGCTTAACACTTCATTTCTGTCTGTGCTGCTGCTTTATGGGACTGGAAAATAACACACAATCAGTCTGAATATAAGAAACATCACCTCTCACTTAGACTCAGCGCTCTGCAAGATAACCTGATAACCGACCACAGGTTTACTAGTCAAGTAACCGTATCAGCAGGTTATCAAACAACCACACCTACGGCTCGCGCAGGAATCTGTGACGCTGGTCAACGTCAGAAGTTCAGAGTCACTCTGCATCGTTTGACTGGATTTTTCTCTTAACTATGCTGCCTGGTAACTCTGCACTCCGCTGATGCTTTTGTGTGTGGATTTCCCTCCGAGCTACATTTCTCCAGCTCTTGAGAAGCTGTGGAACAGATGATATGTGCATGCAGTCAGAAACACCGATCATAAAGACTCCGGCCGCTCAGTTTACAGAGCTGCTCCTGCTCCTCTGCCCCACGATCAGAGTTCAGCAATTTGCAAAGTCATTGAAACGCAAAGTTTTCATTTGACAAACAAAACCTGAGACCGCAGAGCGACTGAACGGCAAGCGTTACAGAAACATCAACCGCAGCCCTGTCATTGACGTGATTTGTGTTTCTACTGAAGACAAAAAGCTTTTTACTTGCTTGATAAACTTACACTCAGAAAACAAACCTCACAGTGCAAAGACAGAAACGATTAACACAAATAACATTCTGATCCTGAAAGAGACAAATAACATTAAACTACTAAAATCACTGGCTGCTGCTGCTGCTCTGGTATAACGTGGGTAGTAGTAGAAGCATAACTTTATTTAACGCCACGTCAGCATCTTAGGCTATTTTCATGGCAAAAACTCAAAAAGTATAACAAATAAAATTAAACCCAGCAACTGCAAGTTATATTACACAAGACAGCTTTTTCTGGCAAAATTATAGTACATGAGTTCCCTTCACCAGATAAGCAGAAGACGGATGGAGTTCACTTCACAAAAGACTAACCCTAACCTTACAAACATTAAAAAAGCGGGAAACTTTGTTTGACAGAAAGAATTGTGCACGAGTCAGTCCTGTACGACATCGGGAATATACCACTTGATCAAATCTAGTTTTAAAAGATATTAGAAACTTCTGACTGCATTTCTGGAATAATATGATTTTTGCTGCCATAAAAAAGCCATGTTTCAGATAGAACAGCTACAGTGACAAAACAGGAAGTATGTGCTTCTATAAACAAGACTGAAATATTTAAGATCATAGGAACCGGTGCAAAAGCAGTTCAAGTTGTTCTTACAACAAAGTCTACAAAGAAACATGTAAAACTCTCACAGATCTACCGTAACACACCGTCTCATATTTCACTGTCCTACATTTTATATTAGTGTCAATCATTGCAGCTTGCAGCAAGTTCAATGAAAAATATTACATTTATCGAAATTATCGCTGCCTTTTTAAATAACCATTGCCTGAATAGAAAACATCACACATTAAGCTCGGCATACTGTCATCAAACTAAACTTATCGTGACGCATCATCAGAATAAGAACAGAGGTAATATTACCTCTTGTCAGTGATCGTATGAACCGAGATCACTCACCTTTATAACCGCTCTTCCTCGCCATCCTCCTCCTCCTCAGTCAGTCGTAATTCTACAGGAAGAGAGAAAACATGAAGTTTAAAACGGCATTGAAATCAAGCCTGTTAAAACAGTTTGACAATCTAAAAACAAAAACACTGAACTGAAGAAAAAAAAAAAAAAAGGTAAAATGACGCTGATCTGATTCCAGCAGCACAAACTGAAGACCACAGTTAGAGTTTAATCTCTGATGATCTTTAGTCTGTTTGTGTAAAGTGCCATCATGCCTGAAGTTAAGTGTCCTAAAGATGGTTTATCACGCTCCGTCACACGAGAAGAGAAACTGAGTCAAAAGTCACGTTACCGAAGACTCAGTGTAAAGATGCACAGTGCAAACACCTTATCCTCATACACACACCGAGTCTGAATACTCCTGAAGACCAGCGGTGATCTGGATCTGATTCTGTGCTGCTGGACTATGGTCAGATCAGGACAGACTTCCACACTTGGACTCCATCGTCTCTCTCTCTCTGATCTACAGGAGTCTAAATTCAGTTCAGGTTCTGCTTTACTGACGTGACAGCTGTTATAATGTATTGTCAAAGCAAAGTGTTTACATTAAATCTAGAGCAGATATACATAAAAACTCTCTCTGCGTTTCCCGAACTGCAGCTATGCTTAGCTCCATCGTTAATCGTTAATAGAGTTCAGCGGAATTACGAACAGAGTTAGAGAACGATCCTCAGAACTTCTGAGCTTCCATTGAAACGATCTGCTGAGGGAAACATTCACGTTCGCCCCTCTGAAGCCCAAAACAGAAAACACACCGAGGGCCCGAAGGGAGACAGAAGCGTCCCGCGGTAACATTACCTGGATCCGGATCCGTTCCTCACCGGCCGCTTCACGAGCCTTTAATTACCGCATTAACTCTCGTTCTCTCAGGAAACAGAAACCTAAACTATGCAAACACGTACGCGCTCGGAATGACGCACACGGCGACGCAACCGGAACGTCACGCTACGTCAGCACACCTGAGCAGGTGAAGCCGCATTCATCCCGCGTTGTGTTTAACGTTACCTGACAGCGAATGTTTGCCAAAGAGGAGGCGCGCGTCTCAGTTATGCAATCGGAATCTTCCCGCTCCGCGCCTCAGAACCGGATCCAGAAGAGAGGCGGAACCGGAGCCACTCAAAGCGCCGGAAGCGGGACCGAGCCCCGGAGCGCGCTGATGTGGCACTGCACACGTGACCTTAATGATTGACAGGTGTCAAACACTCGTCTAGCACGCGCAGATCACCTTTTCTGTGGAGGATGCGATTTACTGAGAAACCAGGGAGTGTTTATGCAGCGTCTCTCTCTATTTTTCTCTTTCACTCTCTCTCTTTGTGTGTCTCTCACTCTCTGTGTGTGTGTGTGTGTTTGTCTCTCTGTGTGTGTCTCTCACTCTCTGGGTTTGTCTCACTCTCTCTCTCTCTCTCTGTGTGTGTCTCTCACTTTCTCTCTCTCTGTGTGTGTGTCTCTCACTCTCTCTCTCTGTGTGTGTGTGTCTCTCACTCTCTCTCTGTGTTTGTTTGTGTCTCTCTCTCCCTGGCTATGTGGCAGTATCTTAGCAACGCCTCCGCTAGCCGAGGAGCTAACGTAATGTATGCTAACCGAGAGCAACGCGCACGGATCGACGCGCGAATGAAAACAGCTGCTCGGTGCCCGGGTTCAACGCGCTGCGAGCGCGCGCCTGGTGTTTTTGTTCGCGTTCGCAGGCGCATCGCGCGCGTAGCCGCGCTAACGGAGAACAGAAGGCGCTTAATCAGATGAGAGACGGAGGGAACGTCTTACCTGCACGAGCGGCGGGAACACACGAGGCGAAAGCTCTTTTATTTGACTTTTGTGCAATCGCTTCTGCGCGAACGTCTGTCTTTTCTTTCAGCCGGCTCACGCGTCACTTCCGCTCGGTCAGCGCGCGCCCCAGTCACTTCCGCCCGGGTCCGTATCCCCCCGCGCGCGCGGCAGTTCATTAAAAGTTCACAGCTGACCGTCACGTGCACGCGCAAACTTAAGTCAGCGAACGCGTTAGAATCTTGAAGAATTTACAGTCATTAATGTTGAGCAACACCAGAGAAACACTGTTACTGTGCTCACGAATTTCAAACAGAGGTCATGATGAGCAACTCTGCTGAGGTCAAAGTTCAGCCTGTAGGTTAGGGTTATGCCGCATAATGAAGTCCTGATTACCAGCTCATTATTCCAGTGCTTTGTTTTCAGAAGGGATAAAATGTAGCAGGTTGACAACCTGATAAACATGAAGTCAGCTTAATGACGATTCTGGAATTTTGGTCAAGTGCATGCTTATTTTTACAGTTTATAATACATACAATATGTTTCAAATGATTGCTCATGTTTGAGATTGCACACTACTTTGTTGTATTGTTTAGAGACAGCAGAGGTCATGTTTAAAGTTTATGGCCCGCTCAAACTCAGAAACTCTGAAGTATGATTCGTAATTACAACTCTAGAGGCATTCATGTCTTCACTTACAACAATTGTAATATTCTTCCTCAGGGCAGCATTAGCTCAGCTATCAGCCGGACCTCTTTTATTCTTGATAATGCACCAATGATGTTTCTCATGAAGAAATATCCCACTTTTTCATCTCAAAGACATCACACTTTTGGGAAAGTTTCTATCATCAGTTTCTTTTCTATTCTACCTAGAGCACATATGAACATAGTATAATGTAATATATATATATATATATATATATTACTTGAATGTGTATTTTTATTCTAATCTTATGTTGTTGTCTCTGTAGCGGAAGCTTGTGACACTAAAACAGATTTCTAGCAGGCACAAGCTTACTTCTCAATAAATCTTTCGGACTTCTGCTCCCGAACACACCACCCTTTCACTTTGAGACTGTTCCTTAAACAAAGCATCATGTGACCTCAAAGGTTAACAAAGCAGCTTTGACTTTTTTAGCTAGTCAAATTATTGTTTTTAGCTTCCATGGCTTAGGGTTAGGGTTATGTATATATTATACATATTTCCTCTATAACCAGTACACTTTATGACTGTCAAAAGCCGTTAGACCTGAGTGAGCAGCTTCTCTAGAGGGCGCTGTGAACAGCACTGTGGAAATATATTGTGCATATATCTAGAATTTACATACACCACAAATAGCAGCTAGGAATAGACAAGAATGAGTGTGATGAAGACATTGATGTGTGAAGCACAGAGAACAGCCGATAGGTGTTTTTACAATCGTGTGAAAGCAAATGTTTCGGTGGAAAGGAAGAAAGACATTTATATATGTAGAATTATAGATATATCCGAGACCTTCTTCATCCATAAAATAAAATAAAAAGTTTGGCTTCTATTTTCAATTAAGCAAGAGATTTTTTTGTGTGTAAATGCAACGTAATATTACTAGAAATGTTGATAATTATAGATATTATTTTGTTACATTGTGCTTCTTTGTAACATTGCGTCTCGCGATAGCGACACTGAGCGGAAACGGAAGTTAGTCTTTGTTAAAGATGGCAACCCCCTATGTGACAGATGAATCTGGTAAAGCATTTCACACACAAACACACATTTCTGCGTAGATTATCATATAATCGCTGTGTATGTTTGTGATGAAGCGTCTCGAGCTGATCGCATGAAGATCGAATCTGCTTCTGGATTTCATTCCTTCTAAGTGCTGCTTATTTGTGTGTGTGTGTGTGTGTTTCATTTACTCTACCTCGTTTTATCCTGCTAAGATAAAAACTTTGCAGCGGTGATGCGCACAGCATAATCATAATAATCATCACCATGATAATGCAGATAATAACAACAAAGCATTATTGTGATGGTCATTATTGAGTATAGTGGAGGGGTTAACATCAACAATTTATAATAATAATTACGGTTTACCTAACGCCTTTATGTAAAATGCATTGGTTAAGGGGTATAATGTATTCTGATTATTCATAATGTGCGTTGTGATGCATTATATCCTGTCATAAATAACTATAACCGATATTAAAATAGTGCAACAATGAACTGTTTTGTTTTGTATTCAGATATCTGCTGAAATATTAGGCACCTATCCATCAACCTGATATTACTGAGTTAATAACTCTAGTATTTGGAAGGTCATGTGCTTAAGAATGTGATTAAAGTATTGCAAACAAATATTGAGAAAGATAAATTCGGTTCAGTTTCCGTCATTATAGTGAGTAATAATACGCAAATATGGGAACAAAGATGTTTTGTGTATTTTTGAGTGTTAAATGTTATAAATATGTGTCTCTGGAGCACAGCAGCACAGGGATATCTAGATTATGTTATCATTACTTGTCTTGTGGATCCAAATAAGAGTCAAACGTGTGTGTTTCAGGTAAATACATTGCTGCCACGCAGCGCCCGGACGGCACGTGGAGGAAGCCTCGGCGGGTGAAGGACGGATATGTTCCTCAGGAGGAGGTACCGGTGTAAGCTGACTGCCGCGACCCCTCGCTCTGTTCCTCTGTGTGTGTGTCAGCTCTATGCTAACACACTTCTCTCTGTCTGCAGCTATGAGAACAAATACGTCAAGTTCTTCAAGAGCAAACCCGACCTGCCCCCCGGCATGAGCCCCGAGGATGCCAGCGGAGCCGAGAAACAGAGTGACGCCGCCGGACTCTCCAAGACCGCCAAACGCAACATGAAGCGCAAAGAGAAGCGCAAGCAGCAGAGCCAGAGCCAGCCAGAGGACGGGAAGGACGTGAAGGCCCTGAGTGCCGAGCTGAAACACATCGACCTCGCTGCCGAGGAGGAGAAGACCGCCAGCGACCCGACCGAGAAGGCCAAGAAGATAAAGAACCTGCGCAAGAAGCTGCGGCAGGTGGAGGAGCTCCAGCAGAAGGTGGACTCTGGAGAGCTGAAGACCCCCAGCAAAGAACAGCTGGACAAACTGGGCCGGGGCCAGGCCTTACGAGACGAGCTGAGGCTGCTGGAGGCCGACCTGTGACCTTGTCCGTCCCCTTCTTCTGTTTTATATTCATCATGAAGAAACACGCGACGTCTGACGCTTTGAACTCTAGATGCGGGTCGACCAGAACTCGCAGGAACGCAGACGTCACGCGACTCTCAGTGATAGATTAGAGACTGATGGACTGTGGCCTCATCATGTTTTTTTTACCACCATAGAGCGTAATGGCATGAGATTATTATGTGTCGACTTGTGTTATATTAAACATAGCATAACAGTCTTCCCGGTGTTTCACTGCTCTGTTCATATCATCTAACGCATTACAGTAACTGATGTTTTAATGAAATGATCAATCATGTCTCAAACACAAACAAATACAGCACTCTTTGACTGTGTGATGAAGACCAGTAGAATTCAGTGCCCTTATATAAGTTACTGTCTTTTATTTCTATATAACGATTATCCAAGAATAAACATTTTTGTTTACGTGTGTGTGTGTGTGTGTGTACTGTGTATATTTATTATATATATATAAACACACACATACAGCATATGTTTTGAAAAGATGTACATGTGTATTAGTGGACAAATAGAAATTGGACTCCTATTGTGTGACAGCAAAATGTCAAATAAAAACACAAATAATGAGAAAAATGTATCTTAGAGTTACAAACAGCATAAGAGAGCTTTATTTGTCACAACTTATGACACATTAATACCTCAACTACCCATTTGTATAAATTATATCATTTCTAAGCATTTTTAATATAGAAATGTAACATGGGTGAGTATTTATATATGCACACACATGGAAAGGAAAACATTTTTTTGGATGTTCCACAGCACTAGATATGATCAGTATTAGCATGATTACAGATCTCAGTATTGTCTGTTTTCAGCAAACGGAAGCGTAAGACGTTAAAGCAGTGTTTCGTTACTTTCAAAGCAAATCCAGTTTTTTGAATAAATGATTCAGTGATTCATTCAAAGACAGCAGCTTGACTTTTTCCTGAATTAATCAGCTGTTTAATGATTCAATGACTCGCTAGACACGACTTGCAGTTTACCTTTCATATTTAAGGTATCATTTTATTAATTTAAATATTATTTTATAACCGTAGCATTATTAATGCAGTGGTAATTAGACTGTAACTTCATCTGATGCTGGATTTACTGACACCGACTTCATTGACATCAAACTGTTATGAACCACACACTCTCTATTACTCTCACACACACATACTCTATCTTTCTCTCTCACACACACATGTTTGTTTTGCTATCTTAGTGAGGACATTACATAGAATTCCATTGATTTTCTATCCGGTGAATGATATTTTCTAACCCTCTCCCTAAACCTTCATCGTACCATCACAAAGAGGAACAAAATCTCTTTCCAGAACATTCTCTCACACCGTTCCTGGCTGGTGGAATGATCTTCCCATCACTATCCGAAACGCCAACTCCCTTACAACCTTCAAACGACTGCTGAAAACCCATCTCTTTCAACACTACTGACATCATAAAAAAAAACAAAAAAAAAACCCTACTCTTTCTTTCCCCTTTTAGCCTGCACTTACCTAAACATTGCCTACTATACGGTATTATGAGCACTTTCTAAGTTGCTTTTGCCTAAATGAATAAATGTAAATGTAAATGTAAATGTAAACAGGTGCAGGACACTAGATCTACTTCAGATCTACTGGAGACTGATTTATAAGCCTTTTTATTTAGAGAGGACCAGCAGCATGTTCCTCACTAGTGGGTTGTTTTCATCTTTCACTGTATAAGTGAGGACATTTTTCTCTCTCACACACACACAAATACATTTAAGCACTGCTATGATTGTTGGCTCTTTTTTAACACTTTTGTTAAAAGCAACTTGTTTTACAATTAACCCAACATCCACTGTAGAATTAATGAAGAAGTTTTGTGAGAAGGGTTATCAGAAGAATGTTTGACTCATCACTCGTCTGCTCACAGCCTATTTATAAGAGTAATTATAAACTCCACGCTTCCTCTCGCTCAGCCCAACACTCTCAAGAGACTCTGTTTGTTTGTGCCGTGTGACAGACAGGAACTCCCTTCTGAATATATGTCAGAGACAACAACGGAGTATTTGAGCCTAACACACAGTGATGTTGCAGAACTGGCGATCACGAAGCCTCGTTAAATCTGCTGAGGTCAGACAGGGAGGTCACTCGTGGGCACTAACGGGTTCCTGTGGTGTGATGTCACTTCCTGCTGGAGCGCTCAGGCCTCAATCAGAGCATGTGATGGATGGGATGCTCTACTTGTGGGCACACACTTGTTTACATGACTTCACATAGTTCTGATGACCACAAGGATCTGCAGCAAAGCTCCAGACTGAGACACACACTGCTCCAGACGGGTCTCACACACACACACTCGTGTCCAGCTTCAGAGATCAGAGCAGCCGAGATGTTAGTCCTGGTCCTGATCCTGCTCTGGTCGCTGTGTGCAGCTCCGGACCCTGCTCCGCTGAAGGAGGCCATGGTAAGAACTCTTCTGTTTCTGTCTCAGAGTCATGTGATTATTTTAGAGCTAAGCTTGTTCTCATGTGAGGGAAATTGTGGCGTAATGGATAGAGAGTTGGACTTGTAACTCAAAAGGTCATGGGTTTGAGTCCCAGGTCTGGCAGGGATTGTGGGTGGGTGGAGTGAATAACCAGCGCTTTCTCCACCTTCAATACCACGACTGAGGTGAGATCCTTGAGTCAGGCAGCGATCTTCACAGTGTGTGTGTGTGTGTGTGTGTGTGTGTGTGTGTTTATGCATGGTTGTTCACTTCTCACTGCTGTGTGGCTTGGATGAGTTAAACGCAGAGATAGTATGGGTATCATCTCATGTCACGTCCATGCCGTGTGTGTTTCTCAGGTCTATCTAAAGCCATACGGTTATTTGCCTTCGTCATCCAGGATTCAAGCTGAGCAAATCAATGGGGCTCTCTGGTAATACATACACAGAGACAAAAACACACACACACACACACACTCACTCAATTTTGTTTCTGTACTATACTGACTAAACAAATATTTTTCGTCCCCTAACTCTAAACCTTCCCTCTTCTACAGATACACATCATTTACTGTTTTTAATATTCTCCCTCCACAGAGGAGGACAGTAGTGAAGTATTTTACTAAAGTCAATTTTTTAATTATTTGTATTTTTAGTGTGTGTGGTTTTTTTTTTTTACCGCGCCACGTTTCAACAAACTGTTTTTTTAACCTTAAAACTTTTACCTTTAGAACATTTCAAAAGTTGTACTTTCGTGTACTCAAGTAAATCTTTTAATTATTTTTCATTGAAAATAAGAAAGTAGTAGATTTCTAATGCTATTAAATAGCGTGCACACACACACACAGAATCAATGGGGTAAGCTGTGACACCTTTACTTACATTGTTGATTAGCAAAGAAGAACTGAGATAACCCAGACTCCTGAGTCTGTTTCTAGACGTCTGCTCTCCACTCGGTAGCGTCTGTAACAAAAAGAAACACAGAACTGAGCACAATTTATTAAAAACAAACCCGAGTAACAAATAAAACTCTGTTGTGTTTCCTCATAGGTGGGTGACGGGTCGTCTGGACACCAGCGCTCTGAAGAGAGTGGGCCACTGCGGTCTGAGCGAATCCTTCAGCCGTACGCTGACATACAGAGTCCTGGGTGAGACAAGCTGTGCCATGTGTGAGCCTGGACAAAAAAACAGTTACAGTATCTCACAAAAGTGAGTCCACCCCTCACATTTTTGTAAATATTTTATTATATCCTTTCACAGGACAACGCTAAAGATATGAAACTCTGATAGAATGTAAAGTAATCAGTGTACAGCTTGTATAATGGTCAATTAATGTCTGAACACACAGCCATTAATGTCTGAACTGCTGGCAACAAAAGTGAGTACACCCTTAAATGAAAATGCCTAAATTGTGCTCAATTAGCCCTTTTCCCTTCCCGTTGTCATGTCACTTGTTAGTGTTATAAGGTCTCAGGTGTCCTTGGGGAGCAGGTGTGTTAAATTTGGTGTTATCGCTCTCACACTCTTATACTGGTCACTAG
>JAUCMT010000154.1:1029210-1039740 GCA_032357475.1 Enteromius thamalakanensis | reverse complement strand
TGACTACAGAGACCGTCTCTGCATTTGATAAATAAAGTTTAATTCTCGTCATAATACATTACCATTACTCTGTTGTTGTATTTGATAATGTTCAGTGCTTTGCTACAATCTGTATTGTTAAAAGCGCTATAGAAATAAAAGTCACTTGACTTAACCTTCACCTGATTATCATCCCCTCAGTTATTAAGACAGAAATGTCAGCAACCATGAAAAACTCAAATAATTAAAATGTAAATACAATGCCACTGCCTCCGTTATATCTTGGTATCATTTAGATTATTAATCACTGATGCAGTCTCTCTTCACGGTGGTCTGCTGCTCGTGCAGATACAGATGTTATTGGTTGAATACGGCTGTGTTTCAAAGAAGGTGGGACATCAACGGTCTTGCATAATTTACAGAAGACATTGGTCTGATTATGCTCAGACTTACAATATAAAAAACTGTCATACTGTCTTTCCTCGCTCACTGCGGCTCTCATTATCTGTTTATGAAGAGCAATCCAACCAAACGTGATACTGTTACATGATTGGCTGTCAGTGTGTCACACCCTATGTTGCTAGGTTACCAGGGAGCGAGTGCCTTTGCAACCAAACTAGCTTTGCAACCTCTGTTTTCTATTGGTGGGAAGTTCAGATCATCTTACAGACTCGTTCATTTGATTCTCGTTCAGCAAAATGAAGGAATCTTTTTTCAAGTCATCTTGTTCATTAAAAAAAAAGAAGACGTATAAATAAAATGTTTTTCATTAACACTAGTACTCCTAGTAGATATGTACGCACACTGATCTGCTTCGATTGGCTTATGGAGCTATCATGTGATGAACGAACGACTCAATCCTGAAGACTCGACTGATGACCTAATCAATTCATTTCCGTCTCTGACTGCATTTGATAGGCTTGATGAACGAACAACTCAAAACCAAAGACTCGAAACAGCTGAACTAATTTCAGTAAGAGGTTTTTGCAATGCGCATGCACGGCTGAACGAATCCTTCCCCAAGATGACTCATTAAACATTACACATAAAATTAAAATTCACATTAAAGATTCATTCAAAATCAACTAAAATGTTCAATATTTTTTGTCTTGAACGTTTCATCGAACACATTTTGTGTTGATACATATCGTTATGGTTTCATCCCCAGCCCTATGCAGCACTCGGGTTTATTTAATTAGTCCTTGCCTGTTTTTCTATTCCCAAATTTAAGACCTCTTAAAATTATTAAGATCTCTGTAATACCAAAGACTTTTTATGACCTTAAACACGATCAAAACGAACATCAGACCATAAGGAACTGCAGAAAGCCTGCTCTAAACACACAAATTACAAAGATATTCTTTAGAAATCAATCAGCAACAGGTCTTCTGATGATTAAACACAGCTCTGAGATCTAATCGCACCGCTCACGTAATCTAATCAAAATGAAATCGACTCAAGCAGAATAACTAATTGTAGAATATTGTAACCTTCTTATAGCTGATCGATATAGCTGTCTTTGAGAGCTGACTCGGCTATCTCTGTCTCTGTGAAGCGGATCTGACACGGTCTGTGTTTCATACAGTGTTCTAGAAACACAGCTGACTGCGTCTCTATGTCTCACAGAGTCTATTGTTGTTAAACCGCTCCATCACAGAGACACACGTGAACTCGAGGACAGGGCCCGCTGGTCGCCGTGGAAACAGGGCCCGTCACAGCCAGTCGGTCTGCCAAGAGCCCAGGCACAACGCCCAAACGCTTCTCTGCGAATAACAAGCTATTGATCCAAACAGGGTACCGTGAGACGGCAGCGCCGGGAAATACAGGAGGAAGAAAACACGGAGTGAAAGAGAATGTGTTGCACTGCGGCAGAATTAAAGCTGATGATGGAAACGCATTGCTGGGTTCTGCCTCGTCATCAATCGCATTACAGCAATCATGATAGAGATTACAGCCGTCAGTAGCATTAGAACTGATCAATACCTTCCTGGAAGGAAGCGCCTGTGAGGATGCCGTTCAAACAGGTGAACGTGTCTTAAGAACGTCACAGTAGCATGCACAGGGATAAAGCCGCACCGATTCTCCGTGTGCTCCCTGAGAGCCTTCGCTCACAGCTCAAGGACGAGCGAGCGCAGATCAGCAGAAGAAAACAGCATGGTTCACCTTTACCCCGTCCTGACTGGCTCTGAGCTTACGCAAGCCTCTCTGGTGTAAGTGGATTACTGCGCTAAAGAGCTTCGCTAGCGGCTCAGTGAAAGAGAGAGCTTCTTTCTCACCGCCGCTGAAGCTCAGCTCCTTCAGTAAGAGCTCCTCTCTGGATGTGTCCAGCACAAACTCCTCGAACGAATCCGTCGCTGCTGGCTGGAATGTCTTCAGAGACTCTGTGGCTTTCTGAATCCTGCCGATGAAAACCAGAGTCAAAATCACATTCAAGCCTCGAACTAATTACAAAGAAGAGTGATGCTATCAGAAAATCATAACCATTATACAGTATCAGAAGAGCATTACAGAGCCCAGAGGAACAATTCCTAGCTAGAGAAAAGACTGGTGGTATTCCTAAAAATGATGGAAACATCCCACAGACTTACTCACTGAAGACATTCAGAAGAGCCAAGAGCGATCAAACTCCAGCCGACAAACATTCAAACATAAAAACTAGCTTGATCAGATCCAAAATAAGTTTAGCTTTACATAATGTGTGTGTAATGTGTAGAATATATATTTATTATATATAAATACAAAACACGTGTACGCATGTATTTAAGTGAAATGTTATTTTTATATGATATCATAAGAATGTAACTGTATAAATGCATATATGCGTAAATATATACATTATATAAACAAAAACATTTACTTGGGATGTCATAAATCTCATCTAAGTTTCCGCTCTAGCTAACATCGCTAACATACGTATCATTTGTCTTTCCTTTTAATCTTTAGAACAGTTCCAAACTTCAAGCTTTTACAATACTTTAACTAAAGTGTAGGGCTGTGTGATATTGAAGAAAAATGCGATATTCTAAAATATGATATTCAATAAGCCATGTAATGTGTGTGCAAAATCAATATAAATTATATTCTTACATCAAAATGATATAGTGCATGCTTTAGACGAGATGACAAGCAGCTGTTTCCTGTAACCCATTTCCCTTATTCAGCTCTTCTCACGCGTCACGTGCCTAGTGTATTCTCTGCTATATGCCTCGACCTAAAACATTGATCTTTTGAAGGAGCCTGTTATTAAACTGATTCAGATATTGCAATGCCGGTTTTTATATGCATTACATTTGTGATAATTATATATATATATATAGCGCAGCCCTATCTTCGTGCTTGATGATCTAGATCTCTGGGAAGAATCATCTAAAATCAGTACTGTATGTATAGCATGTAACCGAGTCCATCCTAGAGAGCAGCTGGATGTTATAAGATCATGTGACGTCTCAAAAACAATGACTCAGGGTTTGTGGGAAAGTGAACGTCAAAGCAGCTTTAAGGGCTAATTGAGATCAGGATTACAGAGAATGTACTGTGAACCTTGTTTAAATCTAGAAACACAAGCCAGCTGACAAAGACTGTGGATTAGACACGTGTGACAGGGCTTGACCGAACCTGACATGCAGCAGTTTGGCCGTCTGGACAAAGCAGGACTGGTCGGTCTCCTTCAGCACCTCCTGAGCGTATCCCACAAGGCCGCTGTTCTCCAGCATGCCCTGGTACTCCTCCACCTGTGCTCTCAGACGCTCCGCCCGCAGACTCCGGCTCTGCTCGATGGAGTGAAGCATCTCGCTGCGGCGCTCCTGAAGAGTTTCCAGCAGACGCTCGAAGTGTTCGTTAGCGCGCCTCTCGGCCAGCTGCCCCTTCTCCTGCGTCCAGAGCAAACACACACATCTCATCCAGACCGTTTCTTCACTGCACACCGAGGACCAAAGTCTCGCCCCACAAACACTGCAGGTTAAAAGATAACTACGACCTCATGCTGCGTCAATCACTTTTACATGCGGTCTCTGAAACTTTCACCCGCCAATCAATAACAAGCGCTCTAATAAAGGAGGATGAATACGAAAGAAAAACACGCCTATGGAAATTTTCATACTTCATGTGCAAGGACCTTTAAGGCTATTCTGAGAGTTAGTGAGCAGTTCGAACTCATTTCCCATATAAAACACAAAGGGAAGTCAAGAGAGCAAAACAAAAGAAAAAAGGTTTAGGCGGGGCTGTGTGATCACCACAATCATTTATGGCCAGTCCAGATCAACAGAAAGGGCAAATCTAAATTCAAAGATCATTTCTCTTCCCCCATCAGCAGATATTTTACAGATAAAACCTGTAAAAAAGCCTCATTTGTAGATGGTGACGTTGAATTATCTGTTTAATTATACTGGTTTTATAATACAGCAAGAATTACAGTTACGCCAAAAATACAACTATATTCAAAATCCATTTACTCCCCGCTGAGAGCTCACGGACATGAACAGAACAGAAATATGCATTAATCATTTCTCTGAATGAGGGAGTATAAATCACATCTGACCAATCAGGATCAAGCAGGAAGTGAGCTCGTTACCTCTGTGTGACGGATCAGCCCCTCCAGCTCAGAAATCTGAGTCCTCACTTGGTCTTCTTTGCTAATTAAGTAATGGATACTCTTCGCTAGCTTCTCCTGTTGACAGAAAAGTTAAGGCCATTAGAACAGGGTGGAAAGATGGGCCTCCCGCATGATTTCTGGACAGAACGAGACACCTAATACAGCTTTTGTGAGTGCCTCGATCTGAACACAACATCAAAAGATAGAAATGATGGCATTAAGAATGAATGAGTCCCAGCTGGTGTTAGCCGTCTAGTGTTTCTGATAAATCCATTCTCCAGAAACACGAGCGTTTGTTTTCTGCTCCTGCATCAATACTTCAAAGAGGTCACGAATCGAGAAAATCGACTTGATCTTATGGCCTACAGCAGGTCATCTGCACTATAAATACATGCGGTGAGCTCCCTGCTAATCCAAAAACAGACTGAAACCAAAACTATCACAATATACTGCAAGTCATAAAAACCAGAATGAGTTTCATATGCAGACGTGCTGACCTCTGGAAAAGTATGGATTTGAATAAAATGTTAATATTTAAAGGTCTGATAACATTATATATATTTTGACCATTTATTAATTAAATGCTCTAAATGACAACATTTTTTACTCAAAATAAGCAAGAAATGTCAACATCAGTTTACAGAAAAAAAAAGCCTGCCACGAAACATCATAATTCCAGAGAAACTTCAAGAGGTCTCTTCATTTTCTCCAGAGCTGTGAATACACTATGGAAGCCCATTTCTGCCACAGAATAATAATTAAAAAAAAAGTTATTGTGATTTTTTAATCCGACCCCAGAGTACCTCAGAAAACCAAGCTGTGTATGAGCTCTTCTGAACACGGACAGGTGATACACACCTTGAGGATCTTGTAGGCGCTGCTCATGGACGTGACTTTGTGATTAGCGTGAGATCCGCCGAGCTTGCACAGATGACACACGGGACGCCGACACACCTCGCAGTACATGTTGACCTTCTCCATCTCGTGCTCTGGACACATGAGCACCTGGACACCAGCGTTGGAGCGTTAGATCAGAGACAGCAGCTGATACAGCAGCAGCGGAGGGTGTTATACGCACCTTGGGTCTGAAGTTGGTGGTGGGTCCCACGTACTCATGCTGGGCTTTAGGTGTTCCCCAGGGGTGGTTCATCTTGAAGCACTCGTTGCAGAAGCTGGCCTTGCAGTCCATGCAGCTCTTGGTGGCCTCCTGAGCGGGGGGCTTGCAGAAGTTACACATGATGGCCACAGCCGCGCGGGCCGCCTGACGGTAGCGCTCCACGATGCTCTCCAGAGTAAAGTTCCTGAAGAGCATGCTGATCCCTCGCTCTCCGAGATCAATGTCATGCTGACACCCCGGGCATGGAAAGGTGGTGACCCGGGGCGTGACAGAGGTGCGCCTCCATCCCGGAGAAGATATGGACCCTGATGCAGCGACACGGACAGCGGTCAAGATGGGGCACACACACACACACACACACACAATGAAGCACTAGAGATCAAAAAAGGTCAGACACACATGGAGTGAGTCAAACTGAACACAGCACAACAGCAGACAGTGATCTGGACATGAGAAACACTAGACCTACAGATGAATGACAGACGTGTCCGAGTTATCTGACAGCGCTGAAGGAGATGGAGGTCACTCTTTTTAAAGCTGCATCATTTCTGCTCCAACGGGTCTGATGATCTCGAAACGAGAAATGTTTTTTTCCTGAAAGCATGGCGATTCTTTCTGGAGTGGATTCTGAGCTCAGTTCTGAACAGCAGATGGCGCTGAAACAGACTCTGCTCGTTTCCAAATCTTTACATGCACTTGAACCTAAATTAATCATTTATTAAATTGGAAAAGGCTGAAGTGAATCACAAGAGTGTTTGCTGTGAGCTGTTCTGAGCAGAGGTGACACCACTCTTCAGCACTCGTCTTCATCAGCATCGAGCTCGAGTAGAGCTTCTGTTCAAAACTATGCTCTGAATCCATTCCAGAGAGAATCAGCATGTATTCAGAAGATATCAGAATTCATCCATAAATCAAATCTGCATCAGTTTATCGCCACAGCCCTAGTTTCCACAAACACTCTCTGCCATTAGTCAGTCTAAAAGATGGCCCCGCCCCCAAACACATATCATTGGTCGAGTCAGATGATGACCACTTATAAGACGTTTCCTGTATCAGGCTCATGTGTCCCAGTGAGAAAACATCCGTCACGTTGCATACGAGTACTAAACTTCTCTTTCGTGTGTTACTGCGCTTAAACTGACTGAGTTTTTGTTAAAAGCACACATTGGTTACAAAAACAGCTGGTTATGTATCTGAAGGTAAACAGTTGGGAAAGAAATCTCATGTTTAATGTTAAACACACTGCTGCCACACAGATCTATTTAGTTATTTATGATTTAACGCAGTGCCAGCAACAATGGAATCAAAATTTGAGCGGTTGTCCTTTTTCCAGTCTGGGGACGCACTGGGGACCCGATTATAGTTTTTCTCCTATAAAACACTGCTTACATTCAGAACACACAATGTTTATTGTTCCTCTTCTAAAGGAACGGTGGCAGGATCTCCTCTGGCTGTGTAAACATTAGCAGAGACGTTAAACTAAACAAGCGTAACCTAACCCTAACCTAGAGCTTCAGCTGTGAGCCTGACCTCATTACGGTCAACGCATCCATTATTAATCACGTCTACAGTCAGTGCGAAGAATGTCAGCATTTTTCAGATCTCAAATGATCTCTGTTCTAGCAGCGAGAGACAGCAGCTTTAAAGAGAGATGAACCTCTCTCTCCAGACGGTCCAGGTCAGTGTCACAGACAGGAAAATCTTTTCAGGGTGAAAGAAATCACTTCTCAGCAGGCATTGATGACAAAGAACAGCAAAGTGAAATGCAAACAAACACCAAATTAGAGACAGCAGCACACGGCACAGATGGAGGAGCGACGCATGCGGACGAGGATGAGCGAGGACACAGATCTGAGCGAGGCCCGGGGTCAGATCGGGGCATGAGTGACTCAGTGTGAGTGGAATAAAGCGTGTACTTAGGCCATGAGTGTGCTGCGTTGCTCGGGGGGGGGAGGCCGCCGCACGGCATGCTGGGACCTGATGCTGCCGCAATGAGACTCAGCGCAGAGGGGGAAAAAAAATAAAAATACACGCTCAGACCAGAAACAGGCCGATCAGCACAAGAGACGCCCGTCCCTACAAAACCACAGAACCGCAGGGTAACAACGGCTCTCGCTCGGGATGGGTTCGTCTGAGTCGGAAGGGTAGAGCGGGTTCGGAGAACTGAAATGAACCCAGAGTAGTGCTTGACCGATATTTGGCTTTTTTTTTTTTTTTCTCCAATCGGCCGATGAGCTCAAGATGGGACTCGTCATCGCGAACAGTTCTGTCTAAAGGTCCTTACACACCGAGTCCAACTTTTTAATGTGCATTTGTCAGATTTTTTTCGTATTTGTCATCCTTTTCGATCAAAACGAAGGGATGAAAATATATACAACAAAATGTAACGATTGCTTCTATTAGTAACACAGGTAATAATTTTAACACTTGTTTGTCGTTAGGGTTAACATTTAGCAAATACACATTAAACGAAAGTTTTTGAATGCTAATTTAACATATAATTGCCATCCCTTGTAAACTTAGTCAGATCTGTTTGTGAGATCTTGTGAACTGTGTGTGTGTGTGTGTTCTCTGCATGACTTCGGTGCACATTGAATGCTTTAAACGTTAAACTAGTGATTTCAAATTATGATGCACTTCATGTTTTTTGCATCATATTCATGTCATTTTCACTGGGTGCCGTTTCTAAAATGAGGGTTATCTTGGGTTTATTTGAAAAATAATATGATTCTCCACGTTTACATTTTACATTAATTCATTTAGCAGACGCTTTTATCCAAAGCCAAGTACAAGTGGGGAAACAGCAAGCAATTAGTCCTAAAATACGTACACGTACACAACCTCCTCTGAACACGGAGTGCTCTGTTAGTTAACAGTGTTTACTTCCTTTTTAATACTTTTTTTTTTTTTTGTAAAAAACACTTTGTCATCTAAAGTACAAGTATGTTTAACTTTATCGGCTTTATATCAATCTCCCTGCTTCCCCAGATATTAGCATCGGCTGTCAAAAGAAACCAAAAAACCATTTGAGACATAGATATATATCGTTCAAGCACTAATCCTGAGTTTATTACGTGACAAGACATACTTTAAACAGCCTACTGCTAGGATTTATTGAGTTGCTGTTGTCTGGAAGAAAAATGTCTCAATATTGTCTCTGCATGAGACGCCTGGATTCCGGTGTTCCTCCACAGCAACATCCAACACCGTTCTCACGTTCTGGGTCCTAACGCACTGATCCGATACGGATGCGGCTTTCACCACAGTTTTAAAGGCACACTCCATCCAAAAATGAACATCTGCTGTAATTGTACTCAGCCTCAGGCCATCCATGATATAGGGGACTCTTTTTCTTCAGTAGAACAGTGAAGAAGATTTTTAGCTGAAACCGTTGTCCCTGGAGATTCATAACACTTTGAGCATATCAAGACGAAGAGAAGAGAAACGATCAGTTCTGTGCAAGAAACTGAACAAACAGTATTTATGGCATTATTACTTGTAATCCAGAGCCCGGGTAAATGTGTAAACTGATTCTTGTCCATTAATTGGTTTGTTTAGTTCACTTCAATAAACTGATTTAATTCTCCAGTTCAAGGAATCACACTATGACATCGTCTAAACAATTATTTTATCAAAACAACCAATAATAATAATAAATGCAGGTCTGACACTACAAAAACAGATTATATTAGTATCTGCGTCTTGTATTATAGTGCAAACATTCTTGAATCAAGATGTATTCACTGTACAAACACAATTACTTTTCTTCAAAAAATAAAACAATTAACATTTTGTTAATTGTCAATGGGGAAGATAAACAATCTTAATTCAAAGGCTTAATTATTATTTTTCTTGTCCTCTTGGCAGATATTTTTGGCAGCACTAAAAAGAACCAGTTCAACAGAATGATTTGTTCATGAACAGACATCACTTTACCTCAGGCTCTACATTACAGGTAATAATGCTGTAAATAGTGTTCAGTATAACTTCAGGAGTCGTGTGTATTCATTCTGTGTTGCCTGATATGCTTTTTTTGACTCAAGAAAAGAGTTGCATGAAGACTTGCATATTATGAATCATCAAGGAGCACGGTTCCAGCAAAAAAAGATCTGTACTGTTCTACAAAATAAAAGTCACCTATATCTTGGATGCCCTGAGAGTAAGTAAATCAAAAGCAAATGTTGATTTCTTTACATCGATCTCTTTAAGCAGCAGCGGCATCTCATCGTGATTCGTTCCTCTGTTGTTCACAGAAAGCTTTGTGCGCGAGAAGAGCGCGCGAGTGTAAGAGGTTCTAGAGACACAGTACTCACTACAGCTAATTAAATTACGTAACCCACATCTACCTCTCCCTCCAAACGACCTCCTCAGCGAGGCTGCAGGCAACAGAGAGAAAAGTGAAACAAGACTAACAATGGTTAAACGTGAACAGAAGTGGAGTGAAACCTGATTCACAACCAATGACTGTACACACATAAAAACAGAAATACATTTCTTGGGGGGAAAACTGCAATGAAAGCCAACAATATAAAAGAAGAGATGAAGAAAGACACTAAAACAGCAGTGACCAAAACCTCAATGATTCCCACAGTGAATAAACGATAATCAAAAACAAGCTAGTGAACTGAATCTGCTGTTGATCTAGGGCTGGGTGATTTATTCATAGATGTATTCATGTGCATCTCATCAGTGAAGCCGGTTCATTGATTAGCAGTAAATCTCCATCAGCTGTTTTCAAACAGAGCAGCAGTAAACACACACGGCCGTAGATCTCCAACAAGCCACACAATATCACGTTCAGTTTCGCGGGTGATTCGTTTGCAATACTGAACGTGATATTGCG
>JAUCMT010000154.1:989442-1003782 GCA_032357475.1 Enteromius thamalakanensis | reverse complement strand
TATCTCCGTTCCTGTGATAGTATTGGGTCTTTTAAGAGGGTCTAAAGACATGGTCTTAGTTCATTAAGCACTTCTAACGCATTTGGTTGTTTTTAATTTGACATTGTTATTGATTACTGATATTCTCTTTAATGTAGTCTTACCATGCTGTTGTTATATTTTGCTTGAATTGAAATTGTTTATTATTGCTGTTTTCCCTAATGTTTTCACTTGTGAGGTAAACCTTTTCCAGTCATCAGCCATCCTTGTATTTGATAACCCACTGGCCCTCATCACACCTGAGGTCCCAACACAACGACTGCCCTACCATCTCTTGTTGCTGTCCCCTGGATCAGACTTCCTGGCCTGCACAGCCTAGCGACCCACAACCTGTCAAACTATTCACTTATCACTTCATCATAACTGATCAGGCCCAGCCGGATGAGGACCAGAACCAGCACCACTGGGACACCTTCGTTACTTCGCTAAATTTTTAATGAAACACCTCTGTCCAAACATTGATTTTAATAAATCTTCAAAAATCTTCGAAAAGTGCCTTTATAATGTCTATACAAACTGGTTTACTACCATTTTATGTGTAAAAATGTTTTTATTGACAATTTGGAAATATATGCTGTTTTTGTCATCACTGTACAGGGCGGGGATTTCAACATGCAGCGTTTCTTGATGTATATTTGTTAAGAGAAATCTTGTAGGCTTAGTCTACCTATTCTAGAACATTATTCTATTTTTTTGAACATAAGATAATTATTCAAAAGTGTTCAGTGTCATAACTACGTATTTGGCGTTTATAATAAATCAAACCGTTTGAAAATCGGTTAAAAAATTGAGCACGTTATGGTTATTTAATTATGACACAATACTGGGTGAGCGAGCGGCCTGTGGAAAGATGGCCGCCATATGTGGACGTTCCACTCTGTTGGTCAGCAACGCAGACGAGACATCTAGCCATTCTATACAAATCTATGCTAATAACCATCTATCTAACACATAACCAATGTGACTCATTCTATGATGGCGGGTCTCCGTCAAACTCCTCTGTGTTACCAAGGTAGAGTAACAGTGTAACAGAATTGATTGTTTTAATGTAGTTTTTCCTAAACCTCCACCTGCCGGCATAAACGCTAAGAACACGACACTAATGAACACGATTCATTAAAGGAGCTTTAAATAACCCCATGTGGGATCAGAGGTCCTTTTGATGTTTTGGTAACAGAGCTGACCTACAAAATACTTTAGTTATTTTTAGATTAAAATATTCTCTTCAGATATAAGTGAGGGAAGGTGACATCATTTCCTGTAATTTACACAGTTCTGAAAGATAAAGAGAAAATATGCTTTGGTAACAAGTTGATGCGATATTTAATTTGAAGTAACTATTTAGGGCTTTTTATAAATAAAATGAATGAAAAGTTGCCAACTATAAAATATTTTGATTGCACATTTATAGATGCCTAATGCGGACGAAAAGAAATCAGGATTTTCAGTTATTTAAGACTTATTACATCAGTTATTATATTGTTCTGGACTGTAACATCTTGTAATGCATAATAATTAGCAAAGAATAAAAATAAATAATTAAAAAATATATATATATAATGATTTGAGAAAAAAAAGTACACATAATGTACCCACAATTATAGAATCACCTGTATATATGTATATCTATGAGAACTACTGTTTATAAAGTAAAGCAGTAAGCAGCAGTTACCGGGGTAAAGCACTTTTAGGCATTTAAGTGCATATGAAGAAACACATTGCATATTTAGCAAGCTGGAACCACCTAAATTAATGAATTAAAAAAATAAAGCATTTATGACAAATGAAGATTTAACAGAAATATTATGTTTTTTAATGATTATGACTGTTACAACCTTAGGAAAATTAACCACGATCTTAAGATTGTAGTAGCCTTTTTTTGGTGTATTGACTTGCACCAAATCTACAGTTTTACTATAAATATCATGGTTAAACTATAGTGTTGTAAAACCAGAGGTAATTTATGGTATTAAATGTAGTAACCATGTTTTTTGTTTGTTTAATTTTTAGTGAAACCAGGGTTAATTTTCATAAAGCACCAGGCTTCCTCAGATAAAATGTTCATTTATGTTTTTGCCTATATTTGGACAGTCCCTGTTTAAAAGACCCTGTTACAGCTTCCTAAAGGGTAACGCTGAAGATTTTTAAAATAGTTGTTAATCTAGAGAATTGACCAGCAGTGTTTTTGTCCAGGTGGAGCGATAAACCTAGGACTAGTTTTACAGGTGTTTAATCTTCACCAGCCGTTGGGGCGAGACTCGGTCATGTTGTAGATGTAGATGATGAGAGTATTCCTCCTAGCTTCAGGTCTCCACGCGTTACGGCTTGGTCTCTGACCCTTGGTCAGTCTAACAGTGACAGTATGAGCAGGATAACTCTCACAGCTGATGGTTTGTGGAGTATTCTGGTGATATTTGGGATAGTAGATCCCCGTTGATGTCAGATATAATTATCTGGAAAGCGTTAATAGATTGAGCCTCCAGGGCTCCAGTACAGTCTCACTTTCCTACTTTCTGCCTCACGATGAACACAGAGACAGACTTTGGCTGCATTTGCTGGATGGTTTGTTTATTTTTCGCTCTTTACCCTCCTGTGATAGAGAGAGAGCCCAGGTAACCCTGTTTAGTGCAGTGTGTTGAAGATCAGTTAACTGACCCTGACCACCAGATTTTATTCACATAAGTCAAAGAGATTCTGAAGCATCTCTGAATCTGTCGGTCAATATTATTCAAATAAGCCTTATTAAGTCAAGTCAGAGGAGAACCGAAACCCCATCCATGAGAGAATGGGGAAAAAACCTTGTGAGAACCAGGCTTAGTTGGGTCCAGTTCTCCTCTGATCGGACGCCCAGACCCTGATTTCCTAATCACTAAATATTGGGTCATCTTTAACTTTTCTGAAGGCAGGAAGTTGAGCTTAAAAATATTGTATAATCAACATTAAATGTAATTTTTCTTCAACAAAAGCAAAACTAACAAGAGAAAGAAGAAAAATACCTCAGAAATAATCTATTTGTCTTGATTATTAATAGAAAATCTAATTTAATCTAAAAATAATGTAAATTCTTGCAAATATTTTATTTTCCTAACATTAAAAATGATGTCCTCAGGGGTGCAATATTAAAGTTTGTTGATCAAATGTTTTCTAGACTTCCAAAGAACGAATACATGTTGTTTTTCTGCTGTACCAGCCAAAAATACTTCTTATACCCCTAATATGGTCCAAACCTGAAGTGAAGGCATCTTTGGAGACACAAACAACACCCTGAATATCAGCAGGGTCCCAGAAGCACAAGGCATCTAGAAGACTTTACACAGAAACCAATCCATGCACATCTGCCACAGTTACTATAGGCCTGACCACATCTTCGGCTGATGATGTGTTTTATGGTGTTTTGGAGGCTGGTCTCTCTCAGAGCAGCGAGTCTGGGATGATCTGCTGAGACACCTCCAGAAATATTGCTCAGGAATATCACACGGATCGTCTCTGTTCCTGAGGAAGCTTTGATGGAGGCCTGAATGTAGGACATATTTTGAGCGGGACATTATTCAAGGTTATTTAAAGACACCACTAAAGTAGGTTGAGTGTCACATGTTGAATCCCCGAAGAGAACACAATCTGAGCGCCGAGATGAAAGATCACTCTCCCTCAGAAAAAGAAACGCATTAAATATTAATTTGTAGAATTATACACATGTAGAAAATATTAACTATCATGTATAAAAAGCCATAGGTGCCCCAGGAGCACAAAACCCGTCACAAAGGTACATTTTCCTTAAGAGATATTTCTGCCATCTAAAAGAAGCTGAATACTGATGTCTGGTTTGTTAGGAGAGGACAAGATCAGTCTGAGGAGCAGGAACATCTCCATACTGAGAAAACAGTTCTTAGTAATGCATATCACTAAATCAGAAATGAAGTTTATATATATTTACAAAATATCTTCATAGAACATGATCTTAGTTAATATCCTAATGATTTCTGTCATAAATGTGTTGTTGTACAGAGATCTGTGCGTCTCCAGACTCTGATGCTCAAATCCTCATTTCTGTACGATTGAGAGTCCACGCTAAAGCTTCTTACACGAGACGATCGACTACTGTCTCAAGAGTCTGATGACTGTCTGGAGGAGCAGGACGACAATCTTGAGAAGATTCAGAAACAAACATCTCAGACTCCAGGACACAACTACACCTGAGCTGACATCAGTGTGTGTGTGTGTGTGTGTGTGTGTGTGACATAAAACATAAATAGTGCTCTTGATGTTTCCTGTATTGTGACGTATTTTCAATCTCAGCAGCTGTAGAAACTAGGAAGTAAAACTGTAGGGCAGACGTGATTTCACCGGCACATGAACATCAGAAGGAGTCACAGATTAATCATTTAAAGTAAGGTGTAGTAAGAAAAGAAGTGGTTCATTTAATTCTGACTTTAAGAAGACTTGGGTTTAGAGAGAACTAAAGATTACAGACAGAGGAATGTTAAGATCACACCCTCTCTGAGTCATCAGAAAACACTTCATCATCAAATACAACACCTCCCGTCACACAGAACAGCAGAACCGTTCCTTCTCTCCGAACAGCAGCAGAACGTGTCCCTGACGGAAAGAACCCACAGACCAGCTCAAGTGCAACAGAGGTTTATTGTCAATTATGCTCTAAGGACATCAACAAGCTTTATGCTATCGTAATATGTATATCAAATTTCACTGCAATAAAGTGCAAGTCCTTTAACTGTACATTTGTTTTATTTACTAGTGTATTGTGCCTGTAAGAGAATCGAAAGCCCTTGGGTTCAAACCGCACACATGTAGCTGAAGCTGAACTTAAACTACACAGAGCTGAAGATTCCACCACCATCATCATCATCATCATCATCACAAGCTCCGGCTCGAGCAGAGCTGTTCATGTGGTTCGTAAACACCAGCACGTGCTGTGCAATAACAATCGGGAGGTTTGGTTTGGGTTCAAAGATTAAACATTCATTAGAGACGCATTTCCTCGAGCAGACCGTTCCACATCAGATCAGGAGACAGAGAGGAAGAGAGGAACAGAAACAAAAAACAAACAGGCATTCGCATGAACACGTGGCACAATCCAGTAACACAGAACAGTCCCATATTACAGCCTGTGCATAGAAGAATAAAAGCACTTATGGTATCGGCAAACATCAAGCACATGGTAATGCTCGCTAGGGCTGGGAAAATAATCCAGAAACCATTCGGCATCGATGCAGAGGTTTTCAGAACGCATTCTCGAGTCGCTTCTGAGCTTAGTTTTGAACGCCGAGCGCTTCAGGAACAAATCTTATCCTTACAGACTCTTAAAGGGACAGTTCACCCAAAACTAAAATCCTGTTTTGAATTACTCACCCTCATGTCGTTCCAGATCTGTCGTTCTTCTGGGCGAGCAATTATTTTGGGGTGAACTATTCCTTTAAAAATGAAAATAATCATTCATAAAATTGGAAAAGGAATAACTAGTGGGCTGTTTTTACTTTAATCTGTCATCATAAGCGTTTCGAGTCCAGGTGACTCTTCTTCGGGAGCGTTCGAAAAACCCCAGAGTAGAGCGCCATCTGCTGTTCAAAACCAAGCTCAGAGAGTCTCCACGCACCCGGAAGACCTCCGAATCGGCATGGCTCCATGGCCCTGATGCTGGCTGGCGCTGAGGGCAGGTATGACAGCAGTCCCGGACACAGCACTATCTGTGCAGCAGCACAAAGGCCTCCAGGCGCTCGGGGATGTTCCCGCGGAAGGCCAGGCCGTGTTTGATGATGGCTCGCGCCGCCAGACACTGCAGCGTGGTGTGGTTGATGGGCTGGATCAGGTTCTTAGCCAGCTCCTTCTGGTCCAGCAGGTCGCAGGCCGTCTGCTTCAGGGAGTTGGTGCTGTCGAAGTGCGTGCCGCAGGAGATCAGCAGGTTCATGATGTCCGGGTGGTTGTTGGAGGCAGCCACATGCAGAGGGCTGTTGTCGTCCTCGTCTCGGCAGTTGACGTCCGCGCCACACTCCAGCAGGATGGAGGTCACCTGGAACGAGGGGAACTTGCAGACGGGGTAGCGGCCCACGCAGGTGGTGTTCCTGTCCACGGCCAGGTGCAGCGGGCTGAAGCCGTTCTTACCGCACGCCTGCAGCTTCAGGAACTTGTAGATGGTCTCTTTCTTGAAGTGGTCCTGCTCTACGGTGCACGGCACCTTCTCCAGCAGACAGATGAGGTGCAGGATGATGGACAGCACCTGTCAATCACAGAGATTAGGAACAGTGTGAGTCGAGTCAACGCAGCACTCTTTACAACACAGATCACGCCAGAGCAGGCATTAAACGAGGAAATGGTGTTGGTGATATGATCATTTCTGGTATTTATTGTGATGACAATAATTCAGGAAATCCTGTTTCTTTACAGAGAAGCTATTTTGACCCTAAATAGGGTGTTGTGAGCATTATTGAGTAAACTCATGATGTAATTCATACAGGAAGCCAGGGGGCGCTCTTGTGCAGAAACACATGTGCCTCACAGAAGTAATAGATATGACAACGCTACATTAAACCCCTGATATGAACAAAAGTATGCAGTTTTTGCTAGGGCTGGGTGATTTATTCATAGATGTTTTCTCTCTTCAGTCAAGCCGGTTCTTTGATTAGCGGTAAATCTCCATCAGAGAAACACACTGAGCCGTGGATCTCTGACAAGCTACGCAATATCACGCTCAGTATTGCAGGCAAATCACCCTACGGCTCTCTGTGTTAACTCCCACTCTATTTAACCAGGGCCCATGACCAGTCATGAAGATCCAGGTAGTATCAATGCTGCTCTGAAACATTGCTTAAAAAGTTGCCACAAAAGACACAAATTTCACCATTCGATTCTGATTCACGAGATAGCGATTCAATTCTATATGGATTATTTTGGATATATCAGGTGTAGTACACGCCATAATATCAACTAATGCTGGAAAAAATATAAGAGAAAGTTACACTTAAGTTTTTTAAATAAAGTTACAATTGCATAATATTTATACTTCAGTTGTTTTTCAATATATATATATTTATGAATATAAACATAATGGTGGCTGTCATTAAAAACATGACAGATTTATTGAAACAAATTAAACATTGAAGAACAGTAACACTTATAATGGATATGTTATGTTATATATTTTTCAAAATGCCCCTCTCTACAGTTTATCTTAATAATGAGTTTAGGGTCACAAAATGTTTTTTTCTGAATGTGATGTTATGTGTATATTGTTTACAGGATGCCTCCGAAACACTGAGAAAGGACACGGATTGTGAAGTTGTACTCTCTAGTTTAGCTTTCCTAGTCTTAAAAAGTTAGTTCGTTTGGGAATACGAGAACGTAGCAATCACGCTCAGAACCAAAGCAAAACATTCAGTCCAAAATCATCTAAATAAGGTCTCAGCTCGGTCTCGGTTGTACTGAGAAGCATTCCAATCTAAACCGTGTCAGAGAACCCTAAGCTGATGCAACTAGCCCCAGGTGAGACACCGGGCCGTGACCGATCCAGATAGAGATGTGCTACCCTTTCTTAGTGGAAAAGTGCACAAGCAACACCACTCAAATAGGTTAACCCATGTATCATCAGCCTCAGGGAATTATTCCCTGCCAAGTCAAAACACGATCACAGGAAAACAAGAGAAAAAGACACCTTGCTGAGCTGAGCTGGATCCGGGCCGGGCAGAGGCTGCTTGACGGCTCGCTCGATCTCCAGCACGCTCTTGCTGAGGATCTCCATCAGCTCCTGGAAGGACACTGAAGTTCCCAGAAGACCCTTGGCTCGGTCCTGCAGCATGAAGGAGAAGAGCTCTGCAAAAGACAGCAGGCTGCTGGCCGTCATGGGGCTGAGCGGGTCCAGGTTGCTCTGCTGCATGTCCAGGGCGTACTTCCAGAGCTTGATGCAGCGCTCAAAGTTCCCAGAGTCGGCGTAGACGGCCCCACGGTAGCGGATGTAATAGGACGTGTCTGGGTGCGAGGGCCCGAGGATGCGCTCTCGGATCAGCAGCGCTTGCATGCGCATGTCATCGGGGTCAGCGATCAGGCCGTCCAGCTCCTCGAACGAGTTCACCTCCTTGCTGTAGTCGTAGGCCGGCACCAGCTGCTTGGGCTCGTCCTTCAGGAGCACGTGGTTGGGCTCGCTGTGCCGCAGATCCATGGCTCTCTTCCAGTACTTCAGGGCTCCCAGCAGGTCTCTCTTTTTGTCCACGAAGGTGGCCCCCAGCAGCTCCAGGGCGTTGATGCGCTCTGTCCGGCCCGTCTGAGGGTGCTGCGTCAGGAAGTCCACGATGTTGGTGTGACCAGTAACGCTGGCGGAGAGCAGCGGCGTCATCCCGTAGCCATCCTTCTCCATGGAGGCACCGTACTTCAACAGCATCTTCATGATCTCCAGGCTCCCGGACTCTGCGCAGTCGTGTAAAGCCGTGTTACCTTCAAGACAAGAGACACATCCATAAATATGATACTACAGTCACTAAAATACAGTCCAACCAAAAACACTCAGACAGCAGATATCATGTTTACCAGCGGGTGCAGGACACCACAGCTCTTTGTGTTGTGTAAGTGAAGACTGTGAGATATTACTAAATACAGTAAAAGAAAAATCTGCAAAAACTATTCAGACACTTTGACCTGAGCATGTTTTGGTTTGTGCTTCTTTAACCTGCTTATGCTTACATCCCCCACAGACTAAACAAAATGAAGAATTGCTTGGTCATTTGTATTATTAATTGTTTTCTTACAGCTATTCAACAAAACTCATGACAAACCTTTCTATCAAAGTTATCTGATATGATCAGGGTGGATTCGTTCGGACACAGTTCTTGTCATCTCTTGGTACCTTTTTCTAAATCTTTTTCTGAATGAACGGAGATAACGTGAGAAATGTTGGAGGTGTCCCAGTAAGCAGAGGCATCTAGAATCTGAAATGCTCATTGTTTTCAAGAAACGATACGCTTCACGTAAACTATAGTCTGCTATCAATACTGAACTGATTAAAGCTGAATAACCACTTGCTTCAACATTCGGTGAAATTCACTCTATTGATCTGAACTGAATCACACTGAACTAACCTGATCTGAAAAAATGCTGATTTACAGCAGAATCTGGACAGAAACCCATCTGATTTTCCATTATTAATTCCTCTTGATTTCTGTGAAACTGCTTTGAATGAAGTGCTGTAAGAATTTCAATTTCATTCTTGATCAAGACCCACAGAACCAAACAGATCAACAAATCTTAATGACATTGCTGTGAAGTCTATCCTAAAACATGAGCAATATTAATACAATAGCTTTGTTTCAATCCAAATTTGCAAATTTAACTTGTGCACAAAATTAGAATAATGTAAAACATTTGTGAATAAAGCATCCAGCAAAATAAAGAGAACAAAACCATAACTTCTGATAAAACAACACCAAATATCACTAAGAAAAAGGTAATTTTCTGCAGCAGGAGAAGTGTATTTTTTATATATAATAATTGTTTCCAACACAGAGCATGCAGATGAAACACAAGCACTCATGTCTGAGGCGGTGTCTAGGAGGTTGTTACCGAGCCACTCTGACGACACGCTTTCTAACGATCAAAACAATATTTCAGAGCCTGTGCGATGGTTAGTCCAGGTATGGCATGCCATTGCTCTAAACGCCACAAGACTTTGTTGATGTGCGTCGAGGAAGCCTTCAGCGTTTCCATTCTAGGTTAAGCACATGTTTTGGTATTTTGATTGCATCCCGCTCATCCGACTGTTTTTATGAGCATTTAATCAAGTGTTCTGGATGCTTTGTTTTCATCCCGAAGTATGAATAAATATAGGTGAATAAAAACATAGCTAAGAAAACTTAAAAGTAGGGTCTGTGATTTCTGAGAGGCTAGCAATAGCAAGCTAGCTATGAAGGCATCTGTGTTAGTCACTCAACAATAATAATACAGTAATAACACCGTCCATTCTTACTCGCTCATTGTAGGACCAGTCATGTATAATATAATGTGGAATTATGGAATTTGCCAGATTCTGTAAGAAAATCATCATATAAGGTCAGCAACCCGTCAAAATAAAAGTTTGATTAAATTTGAAGACACTGGAAAAAGAAATACTACTGTGTAATAACAGTACTAGTTATTATTTAAAAGAAAAATTACGCAGTAAGACAGAATTTCTTAATTAGAAATGCTTTTGATTTATTGATACTTAAAGAAACCATTAAAACAGAATCCAGAAAATGAATGAAAACTGAATTTGGTATGAATAGAATTCAACTTGAGAAAAAGTAAGTCTTAAACATGTAGCAAGATTTTTGGTTTAATTTAAAGGAAATTGCTGTTTAAAACAGTCAGTAGAGGTTAACCGTTAGTGGACTTAACTAATACCGACAGCTAGGTTAGAACACTCTGACTGATATTCTAATCCATAATCAACCAATACTAATATAGAATAAACGCTGAAGGAAAAAGAAAAACTGTCCGAATTGAACCACATTTAATACTTAGTAAATTAAAAAAATACTGATACATTATTATAAGTCTATTGATCGTTTACATCATTACAAGAGTTCTTTCCATCAAACGATGAATTAACTTCTACAGCTTTCATTCATTTATTCATTTCATTCTGTCATATTTTGGGGGAATCTTTGTGTGAAACTGATTAAAGTGTTAGAAATCCATTTTCAAATGTGTCTAACAGACTGAAAGAGCACTAGTCTAGACTTCATCACGGTATTTCCTTCACACAGCAGGTGCGTTTCCTTTGTTATTTTGTGAAATACTCCATGTCGAATCGCACATGGTTAAAACAACAACTGCAGTATTACGGCAGATGACATATGGCACATCCCTGGTCTCACCTTTCACGCTTTTCCGGTTGACATCGGCTCCTTTCTCCAGCAGGTACTGTGCAATCTCCTTGTGGCCTTTATAGCAGGATATCATGAGGCAGGTGTGTCCGTGTCTGTTGGCCACTTCCAGGTCCGCTTTGTGCTCCACCAGGTATCTGACTATGTCCAAGTGTCCGTCGAAGCAGGCGGCTCTGAGCGGGGTAGAGTTCGTCAGAGTGGTGTTGTTCACCGAGGCGCCGTGACCCAGCAGAGACTGGACGACCTTCAGGTGTCCGGCGGCCGAGGCGGCCCACAGCGGTGGCGCTCCCTCGATGATCTCCCCGTCGAAGTTGACCGATCCGCCGACCTCCACTGGCGCGCAGCAGCACTCGATCAGGTACTCCACCAGCTCCAGGTGTCCGTAGCGAGCGGCCATCAGCAGCGGCGTCGCTCCGTTCGTCTTCTCCGCCATCAGCTTCATCACGTCGTGATCGCTCTTGTTCTCTAAGAGTTTCTGGAGGAGCCTCAGCTTGCCGTCTCGGGCGGCGTTGAAAACAGCGGTTTTTAAATCCATGGCATAGGATTGCCCCGCGGCTCCGTCCTGCAAACAACAAGATCAGACTCTTTTAATACTATGTGTTTCTATGAACAAACTGTCATCAGAAAGTTTAGATGCGGTCTTCTTTTTATCCCATCTCTATCTTATGTTTCTATTAGTTTAGTATACAGCAGTAATCAGGAAATACTTGCTGCTGTTCCATGAGCGCCCCCTGCTGTTCAGCTCATCTGCTGTTTCTGCTTCCTGCCAATATGACTTACAGCTGTGCCAACATTTTTAAAACACTAGTATTTCCAGCAGCTAAAACATGGTTTGAAGTTAGTTCTATCTTCTGCTGTGGTGCGTCAGCAGGAAAAATCATTTTTCATTTTGTCATTATTTGTAATAATCCAGTGACATCTCTGTGATATGATCTGATCGACCGAGTCTGTCTCAGTTCTGTTTCTTCATGTCATTTTAGACAGACTGATGGTGATCAGATCAGACTAAATCTCACTGGATTATTACGATTAAGTGCCAGACTACAGAAAAAACAGGAATAATTGCCTTAAACCATTTTTAGCTGATTAAAATTAGAGTGTTGTAAAAATGTTGTATTACTTATACAGCTTCACAAAAGAAATGTACAGCATTTTGCCAAAGAAATAATAATAGGGCACATTTGGATTTCTAACTGGTCTTACAAGATATAAATGTGAGAAAACCATATTGTGAAATCTCGTCAGAGTCGTCATCTTACATCATGAGTTGACCTAACTTTAACATCCCTCTTAAACTCTTTTTGTGAATGGTTCCGTCATGTCTTTCCAAACCCGCATGACTCACAGTCTTCAAAAAGAGCTCCGTTTTTGAGCAATATCCTGACATCCACACAGCACACGACAAACTAAGAGCTCGAGTAGGTTCCCAGCTTGTATCTGGAGCTGTTCCTCACAGAGCTGTCATATGACTTCAGAAGACATAGGAACATATTGCACAAGTCAGTACTCGAGATATTCTTCAGTATCCACCGCTGAAGAAATAAAGTCACGCATGAGGCTGAGTAAATGATGATGACACAATTCATCTCGAAACTGTTCCTCAAAGGTGTTTATGCGTCAGGTAAGGTAAGTGTGCAATCAAACCAGCGGCCTACTCCATAAACTGCTCAGACTAGTCATCCAGTCATAAAAATACCTGTTTTGAATCTGAAAAGTACCACTTGGTTAACTGCTAGTTAGTCAAAGAACTTCTTCAAACCTTAGATTAGTTTACACAAATTGCCCTTCAGGAGTTTCTGTCATATTTAGCATGTTTTGATCCAGGTAAATGTTGTTGTGTATTATTCCCAGACTACTTACAGTAGATAATCCATAAACAGATATGAAATATTGGTGGAGTGTATATGATTTATCACGTGATCAGAAACATGAACCTAGCACAGCTTTGTATTTAATAACCTAGCCTACTATATATACACACTATAATGACGATCAGCCGCGCAGTTTACAGTCATTATATGTACTGATATTTGGCCGATCACCATCAAGTGCCCCATTATTATGATTATTATTATTATCATGAGTGAAGTGTTCACTCTTCGAGGCTCTGTTGACATCCAGCACGGCTAGTTCAGAGTTAGCATTACAGGCGTTTCACGTAAGATTTTAATCTCAAACAACAGCATTTAAACTAGTCCTCTCTCCTGTCACAGACAGACCCGTGATGTGGATCATTATCGTGTCGTTTTGTGTCGTTAAATAGCGCTTCAGACCGAAGGCCGCACTCACCGCTCGCGCTGGGTCCCGCTCGGTCGTGATACTGTCCGTTAACGGCCGTATATTCGCGCTGAACGACAGGTCCACAGGCACACAGACTGCGAAGGTAACGTTACTTTAGCTCATGCCGAGTACAAATCATATATAACGATAAAAATAGCGCGTCGCTGCGGCTCTTGCCTCCCCCACTTCCTGTAACATCGAGGTCCTCTTCATTAAACACACTCGATGGGTGTTCCGCGAACTCCAGAGCCTCACGAATCCGACATTATGCTGATTTTAAGTCCATTTCTCGGTTCTGTCGTTCAGATCTTGACGAACGCTGCTCCGCTGCTGATTTTCCCGTCGGTACCAGTGGCCCAAATGTTCCGCCCCTTCGCGGGTGATTGACAGCCAGGCGGACCAATCGCGGCGTCGCTCAAACGTTTTCCATTTAAAGGTAAACGAGAAGAGTCACGACGCGAGCGCTTTTAATAACGCGGCGCGTGAAAAGCGACCGGAACATTCCCGGAGATTGACGAAACAGGCCGGTGTTTTACTCCTCAGCGAGCTTCAAAAAACCGATTCACAGAAATCAACGAGATTATAGATTAATCTTCCTCAGATTTGTCTATTCACTGCAATATTATAAACAGCGCCCGCTAGAGGATTGATGGGGAAGAGACTGTAATATTGTACTGTGCGTGTTCATATTACACCTTTTAACCAAATGCAAACCACATTAATATTAATAAGTACTACTGATTTCGTATAAGTGTATACATATAATTGTTAACGAGGCCTGGGAAAGGCTAAAACAGTCATTTCTGGGATTTGATGCAGTTTGTGTCCCCAGTAAAGATCGCCTTATGAATTAATATAAATATATATATAAACATAAAAAATATCAATTTTAAAGTTGTCTTTGATTAAAAAACAAAATATCTTGTGAATTTTAATCATATTTACATTTTTATTTATATATAATTCAAAACATTTTACTGCATTTTAAACCACCAATATTTTTGTATTTTTCACCTTGTTTGGTGTCAGTCGCTTTTCTTAATGTATGAGTATTTTCAAAGTATTACGTTCATTTCAAGCCACAGCCATATCACCCTGCAGCCCAAGCCTGGTTGCCCACTGAAGCTAAGCAGGGTTGAGCCTGGTCAGTACC
>JAUCMT010000154.1:978315-989342 GCA_032357475.1 Enteromius thamalakanensis | reverse complement strand
CCATTACACCTATGAAGAGAGAGACCCCAGAACACATGGAGACACTACAGGAGTGTGTGTGTGTGCGTGTGTGTGTGAGTGTGTGTGTGTGAGTCAAGTCACCTTTATTTATACAGCTCTTAACATATAGATATTGTGTCTAAGCACTGAGCATATCAGATATGGGAATAGTGTAATGTCTGTACTATAATGATTAGTCAGTATCTAAAATGAGGAGATTAAACACTCAATTACTTTCCAGTTAAAAGCATTTCCGAGAGACGTTGTTGTGCCTTCTTCATCTCAAATTTTATTAAACTGACTGGCACTGCAAAACATGAATTTTTAAGACTTTTTGTCTTGTTTCCAGTCAGCCATGAAGGTTTTTTTTTCCTATACAAGTAAAAATTATTGTCTTGTTTTCAGAAAAGTTTTTCTTTAGAAGAAGCTAAATAATCTGTCAAGAGAATCTCTTCTCAAACAGAAAGCAAGATTATTTTGCTTGTTTCAGGTAAAAACTCTATTTAGACTTTTTCTGAAAACAAGACTATAACGTTTTCTTGCCTGGATATTTTACCTGAAAACAAGACAAACAAATTTAGAGTAGAAAAGCCTTTTTTTGCAATGTAATAAGAGTTAAAGGTTGATTTCCAGTGCAGACAGGAACAGATGCTGTTGTGATTGATAATCATATCCCCGGCAGCGGTGCTCATTCCTGCCCAGCATCGTGGAAACATGATCTACAGCAGCTCTGGAGTGAATGTGTCAGACGTGCATCGACACGCTTCTCAGAGACCTGTTTCTTCACAGAATCACTTCTTTCACTCATATTTTCAATTACTCCTTACTCCTTATATCCTCAGCTTTCACTAACTAAAGTTTATTTAGCTTATATTTGAGTCGTTGTGTTCCGGAGTCCGGTGTGCTCCACTGATGATTGTTTTCCTGCAGGTCATGTACGCAGCTCTGTTTTGTTGTGTTTATGCAATTTGAATGATTTTTTGTTGCTTTTAAATGTCTGTATAGTTGTTATTCTTTTTTAGTTTCAGTTTTTGCAAAAAAAAGTTAAGTTCAAGGTTTTTATTTATATATTTTGTTTCAGGTGACAATTTTAAGTAACAGGCTAAATGGTTTTAGTTGTAGTACGCCTGTCTTGGAGGTTCATCTCTTTAAATAAATACACATTTGAGAAACAAATCAATCTTTTAGTAGATTCATCTGATTCATAAGCAGCACACGATTCAGTTCCCAGGGAAAGACACATGTGTCTTGTCTTCTAGTGTAAATATCTCCACACTACTGAATGAAGGTACTGTACTTAACAAGCTGTTAGTCTTTCCTTAAAACAAGCTGAAATAATCTTGTTTGGCCAGTTTCTTACCCTCTTGGCATATATATTTGCTTTTTTTAAGCAATATCGTTATTCTTTTTTAAGAACACAAGGCTTAATATCCAGAAGAAGTATCTTGATTCAAGAAAGTATAGATACGCATACTAGAAAACACTAATAGATCATAGGCAGTGTAGGATAAAAACATCAATGCACACAAAAACAACATTTGGGAAACATTTTATTTACTTCAATGTTAAGACAAAAATGAATTTCCAGCCATTTTAAATAAAAGCTCCAGTTTACAAAAGCACATTTGTTCCACGAGACATGGATTAGTGACGGCGAGACTGAGAAACATAAACTCTTCCATTCACAGCTGATCTGGAGACGATTGGAGACGGAGAGCAAGTGCTGTGTTCTGCTGGAGCAGCGCTTTCATTCGGACAACAAACAGATTCTTCTCATAATGACACACTCTCTGCCCGTAACAGTACAAAAGCGTGATTAGACAGGAATGCTGGACTAATGCATCTATTCAGACCCGTGCTGCGCTCGCCGCGCTAAACTAGGCCACGATTAAAGAGACTTGAATCACCAGCGAAAGACTCTTCCCTCTGTCGTCTTGGAATCTTAAGGAAAAAGAGTTGGATCAAGATTTAAGCATCACTGTGGTTCAATTTAAAGTGTGAATTTCCATCGAGCGCCGTCTGCTTCTCTGGTCTCAGTTGTTCTCCTGCGACACGATGCTTTCCTGAAACAGAAAACACCAAATCTATTATACATATATAAACAAAGTGTCAATATTTTTAGCATGTATAAATGTATTTGATCTACAAATCTTACATGTTTTCCCAATTATATACACATGCATCTGTGTGTATTTATATATGCATAATAAATATTCACAGCACACACACACAGAAAGAAAAATGTTTATTTTGGCTGTGATTTCTCGTTTGGCAGCACAACAGTTCTCTCTGTGACACACGCAAATCTAACAAGGATTCTGTTTTAAAAGCTGCACACAAACACGTCTCAAAAGCAAACGTTTGCTGTAATATTAATCACTGTATTTTCCTGCTGTTTGAGAGTCTCTTCAGAAACTGTGTTGGAGTAAAGATTGAAAGCAGTTTGGGAAAAGATTCATATTATGATACGAGGTGTATTTGTGATATTTAGAACACGGTGCTTCAGGTGTTTTGTGTGTAAAGTTTGGGTTTAAGCCGTGTAACAGATAGCGCCGGAGCTCTTATCTTATCAGAACACAGGCTGATGTTGAAACGTAGTGTCCAGACAGCGCTGTGGTCAAGGTAAACTTATGCAAGCTGAGAGCCGATAAGTGTAGAGACCCTGAGCTGCACACATCTGCAGCGAACAGACGCGACGTCACCGCAGCGCTTCCAGAGCAGGAATGTGATCCGGAGCCAGAGAACATGTAGTTCTTTCTGAGCGAGCGCAGCACAACAGCAGCGCCGGACTGCTCTGATAACAGCTTTACTGCTGATCCACAAACATTAACAGCTCCACCTCCATTCACCTCCATCTCCGCTGGGTTTCATTCAGAACTCTTTCACCTCATATCCTCAAGGAGATTTCCTGCTTTTGTTGTTGTTTGTAGTCATTTTTATTCATTTGTACTGCAATTCTATTTTTAGTGCAAAAAATTCTACAAAACAATTAGTTGCAATTAATCACATTCTAAATAAGATTAATTTTACACACTATATGCGTATGTACTGTGCATATGTATTTTGTGTTTACACACACACACACACACACACACACACATATATATATTAAAGAAAAATATATTAGATTTATATATTAAATACTTAAATATGTATATAATTTAAATTATATACAAGTATAAATATATGTAGATAAAAAACTTTTAAGCAGACTAGATGTTGAGTCTTGTTTCAAGACAAGAAACTCGACTTGTTTTCAGAAATAACAATTTTAGTCAAAAGTCAAAAGTGAAAATTATTTCAAACAGAAAACAAGATTATTTTTGCTTGTTTCAAGTAAAAACACACTTCATTTTAGCATCTTTTTTTTGGTCTAGAAAATACTTCTTGATTTGAGATGTTTTAATATTTCGGCTGAAACTAAGACAAAACATCTAGTCTTAGAAAGCTTTTTTTTGCAGTGTATATACATCCATGTGTATTTATATTCAAACTTCTTTTTTATTTTATTATGTTCATACAAACAACCCAGATTTGTTGGGATGTGTTTTGAATTTGAATGAAATGAAAAAGGTCCAGTAAATGAGCTGATTTCAGTCAGGAAGCATGTTGGGTCGTGGAACGTCTGAACACTGTGAAATGATTTTCCAACCTAATCTGACCAAAACCTGTTGCCATGACGATGGGCATATTTCACCCACGGCCTTTTCAGGAGAGGAATAATAACAGAGGAAGTGTGACTGTGGCTACAGTATTGTCCAGACACCATCTACACAAGACCAGAGCGCCACGATGACAAATACATCAGAGACGACCACAAACCCTTCAGCAGCTGGAAAACTCTATCAGGCAAGAATGGGACTAGAATACACCCAGAAGATCATAACTGACATAACTGTAGATCGATGCTACACCGTGATAAACATGACCCTCACGACTGCTCTGAGACCTGCAGCTCACCTCAGAGTACACACCAGCTCCTCTTTCTCAGTTTAAACACATTATCGATGTTCAATTGTGAAATAAATATTGGCTCATAAGATTTAAAATGGAATTTGAATAAAATGAAAACTCAAACAAATAAAATAAGTTCCAATAAAGTGAGTGTATATATTAAAGTCTATTGTAACGCATGGATCCAACACGTCAGATTCTTCAACCATTAACTAAACGCTCATCTAACAAATTACAGATATCGTTTGTGTGATATATTTCTCAATAATATAATTTATAGGGAGATAAACTCTGTTCAAATGTCATCATGATGGTTTGTTTCATGAGCAGATTTAGACTCGAATCATGGAAAACTGGATATGAAAATTAATGAAGCTGGAATGCTGTGCTTTACAACAATAAACCTTCTTCTCAGAAGACACACACACACAGATGTGTAGATGTGTGATTACTGTCTGGAGCACTGGGTCATTAATGAACACCGGAGGAGTCTAAACTAGACCTTTCTCTTTATTATGAACTCAGTGTCTCAGACAGATATGACATGGTCACATGTTTCAGTATATGTATTGTTCTCTGGAGCAGTAAGGCGTGAAGTTCACTTACGTACGGCGTCCTCTCGCCGAACTTGCTCCAGAAGGTCATCTTGACGTTGTTGCGGTGACCGGTGCGCTGGTCGAAGGTCTGGCAGGTCTGGAAGGGCGGGCTGTAGAGGTGCAGGCTGACGGCCGTCTCCGTGTGGCTCACGTTCTCCACTCGATGAAGCCCGAGGGAGTCTGAAACACAGCGAGCTCACGGTCAGACCTCCTGACCTCGCTCCTCATCTCTCTCAGATCTCTGATGTCCTACCGTTAATGTAAGCGCACTGGTTCTCCAGCAGCACCTGCTGGGTCTTCTGCTTCATGCCGGCCTGGAGCTTGCGGTCAGGCCAGTCGAAGAGCGTCTCCTTCAGCTGACCCTGGAGCAGCTTCAGGAAGCAGTGAGAGTCTGTGTGATCGTGGATGCTGCTGCAATCACGCCAAACACAGGCATACTCACAAACAGTGTCAGGTTAATAACCCTTTCTACTTTACTACACTGGGACCTGTACGTCTGTAACAGTCTTCTGGTAACACACTGAGACAGCTGTGTAACAGTAGCTGCTTATAGTAACACTTTATTTTAAGGTGTCCTTGTCAAATATGTCACATAATAACAATAAATTATGCTTAAATAGGCGCAAGTAACCTCAAACCATACAGTACGCACATGTAGAAGTATAGTAATTCATATTACTCAGTACAATATCATTATAACCTTAAATAAAGTTTAAGTTAATCCTTTCCATCCTCTTTCCTTAAGTTGCAATGTATTAAAGACAAAACAAGAGTCTGCATTACATTCCATTTACAAAGTGTTTTTATACCTTTATATCTAAAGCTCTTTTATCACCGAGACTGTGTCCAAGCATCGGATATGAGAACAGACGATAAGATTAAACACTATTGAGTCTAGATCAGCTCAGTGTCTTTTTGCACACACAGAAAGCATGTTAATGTTTCAAATCACATTTGTGAAAATAAAATGTGAGCAAAGTAATCCTTTCATTAACAGAATTAAATGACATACAAAACTGACAAATCCTGTGGTTTAAAGGAAATTGGCAAAGATTGGAAAAATAACTTTAAATAAAAAAATCTTGTGATATCTTTAATCATTCCAGAAAACAAGTTAATTGTGTCTTTAATCTCACAATACTTCATGATCATTAATATTCTTAGAGTTCATAAGATACAAAAAAAGAGAGTATTTTCTTATAATTGTATGTTTATATCATTAATTTCTGAACATATCAGAATTATGAGATAATAAAGTTGCAAAAGTTCTATTTTTATACAGTGAAAGAAAGAGCTGTAGATGTAAATAAGCCGTAAAGACTATTCTTACACTGAATCACATTTGAATGGGAGTCATGTCGAAGTCATGATTTTTTCCCAGATGTTTAATATTTGACTCTTATAGATTCATCTAGACAAGAGTTTTAAACAAATGAGTTGAAATGAATCCCAGCTTGACTAATGCAGCACCTGTTTAAGCTGAAATAGTTTCCTGGCGTGCTTTTTTCTTCCTTTTTTGTTCATATTCTACAGTGAATTATTGCTCATGCATTTATGAGGTGACAGCGTTATTTTATCTGAGGTTTAATCTGCTCCGCTTTGCATTTATTAAAGGCATTGCATGTTTTATCAGTCTTTATGACCTGGCTAATCACAAGACATTGGACTTTCCTATCAGGCCACTATCTGTCTGTTAATATCTCTAATTCATTGACGCATGTTCAGTCATTGATCCACTCGTGATTCCAGGCTTCTGAAGTTTAAAAGGTAAATACAGAGCAAACACAACATGTGATGAGCTACCTGCCGTGTCCTTCACCCCAGCACAGAATCATCAGGTTAAACTTCCCGTTTCCCTCGTCCACCAGATTCCTGGTGTATCTGTGAAGACACAAGGCACTTTAATCACTGGGAGATCTTTTATTTAATTCTTAGATTTGTGTGTAAAGTAAAAAAAAAAAAAAAAAAGAGGCAAAGTTTTGAAAATGTGTGTACGCCAGTGTTTATATTCATGAGATAAGTGATAAGTAAGTCCTGCATCTAGGCATCATAGAAGAGTCCAGAAAGAGCAGGAATGTGATGCAGGACTGTGTTTATCTGGGAACGTTTGATGAAGCCGCTGGGTGTGCGCCAGGAGCAGCGCTCTGATTGGCCCGCGTCTTCCCCGCCCCCTGGAGAGAAGCCACGCCCGCTGGCAGGAGCATCAGCGGAGGCAGAACTCCAGAAGCGCATCCAGACAAAAACAGGAGAAAAACTACACATCTCCTTCAAACCGAGCACCAGCAGGCCTGTGATTATTAGAGATCCAGCGATGCTTTGACTTCAAACTAGATTTAAATTATTCCAGCGACGTTTGGGTTAAAAGTGAACTCATTAACACCCAGTTCACGTTCAGTTCGGGTCAGCAGCGCTTTCTGATGCTGTTTACATCTGATGCTCAGCGGGACACGAGACGTGTGCAACATGGAAAATTAACTTCTTTTAGTTTGCATTTTCAGTTATATTAATAAACTAAACCCTGGTTGTGACTGTAAACCAAATGCATAATGTGAGCTCGAAATAACTGCATAAGAATAATAATTATTATTAATACATAATATCTTTGATGATGATGCTCATAATCATAATTACCTGTACTGGTCAAATTTAGCATATTTCATCCATTCCTGAGGATTGCTTTCATAGGACTCCATGATGCTCTGCACCTCCTCCACGTTAACACTGTCACTTTCAAAGATCTTGTGGAGAGTTTTGATCAAATCGTCCAGAGTCTGTGGCTTGACGAGCTCGGTGTGCTCCATGTCAGTGCTGTGGTGCAGGGGTTCTGTGGTGCTGTGTTTGAATCTCACTGAGACAGAGAGAGAGAGCTCAGGCTTTTATACATCCAGCAGCGCAGTGATGGACGATACCACTGGCGCGGAGAAGAGGGGCCGCGATTACTGCGTTCTGCCCAAACTCTCAGGTAAACGCGCACTGTTAGCTACTAAGAAGACTTTAGTCAACTTTAACAAACGAATATACGAGAGACAACAAATATAATTTGTGTTTGTCTATAATCTTTATCAGCGGACCTCCCCATTACAATTTGGATTGAGCCGCTTTATTCAGTTCCCTCAAACAATATTTTTAACTTCATATTTATCTCTGAATTATACCTTATAGATGAAAAAGTCATTTTTGTTTTAATGAAAATGGGTTTTTATCTGTTCACGTGGAACTGGATGATTCTTTAGAGATGCTCTAGAATTACTAACATGAAAAGAATTACTAACATGATTCGACAAATGCCCATCAGTAAATATTTATTAATTTACTTACTTCTTTACAAAGATTTGTTTTAGAATCAGAAACTAGTATTGAGCGTTTTGAACGTGTTCCTTGATAATAAAGCTCTTTTGATTCTGTGTTTTCATCAGTGCTCGAGCTCCATCATGTGGAGGGAAATAAACCCAGTCCACTGCAGGGAACACACACGAACAGGGTCTTCACCTCATACACATTAGTAATCAACACAATCACACTTCCTGAAAGAACGAGAAAGATTATTATTTTAAAGCTTTGAAATTTGTTGAAAAATTTGTTGCAATGTTGCGTCACTGTAGAGCTCTGTCACAAAAACAAAGTCCTCGTATGTGTAAACATTCCTGGCAATTAAGCTCATTCTGATTCTAAAATAGCTTCACAAAATGATTCACTGTTTCGAATGGCTAACCTAACCCTAACCCTGCTGGTTAGAAAGGCGTTAATGCAACTGAAACATGAATGTGCGACTGAATGTAAAATGCCCTGAACGCAATCAACAAATAAAACCATTAAGTAACTGTATAATATTTGCTCTTTTTATATATTTTCACAGTTTGATTTATGGATTAAGCAATGGATGGTTAAACAGGCCAAAATACACGAATAACTACCATCATTCATTAATACATACATGTCTTATTAAAATATCTTAAAATGTATACAACTCCCCGAACCCATGTGTGTATGAGTAACAGAGGCCAGCAAGTAGGTGCCGTGCAGGTAACGCTGTTGCTAGAGGTCATGACCTTTAGCCTCCTTGTTAGCGCGCCTGCTGCCCATGCTGGAGACCGGGGTTCGAGATCCGAGTCGTGGTGGTGCGCATATGCAGAAATCCCTGAAGTTAGTGACAAAGGTGAATCATATCCATTCTTTTTACAAAGCACTTGTTGATGGCGTACTACAACACAGGCACAAATTTACTGAACATTGTCCATTAAATTTTTTAACTATATACATCATTTCTGTGTGGGATTAAAATGAAATCTACCTAAATATGATGAAGCAGCAAACGATCTATGCAAAGACAGCAGAGCTTCCGTTGCACTCACTCGTCTTCATTCGCTGCTTCAAGTGAACTGAATGAGTGGACTAAAGTAGAGGATGCACACTGGGACCCAGGAATGATCTGAATCAGAAGATTTTGCATCTGAATTGATTTGCTCTGAAGGAACAGAGAAGGTCAGTAATTATATCGCTTATATCGTGTGAGAGATACCGTTTGTGTTGATAGGTTTGTAAATAAATAAAAATACTACAAAAAAATAGAGAAACTGTTAATGCCAAACACTTTAATTTCTCCTGTTTATCTGTAGAGTTTAAGACACAGGATTAATCAACAATAAAACATTAACAGAATTGCATAACAAACACATTTACTTGTGTATTCATTATTTCATATAAAAATGTTATACAATAGTATGTTTTTTCCAGTGAACCAAAGGTGGGACAGTAAATTAAAATCTTGAGTGCAGTACAGCGATACACAATCTTTATACATTTAAAATATCTTTACACAATAGTTAATATATTTAATATAAGTATCTGCGCATTACGTATTAAAAGCACGTTTAGGAGCCATCTAAAGATCTCAGATCGACATAAAAAGTATTTATTACGCTTATGTCAGAGTGTCACGACTTTTATTTTGACATGCGTCATTGGAATGCTCTCACTGTAGCGGAAGTCACTCTGCTGAACTCGTTGACAAGTTCCGGCGTGTTCTTCCGCTCTGCTGTGCGCGTGAGTGTCAGATTGCAATTATTAGTTATTGATTATTGGAATATTAGTCTCTGACATCGACGAACTCAGCCGTAGCTGGATCCGACCACAGCGAAGGTGAACATGATAAAAGCCATTCTCATATTTAATAATCATGGCAAACCTCGACTGTCAAAATTCTACGAGCATTACGTGAGTTACATTACATTTGCGCATTATTATTATTATTATTGTTGGTATTTTTATCAGAATTAATTACGTATCTGTTTGCTTTACACGTTGCCGTGTATTACATGATGTGTGTTACTGTAAATAATGGAACAGTTGATTTCTTAGAGAAATAAAGTGATGCGTGTTATTACTACTGCTAAAATATTAACCATGCATAGATTATGTTACAGGAAAAATGCCCTTAAATCTGTTGTCATTGAAGAATATTTGATTTTTGCCACGGAGAGCACAGAAAATGTTTGTGTGTGTGTGTGTGTGTGAGAGAGAGATCTGTGTGCTGGTTTGACTGTGAGGAGCTAAATGTCCTCACTTATATAGTGAAAGATGAATACAACCCACTAGTGAGGACATTTAGCTGGTCCTCACTAAATAAAAAGGCTTATAAATCAGTCTCCAGTAGATTTGATGTAGATCTAGTGTCCTGCACATGTTTCTATGAAGGGTAGGTTTAGGGATAGGGGTTGGGTTGGGGATTAGAAATTATCATTCACCTGATCATAAATCAATGGAAGTCTATGTAATGTCCTCACTAAGATAGCAAAACAAACCCGTGTGGTGTGTGAGAGAGAGAAGAGTATGTGTGTGTGTCCTTCGTAACCAAACTAGTTCTTTTGGTTACGAGATGTTTCTGCTCCACATCTTCATCCACTGTCACTTCCTCTCTGTTTTCTGTTCGTTTTTCTACGTTTATTCTTCCTCTCTGTGTTTTGGTCTTTCAGGAATTCCCTTCCCGAAGAACTTCATCCAGATCTGTAAGAAGATTGTGTGTCGTCTTTTCCGTGTGTTTGTGCACGTCTACATCCATCACTTCGACCGGATCCTGTTGATGGGAGCCGAAGCGCATGTCAACACCTGCTACAAACACTTCTACTACTTCTCCACTGAACTCAACCTGATCGAGCGCAAGGAGCTGGAGCCGCTGGTGAGAACTGACCAGACTTTACTCTGGAACGAGGTGTAGGCGTATTCATCAGATGAATATCTTGGCAGAACGAATCATATGAATCATTCAGTGTCTGTGCTCTGTGTGTGTGTGCGGGTTTATGAGGACACAAATGTGTATAATGACATGGGTATAACATAGGTGTTACAATATGAAGATGTTTTATGAGGACATTGTGGTGTTTTATTTTTAATCTCAAAATGGCTGTAGTTTCCTGTAAGGGGTAGGTTTAGGTGTAGGGTCAGTGTAGGACAATACCACATACAGTCTGTACAGTAGAA
>JAUCMT010000154.1:933837-944577 GCA_032357475.1 Enteromius thamalakanensis | reverse complement strand
TACTGTACAGACTGTATGTGGTATTGTCCTACACTGACCCTACACCTAAACCTACCCCTTACAGGAAACACTACACAGATTCTCAAATAAACCCTATTTATGATGTTTTTAAGCCTTTTGAATGATGGGGATACTGAAAATATCACCTTCATATTGTAATACCTTTGTCATTATGCAAATGTGTCTCATAAACCACATAAACATGCACACACACACACACACACACACACTATTTTATCACATTCTTGATCAGTATTCACTGCAACTGCCATAACTATATTTAAGAGGTCATATAATATGATTTACATTTTTCAAATTTTTAGCAGTTTAGCCAATCACAACACTCTCAGCCAGCAGCTAACCAATCAGAGCCCATCCTGTTGGTCTTAAGGGAGGACCTTCACAGAAACAAGGCCATTTTTATGTCAGGGTAATGGAGGCTGAAAGCAGGGACTGTGCAGGGAAACATAAGCAAGCTTAAACACTCACTTGTTTAATTTGGTAAAGTCACATTAAACTCTTTGATTAGTTTTCACTTATAACAAATGTATTTTCTCGACAGAAAAAAAAAATATTGTCTTGTTTTAGAAAGAAATTAAGTGGGTTTTTGCTTAGAATAAGCAAAATAATCTCCCAGTGGTGTTAGCTATAATCTTATTTCAAACAGAAAACACAATTATTTTGTTTACAGCATCGACAGATTATTGTGTTTGTGCTGCAGAAGGATGAGGATCTTCTCAAGGTGAAGGAACATCTGTGTGTGTGTGTGTGTGTTTTCACCTCCCTGCATTGTCAGCATTATAATGAAGGTGGGCGGGGCTGTATGTAAATTGTGTCACAGCTGTAGGACACCTGGGATTGAAGGGGAGGAGCTCGTTCATTATGGATGAAACTGCTGCTGCTCTCTTTTCAGCTACACTAACCTACATACATGAGAACACACAAACCAGCTGTGACATCACTTCCTACCACTGACCTCTCCAGGGAACCTCACTGTCATGAACGAGCCTCGGACCTTGGTGTCAACTTTCACTGAAATCAAATGCTGAGCATTATATAAACATATTGTCACATTCTGTTCCTGTCCTTGTCTCGTGCTCCCCCGGTTCTTTGTATATTTTGGTTTAGTCCTGTCTGTTTTGGTTTCTCCCAATCAGTTTGATCGTTTCACCTGTTTTCTGACACCTGTCCTCACTTTTGTCTTTGATTACTCTGTGTTTAAATACTGCTGTCTTTTTGTTCCATTCAGGTCTGGTTAATGTTATGTGATGTTTGTACGTGTGTGTTCCTGCCCCGTGTAAGCCTTTTGCTGCCCCGACAGCTTTTTGTTTGCTCTGGTGTTTTCTGTTGTTATTAAGTCTTTGTATTTGTATTGATCGTGTCTGCCCTCGTCTGTCACACGCAGGGACCAGCCAAACCCTGTGACACATATATTCATTTATAATTCTTGTATATCTGTGTCTCTGGAGCACAGCAGCACAGGTGTGTTTGTAGCGTTACACTGAATGGCTCACAATTATACAAACATCATTAGGATATTAAGTAAAGATCATGTTCCATGAAGATACTTTTTTACATTTACCATAAATATATCAAACTGATTAGTAATATGCATTAAGAACTTCATTTATTTGCTCCATCACATTTAAAAAACCTGACCCTTACGACGGTTTAGTGGTCAGATTTCAGATGGAGCATTAGTGCTTTAGAATAGTAAGAGTGCTGTAGCTGATCCTGTGAATGTGTTAATGAAGCTCAGTAATCAAGCATGCAGTCGTTAGGCCTCGTCCGCTCGTGTTCAATGTTAGAATCAGTCATTCTGAAGAGCTGCTGTTAACAGGATTCAGCAGCGCTCTGGAAATCATTTCCTCAGAGACAGAAAATCCATCTGACCTTCGTCTCGGGCTGAAATGAGCTCTTAAGAGGAGCGGGTCTGTTCTCAGAGCACCTGATCCCTGAGGATCTCTGAGTCAGCCTCCTGAACCGGCTGTCCATCAGATAACAGTCACGTTTAACAGAATTCTAAAACAGAAAGAATTTCAAGATAAATGTTTCCTTGTTTATCTGCGTGTCATGTGATCATTAACTGAGCTGTGTGAGTGTGTTGATAAATTATTCAAATATTAGCATAAGATCTTCAAAAGAATCAATATATTAGTGCTGTCAAACAATTAATCATGATTTATCGCATCCAAAATAAAAGTTTGTATACTATACGTGTTTGTATATATTTATCATGTATATATAAATACACTCACTTACATTCATATTTCAGGAAAAAAATAGTTTTGATAATATAAACATTTATTTAAATGATAAATACATGTAAATGTTTTCTAAATATATTACTGTATGTGTGTCTATTTATATATACATAATACAATTACGCAGAATGCACACATAGTATGGAAACAAAAACTTTTATTAATCATGATTAATTCTTTGACAGCACTAAACAGAATAAAAATATTGATTAAAACTCTGTAGACGTTACAAAAATGTTTCTGCCAACATTGTAAAAATTTTCATTTTTCCTCAAAATCTAATATTTTAGAATGTTTACTTTTAACATTATGCAAACATTAAAATATCCAGTTTCATTTTTTTGTGCTTAAAGCTATTTAAAGGTGACAAACGTGTCGCTCATGACTTTATTTTCACTCAGAATATAACATTATTTGAACATTTATTTTCAATATTGTAAGAACACTATGTTTAGTTTTCTTGTTGTGATTAGAACGTTATTTAAAGGTTACAGAAATGTTTCTTCAAGTACAAACAACATCGAAGACTATTTTCCTCTCATCTTTGAGAATGTTAAATCTGAGTTCCATAAACTTTACTTTAAGAATGTTATTCAATGTTTACAGAACTTTAAACCGTTCTCTGCTAGCTGGGACAGACTGATAAACTAGTTACTGGCAGCAGAGCTAAAGCACGGCAAACTCCTTCAGGAGAAGAGGTCACGACCTTCAGGAGAAAACTCCCAACAAACTGTGACAGACGATCTGAAGCGCGACGGAGAGCTCAGAAAGACGTCTCAGGCGCGTTCGCGCAGGCTTGCAGGCTCTTTGTTGTGTTTGGAGGGATTGGAGCGTCTCGTATCACTTCAGCAAACGCTTCTCAAGCAGCCTCACGCTCTTTACGCCTGAGAGTTTTACAAGCTGAGGCAAAGTAGAGCATCTCGTTTTGATCCTGGAGCCAGCCGCTTTATCCCTGAGCGCCTCGGCTTACATCCCTCCATCGCCACGGTCCAGGGATTTACTCCACGCCGGAGGTCTGAGCATCACATGGTCTGGAAAACTGTGTCGTGATCTTCATCTTTACTGTAGGGTTGTGTTACAGAGACTCATGGACCATCAACACAAACCAAACACTGAACACTTCATGTTGAGATATGCAAAAAAGGCATATATAATCAAATATTGCTGCAGCTCAAATATTAGATGGTGGTGCAAGCTATGGCAAGGTCATTAGTTGAATTCCCAGGGAATGCATTACTGATAAAAAATATAACTTGAATCTGCTTTAGATAAAAGCATCTGCCAAATGCATAAATGTGACACAATCATAAAGTGGTTGAAGGAATACTAAGTAATTTTGCATAGTAAAAGTACAATATGCATCAATATGCTTTGCTAAACAACCTGAGATTTTCTCAATATTTAGGTTCCAGATATTGTACTATCGTCTAATCCTAACAAACCACACACCGACGGAGAGATGATTTATTCAGCTTTCAGATGCTTTATAAATCTCAATTTAGAAAAATAGATCCATATGACTGGTGTGTGTGGTCCAGGGTCAATGCAAATGTAGATTTTGTAATAATTTCCATTACCAGCATATAAACCTACAGACCGGATGAATCCAGGTTTTGTTGGCAGTTTTTGTCCAAAAGTGGTTTTGGATTCCATTTTTCACCACTCTTTAAATCAGAAAATACTGTCAACAGACAGAAAACACATTTTCATCATGTTTGTAGGAGTAAAGGGCAAACCTTCATAATATAGAGAAGAAATAAAACTGAAATTTGGTGTTTGTAGGTAAAAAAAACGGTTCATGGATTGGATATTGGATATTAAACAAATGGCCAGACAGCTCCAAATCTCAACACTGACCAGTGCGTAAAAACACAATGTTCTGCCTGTAGTGTCCATGTGGAGCACGCATCTAAAATCTGACTTTTATTGCAATGAAAATATGATCAGGGTAGCACTGAAACATCTCGAGAGTGAAATGTCACAGCTTACGAATGTGATTTATTACGAGACACTGACTCATTCTCTCAGTGACGGGTTCAAGTCATACAGCGCTTGTAGGCTTCAAAAGGAAGTTAATGTGATTTATTCAGGACCTTCTGTGAGGTTTAACTCAGGCTGACGCCGATTAAACGGCTGTTTTATTTAGCGGCACGAGTGAAACGAGTCTGACAGCGCTCATTAGCAGACATCAGTTGCTGGATCGTGAATCAGCGGCGTTCACTCAGATCTGCATCGCAACTGTAAACAATCGAGTTCTGGAGGTCAAAGCCATTGTGTGTGTTTCAGCCTCTGTTTACAGAACACAAAGCGAGTAGTTAGTAACCGGTGAAGACAAGAGTCTTGAGCAAATAGAGCATGTTGAGACAAAGGCTAAGGACACCTGAGACCTTTAACCGGTTAATCTGTCATCGCGTCTGAAGATGGGCGTCTGGAAGGGCCACATGGGCTCCAAAGCGATTCTTATCGGCGTGTTTATTCACGGTTAGAGACGCCGAACAATCGCATCTTTGCTGCGGAGCTGCCAAACCCTCATGTGACGACGCTTACGAAGACGTCCGTCTCACCTTCCACAAAAAACACAAGCTCCGTGACAAGAGTCTGAAATGTTTTTATTACTTTTATCCATTTATTAAAGAGAATTTCTTTACAACATACATTTAGCTGTGAATCAGACGTGGGAGAGGGCCGGTGACAAAACCATATCATACAAGAGTACAAACTCCACTTCCAAAGTCTAGTGGCGGCTAGAAAGGCACCAGAGCTTGGGAACCCCGGGCTCCGTTCGCTACGGCCCGAGCGTTGGGTGACATCTACAAAGCCAAAACTTGAGATTTCTGGACGTCAAGTTCATTAAAACGTGTGTCAAAATAGTTAAATAACAATCCCTCGTATTACGTCACAACCATAGAGCTAGAAAATTATATTAATCGGAATCTGTCACAAACATTGAAAACATTAATCTGTTTCCTAATATTATTGGAGTGCATATCTACACAGGAGCCAGCCTGTATTCACTGCCTAAAAACTGTGTTTGATCATATACATTAGAAAGCTTGTGTGTGTGTGTGTGTGTTTGGGAGAAACCTCATATCCGATTCGTTCGTGTGTTTTTCTCTTATTGCCTCGAAGCAGCCCGATATCCACAGATACACAACAAGTCATCTACAAACAGTGTAAAACATCATCTTGACTTCGTGTAAAGTAAAAAAAAGGACAAAGGAAAACAAAAGCAAACATTCTTCCAGCACGACGAGAGGGCCGATCCGTTGGCACAATCAGAAATCAAGCACAATTTGTGGTTAGAAAGGGAGTCGAAGACGACGACAACACCTACATTCTTCAATTACACATTTTTTTTGTTTCTTTTTTTATAATCAAACGAGGGAAACAAACGGCATCATAAGAACTACGACAGTTAACAGCTAACAAATGCTTCACTACTCAGGGGTGTAAGGCACAAATTTACAGGTGGAAGGAGAAAAACAGGCTTGTTTGGACATGAACGAGAGGAAACGTCCATCTGTAAGCATCTCTTCGAAGAGGTGAGATCAAGGAGTTCCTGTCTACCCACAAGCCCCTCTGGCACGGCTCGAGAAATACTCCTTCCTCACGGAGTCGTCTCCAACTTTGCTTAGCTAGAGTTAGTGGACAGAAGTACTGGCTCCAGTTTAATGACTTTAAATAGATTAATTCAAATTAAAACCATCCTTGCCGTCTCGCTCGAGACGCTCTCTCTGCAAAAGCACTTTATTAAAAAATAAATACAACCCGCTATTAGTATTAACAGTCACGTGTTATTCAGTCGACGTTTACAGTAGACTCTTGCGCGAAGGCAGAACTCGATTGCTTCGTCCGGAGCGGCGGCTCTTCACAGTTTACTCCAGCTTCTGCTGCGTCCAAGTGCTTGGCGTCTCTGCTAGCTTCTCCGCTGTGCTTTTGGCAACAATGCAGCCAGTTCCTCCGTGTTCCTGGAGACGCATCAGCCTGAGCTCGACATGTTTTACAAAATATACAAAACAGACAAAGTGAGTTGCGTTTCCTGCACACACAGCTGTACAAAGCAGACGCACTTTCACGCTCCCGATTATGTGCAGGAGTCTCCGGACTTGGCTTTCACGGAAAGGGACACCAGACTGGGCTTCGGAGGAACGTCTGGCTTGAGATGCCTAGAGAGCGAGCCGTATGAGTTCAGGCTGGGATGGCGTGACAGGCCAAGGATGGGCGGTGGAGAGGTGACGTGCATGGAGTCCACTCGCTGCGGAGCGGGCGGAGGAGGCGTCTCCGCCCGGAAACTGTGGTTCCTGGACATGTGGGATGAGTTGGACGAGTTGGTGTTGTGCTGCTTTTTGAGGCCAGAGCTCATGGGATAGCCACGGCCGTAGATGGACGAATGCACATCTAGCCTCTTTCCCATCTGAGGAACCATGGGGCCCAGAGACGCCTCTCGCTGGGGGACCCTTGGAGGTCCTCTCTCGCTCTCCGGGCTCTTGAGGGACTTGTATTCCAGCGTGGAGGCCTGGTCATCGGCTATCTCTCCGCGGTGAGGTTGCTCCACGTACTCGTGCTGGTGTTGGGGCAAAGGTAGCACCACCACGCTCGGGATGTGGCCGGGAGACGCCCGCAGGGGCAGGTCAGTGGAGATGACCGGGGAGCCCATGGAGGGCAGGTCTTTGGTGCAGGCGTTGATCAGGTTCTGGTTGCGCTCCCACTCGCGGCTGCCTCGGCTGGGCTTGCGGCGCGGCTGCATGGGTGTAGATTCGGGCGTGGGCAGAGCGGTCAGATCCAGGTGCTGGTCTGCTTTGATGAGCATCTTTCCGTTAGCCAAGCGGCCGTTGTGCATGAGCGGGGTGAGAATGGCCTCGGGCCGGCCGTCCTTGGCTTGTGTCTCGAAGAGCCCTGTCAGCTTGGTGACGCTGTTCATGGAGCCCCGTCGGGACTGGACCGAGTCCTTGTTTTTGCGGGCAGGCAGCTCGAAGTCACGCCGCCGGTGGTGGTCACACACGCAGTAGACGATGATGCCGGAGAAGATAGCGCCCATGACGAAGGCGAGGATGATGGCAATGGCCAGGAGCGTGACGGGAACCATCTGATCACGGTCTCGGTGGTACGTCTCGCGGATCACACCTGCAAACAGAGTTTACAGAGCATTACTAAACCACACAGTTTACAAACATTCGTCTAGAATGCAAAACTAGAGGAGATCACACAGAAGCCGTTTTTTCCCCAACACACTGCTTTTTCCACAAACACACACTAGATGGATATGTTTGATAGTTGCATTCACACCATTTTTAGAGACACCACATTGCCAGGATTGCCTAAAACACCCAAGCGTTGACTGTTTGTGCTGAAAAACAAAAAAATATTTTTTCCTTAAAAAAAAGCAAAAATATCTGCCGATGGCGTGAGATTAGCCTTTGAATTAAGATTATTTTTCTTACCTCATTAGCAGATATTTGTACTTGTTTTACTTGTCAAGTAAATGCACCTTGATTCAAGAATATTTAGATATTCTTACTACTGTATAAAAACAAGACAAAAATGCTAAGTAAAAAAATTTATTTCACAGTAGTTATATTTCTCTTTTATGCCAAAACCTTCGACTACCAAACAGTTTTTCATTTTTCAAAACAATGACAATAAAAATGTATTCTATTATATTTTATGTGCGCATATTTGCATCGCTTTGACTCTCCTTCAGAGATCGTGCTTTCACACGCGCCACGATTGGTCGATTGTGTACAGTGCCTACATGTTATTGGTCGATTAATATGATTTAGCAAATATGACAACAGGCAAACAGAGCCAAATGAGTTGGATTGCAGAAGCATTTAAGTGATATTTTAAATTTGGTGTATGTGTTTATGTTTATATTTCGCTTTAATGGCAATGAAGGCTTTTGCATCTGAACTCCTCAATATAAAGAAATCCTGGTCACGGCATGTCTCGTAAAAATGGCAGGATCTGCAGGATCTTGTGCACGAAACTGCATCTTAAAAACGTGCTCAGTTCCCTCTTTTTTCAAAGCAAAAACATGTTCTGTGTGAATCGTCCCTCAAGCAGCAACATGCTCCAAATCAGGACTGCTGGATTAACCTGCAGATAAAACTACCGTCTTGATATCTAAAGGACACAAACACTGTGCATTCATTTAGACTCATGTCTGGAGCAGTGAGGTGTCCTGTGAGATCTACTGAGAAATGCTCAATAAGGTAAGCACATCAGCGCAGATGTCATAATCTACTTAATAGCTGAAAGAATTAGGTTACAATCTCATTCTCATCCAAACACCACAAGCCACAGAATCCTCAGCAGAGCAGCCGTTAAAACACACACAGGTGCTGCTATATTTCCACAGAGAAAAATAAATCCAATGTTTTACAAACTCATAAAACTACTCCATCAGATGAGACAGAAGTGCTGTTCACACACACATTAACACACGTTGGTTTTTGTGATTTATGGGGACTCTTCATAGGTGTAACAGTGTTTATACTGTACAGACTCTACGTAATATTGTCAAAACTTACAGACATTTTTAGATTTTTTTAGACTTTTGAATTACAGGGACACTGAAAATATCCTCATAAAACACCTTCATATTATAATACCTGTCATACCCATGTCATTATACACATTTGTGTCCTCATAAACCACATAAACCCACACACACACAGCTAGTTTAATGGATCTTGTTTTGAATGTTGGAGACTCTGTGGGCTGTCTGAAGAGCTCCGGATCTTCTGAAGGAGTCTCTCTAAGATGACTAAACGCCGTCACGCGTCTGGCTGAGAAGATCTGAGGGACGCTTCTCTCTTTTTAACTTCACTCTCATTGTTCCTCTCAGGAGACACTCTTCCTCTCAGTCTGTTTGATGTTTTAAAGCATCTCTTTCATGCGTCTACTGTATGATACCCTTGAGAAATGACGCGGCTCTACTGGATTCATTTTCATGTCGGAAACACTCTTCTTTCATGAAAAGCACCACAATATATTCATAGCTGTTAGATTTATATGAGACCCTGGAGCACAAAACCAGTCATAAGGGTTATTTTTGTTCAAATTAAGATTTATACATAATCTAAAAGTCTATTAGGAGACAACAGATCAGAAAATCTGGAATCTGAGGGAGCAAAAAAATCTAAGTATTGAGAAAATCCGGTTTAAAATCTGCTTTAAAGCTGGTCAGATGAAGTTTTGATATATTTACAGTAGAACATATAAATATCTTCATGGAGCATGATCTTTACTTAATATCCTAATGATTTTTGGCATAAAGAGCAAACGAATAATTATGACAGATACAGTGTGTCGTTGTGTATTGCTGCTAACATCTCTGTGTGTTTATGACTGATTTTGTGCTTCAGGGACACAGATGGTTTATTTATTGGGCGCATCTAGACACACGTGACGAGCTGGACTCGTTTGGCTGGAGATCCAGCACAGATGAAGACTCCTCTAGATCTCCTGAAGGTTAAAAGCTCTTGGTACTGAGGATGAGGAGGGTACCGCTAGCACTCAGAAAACCTTTGAAGATCCTTTCTAACCTTAATGCACTGTTACTCAACTTCAAAGAGCCATAAAAAGGACAAAACCAGGAGAAACGGAGGGCTGCAGACGCTCTCTTTCCACAGACAGTTTCAGGGCTGCATTTGGACACTTGAAAATGTCTGAAATATTCCCATTAACTCTAAGACACAGGACGTTATTCTGCATTATCATTAGTATGATTAAAATGGCAATATTGTGCTTGAATAATATTAAGCTGTTAGCCTGATGTCTGGAGTCCTGCCACACACGGTCTGACACAAAAGATATTTCTTAGAATCTTTTGACAGTGCTAATGTATTTTGTGTGGTTATTTCTATTTTATCAAACTTAAAACTGCTCACGTACATTCTGGATATCAAAGAAAAATATCAAGCAGAAGCAAAAGATGTTGTGTTTGAACTGCTGAATCAATAAAAGCTGAAGCTGAAGACGGTCAGTATTGTGTGTGTTTGTGGTTAGTTAGTGAACCAATGTGATTCTCTACACTTGTGTGAACTAACTTGATCATAGGTGCACGGTTTTAAGAAGGTGACTGTGGAAATGTAACGGGTTACAGATTACAAGTTACCTCATTTAAAATCTAATAAGTATTGTAACTATTTTAATTACTTTAATAATGCAACTGGTTACATTTGATTACTTATTAATTACATTTCTACATTTCTAAAAAATGTTTTCATCTGTTAATCAATTTGAAACAATTAGGTTTTTCCTTAAAAGGGTCATATGACGTGATTTTAAGCGTTCTTTCTCACACACACTATACTATATATACTATATAAGTCCTCTACACAATCTGACATGTGTTTAAACTGAACTGGAAATTAGGGTCTGGGCGTCCGGTCAGAGGAGAACTGGACCCAACTAAGCCTGGTTCTCATTCTCTCATGAATGGGGTTTTGGTTCTCCTCTGGCTTGCTTAGTT
>JAUCMT010000154.1:907495-919535 GCA_032357475.1 Enteromius thamalakanensis | reverse complement strand
GCTCACTATCACACATTTAGACTGATTTGTGAACAATGTTTGAGAGAAATGGTAATATTGTGTATCTGGAATGAATTAAAGTCCATCTCATGAAAAATCGGAGCAGAAACAAAGGTGTTGTGTTTATATTTTTGTTGAGTGTATATATTGTGCTAGATTTAGTTTAAAACAAGGCAAAATTGTACATTTATTTTCCATGTCTTTCTAAACATGGCTCTTTGTTGTGCATCAGTGCGAGATTCCTCTAGAAATGTGATAAATATGTATTCTGTGAGAAGGGCTTGGTTTAAATCTTCTCCACACAGATTTTTTTTTGCAAATGGGCAGCAGTGCTGCATGCAGTGACTCGACAGCATCAACATTCAGTGACACCTTCATCATCATCACATCACTGATGATCACCTGACACACACCTACAGTTCAGATGTGGCACTTTAGCATTCTTATTTTAAATCTGACAACTATATAGATATCTAATACCTGTTGTAGGGCGTGGAGAAGGTGGCCATGACCACGTCTCTGCCGCTGATGTGGATGACGCTGGTCACGGCCTGCAGGATGTTGAAGTAGAAGTGTGAGTCTCCAGGGATGGAGCAGTTGAGACGTGTCTTCAGGAAAGACGTCCACTGTTTCTCCAGAACTCTCTGAGAGCCGCCGCGGTCATTCTTACACACACGGGCCACTCGCGGAAACACCACCTGATCAGAGACACACCGATAATATTCATAATTATACTAAACCTGTTACCTTCAATATTTAATATGTAAATACATTCTTCAAGAAAATATGCTATGAAATCCACCGTTCAAATGTTTATATTTCAAAATCAAACTGCAGTAGAAAAATAATTATATCATTAAAATGTTTTTATAATACATTTTTATTACAGAAACTGCCATATGTACAATTTAAAATGTTATGTATGACTTTAATATAGAGTTTATAGTTGAGAGAGATTTCAAAATCAAATGATGAAATTGATCTCAATATCTAACCCTAATTAAAGTCAATAATGTTATTTATCTGACTGAACAGATGAGAAGACCATCTAAATAATGACTCCATTGTCTTCTGTAGAACTGCTTTACAGCCGAAATCTATTTTCTTGTACTGCTTTCGTATTAGCTGAACTGTGATTCACTGATTCTGTATAGTATACAGCGCTAGAAACACATGTGATGGATGTATTGGTGCTGCTGACGGAGCGGTCGTAGACTCTTCTGTAATCTGAGCAGCTAGCGGAGGACGGGTCGCGTCAGGCTGCTGTAATTACAGTAATCCAGCAGGTTGGTCGTACAGTAACTGGAGAGACTCATATTCACCGGAGACTCAGGCTGTAATTACTCCTCTCTGAATCAGAGCGCTCAAGCCTCTCAAATCTCACGTCTTCTGCCTTTGAACTCACAACAATGAGCCTTTGTCAGGCTTCCAGCACTCGGACCAGGAAGTGCTTTCTGGACCTACAGCTATTTAGGGCTTGGCGTTGGGATAGCAGACAATGTTTGTGTTATTTTTAGTACCTACGTCCTAACGGGCCGCGCCTGAGATCTCTTAAAAACCTTTACATACTTCATAAGCCTACTTCCTGTCACTTCCTGTCTGCGGCGCTGAAGCAGGAAAACACGCTGGATGTTTTTCCCATACCTTCCCCATGCTGTTGTACTCCATGGCGATCTCCCGAAAGAAGAAGTAGATGAACTCGCCGTAATCAATGGCCTGGACGAAATACGGCTCTGAAATCAAGAAGAAGAACTATGAGCTCAAACATGAATCCAGATCAGCGTGCACTGAGATGAGTGTGTGTCATGATGTCATCACTCGTTAGACACGGAACCGTGTTGATCTGTCTTCATGTGTTTGGTTTGAGCTGTCCAGAATCTACATCTCCTTCAGACGGAGGCCATTCCTTTCTTTTTTGAAGGTGCTTTCACATTTCTTATATTAAAAACTAACAAGCAAACTCTGACCAGGTTTGAAAAGTAACCTATGGCATCACAAAGAGTAACTAAGGAGTGTAATTAGTCACTATTTTAGGAAGTAACGTGATACTGTAACTTTTCTCTCCGACAGGGTTAACACAGTAAAATCAGCTTACCTTTCAGCCATTTGGAGTCGTGTTTGACGGTTCGGAGGGTCGGACTGTCCCCCAGACTGCGGTAGATGACCGCATCGATCGCCAGGAAGTCTGTGACCGTGGCCGAGTACAACTTCCCATCTACAGCAGAAAACAACACTTCTCAATCAACACTCTCTACTACACACAGATACTCTGGATAGCACATTTATTTAATAAACTAACTATATTAGTGCTGTCAGATGATTACATTCATCCAAAATGAAAGTTATTGTCTACATCAGAGGTGTGAACACTTATTTTGGACTCTTATTTGGATGTTTATTTAAATGCTATTAATACATGTATTAATTTAACATACATTTATTATGACATAATGGCTTGAGGAAATAGCATATTGATTTTAAATACATTGATAGTGTATTAAAATGTTATGGTTTGTATTTTACCCACCAATTTATGATAATATCTTTAATTCTCATGATCAATTTGCTCATTTATAATTCATTCCCTGCTGTAAACATGGCAAAAATAATCTTGGTTGGTTAATAAAGAAGCAGATGAACAGCAGATTAATTTTAAAATATATATTTTTAAAAATGCAGAATTATAAGCACATATTAAGATTAAAGTCACATTAATGCTAATTATAACCCATGGGCTGCATTGAGTTGTTGACTTTATTCCCCTCAATGTACTATAATATCTAATTCTGTCGTTTTTAAAAATTCATGAATAAATACATTAATTTATAATTCACTACATTCCCAAACCCTATTTTATGTCATTTTTTAGAAGGCAAATGATCCTGAAAGGTTTTCCTGCAACTTTACAGCGTAGGATGGACTCAAAACAATTTCTTCTTGCACGAATAAGAGAAAGTGCATAAATATTTACAAAGCAAGGGCAAATAAGACTTGAATTAAACATGTCATTTTAAAGTAAGACCCAAATGGTATTTTCCTGTAAAAGCTGTTTTAAACTTCTAAATGCCGTTTTTTGCAGCGTGTAATGGCGTTATTTTAGCCGCTGGGAAGGCAGGCGCTTCTCTGGAAGGTTTTATGGCTTTTCTGGAGGAATGAGTCATGCGGGTTTTCCATCTCCAGGGTTATTTTTGCTGCTGTGTTTCGGGGAGGGACTCCCAGAGACGCTCTCTGACCGCAGCACAATAGTTTCATGTGTTTCCAGAACGCTCTTCCCAGAAACTCAGCTGCGGCCGGAGTTCCTTGTGTTCCCAGCATGCCTCTGACAGACGAGTGTTACGGAGGCGCTTCTTACCGGCGAACAGGGCCACGTTCGCGTGTTTGGCGTCATACGGGCAGCGCGCCATTCCGCTGATCTCATCGCCCACGCCGTCCAGACTGTCCATCTGCAGGAATGAACGGAAAGGTCAGAGGTCAAACACACCCTAACCTCCAGCGTCTGAGACTTTCACACACTTGACGTGTTATTTTTAAAGCCCTTCCTCTCTGGGCTGTTTCTATTTTGGCGAATGTGAAAAAGGTCAATCAGGAGTCGAGCGCTCAGGAACCCAATTAACATTCCTCCCAAAATACACTGAAACAAACACGGACCAGGACGGTCACGGTATTCCCGCTGCGCAGACTGTGAGGAAGAGCAAACCAGGAGTATTAGCGTTTACTTCAATCTTTCTCTTCCTTAGAAAAACACTAATGCTTGTAAATGCTGGATTCATTATTACTCGAAGCAGAACAATGACAATCTCTCTTCGATTGATCTGAGAGCTTTCATTGACATGAATCTAATGGATGATGTACAGAGCCACACATGACAGAGATAGATCGAGAATTCATGCCTGAGACTGAGATTAAATCATGGTCTTGCTGTAATTCATTCCCTGGTTTTGATTTCATTAGAGTGAGAGAAGGACTTAAACATTTAAAATGAACGCAACATCTACACAAACGAACAGAAACATCCTCTCAACTACAGATGGAGACAGAATTACTGTAGATTACTCAGTAGATACATTTATTTATTTACATATTTATTAACATTTTATATTTTCATTTCATTGTAAATATTTTCCAGTATAAACCAGTCTGGACTAGCACCAGAGCACCATAAACCAGCCCGCGCTCTGATGGTGTTTGTGGTGTAGTAACGGGCTGCTCCGCTCTTCTCCGCCCGGCAACAGCTGATGTAATGGACACCAGCCGTAAATCCAGCAGCTCGGAGCGGGCCGCAGATGGGCTCTCGGGAGGAGGCCACGGATCCGAGCATCCGTTCAAGAGAACATTTGTACACTGATGATTAAAGTGGGACGACTTTGGCCCTGAAACAGACGCTGTTTTCAGAGCCGCTCGAGGGCTTCCAAAGGCCCAGCGTCCGCGAGGGAATCTGAGCGGCCAGCGCTGCTTTTGGCAGACGCTCTTCAGCATCTCTCTGCTGGACCGAGCCAGTTATTAGACAGCGACGGCTGGCAGAAGATCTTCTGCTCCTTCTGTGATTCACTGACCGCAGAGCAGCAGATGATGGGGTCAAATTGAGCAAAAACACTGAACGAGACTAAACCAGCCAGTCAACGTGAAAACAGCAGCGTTTACAGCCAATACATCCCACCGTTCACCAATCACTGGTCAACACACGGCCCCAATCTCACACTGACAAGGGTCCAAAACAACTATCACTCACTGAACAGTGTTAGAGTAGGTTCAGGACTGAGGTCAGAGGTCAGTCTTACCTTGTATGTGCGACAGGACGGGTTAAAGGCGTTGGTTCCGCAGACGAACAGAGAGTCGTCGCTCTGCTGCAGCAGGACCTTGATGAAATTATGACACTCGTCCTGAAACACAAACACATTTCACCACGTCACGCTTCCTTCTTACTAATTTTGGCTGCCGGTTCCAAAAATAGTGTCTGTTTAGCTGGAGCACGTCACATTTTCTCACTAAATATGATGCATTTCTGCTCTTACAAGCATTTGTGCTGTGAATTATTCTGTCTTGATCAGCAGAAAACACCCCAAACGCATGACTCCTGTCTGATTCTGAGCCAGGTCACAACAGTTTCTTCTCACCCTATTTTTACCTGCATGACATTATTTTAGGACTGATCCTGAGGTCAGATTTATGTCAGATTGACCTGCATCCAAGCAGCCACAGATAAACAGAGATCTTGTGAAAAAGGCTTCATTTATTTGTAATCCTCTGTTTATGTAATATATTAGTTTTTTTGTTTTTATTTTTCAAAAAATTATAGAGAGACAGTTTTCATTGATATTTTTGAACTTGGCAGATTTTCTAATATTTGGTCTTTTTTTGCAAGTCAGCAGGTGTTTTCCTCCAGAAGCAGAGGCGTGTGATCTGTGACATCATCACTCATCCATGACATCATCATACCTTGTGTTTTCCCTTCATCCTGCAGGTGTCCACATCGGCCTGTCTGGACTTCCAGGTCAGCTTCTGCGGACAGCAAATCAATATCAGCTCAATAGATTGGACTCAATTACAGCTCTCTGTCATGGCCCTGAGGGTCAGACGATTAAACTACACGCCGCTCCGATCAATCGCCATCAATCTCACACACACACACACACACACACACACACACACACGTGACCGCCACTCCTGATGGGATCAAGCTCTTAGAGAGAGATAGAGACGCTCGCTTCGTTTGCTGCCAGGTAATTAAGAGGAGGACAGAACTCTATCCTCAGACTCACCTTACTGAAGAAGATCTCCTCTGTGTTGGCCGTCTCGATGTCCACTGTGTAAATGTGATCCCTGTGAAGACATCACACTTTCGTTGGTCTTCAGCTTCAGGATCACACACTGTCCACATTAATAATCACTGTGTAATATCAGAAACACTCTTCAGAAGTATTTAGTGTTTCAGCAGAAGATGGCTTCACTCAAGGACAAGAAAACAGATACATTTCAGAAAGTAATTATGGAAAAAAATCCCTGAAAATCAGTCCCAGTGGGATATTTCTAAACCCAGAAGACCTTTAGAAGTACAAATTCAGTTCTTAATTTAAAGTTTGAGTTTTAGAATAAGCTAAGATTGAGCTAAATGTAAGGATAAGAAACCATGCATTATGGCTGAAAATATCAATTACTAAAAACATTTGAAGTAAAGCTGAAATACAGTAAAAGGGAAATGACATCAGTTGAATAAGAAATATTGCAAATAACATAAAAGTGTTTAAACTGAAGCCCTTGAAAGCAATTTGACCTAAATAATAATATTTAAAAATTGCATTAAAATGAGTAAAAGTGAATCTGTAATCAAAAAGAAAACTGAAATATAAAAATAAAAGGTCATTTTAAATATGAATGAAAACTACTGTATGATTGTATACAAATAAGACAACTAAAATAACGAATATTTATACTCTTCTTAATTTGTATGAAATTATCTCAGAACAAAACTCATCACACTAGAAACACAACCTGATCTTATGATTTCACACAGTTTCAGAAGATCATAATCAAGATCTTTCAGATGAGCACTTTAATAATCACTAAATAATGCTGAAATAATCACGGTAAGAGCCAATAACTAGCATGTTAGAAAATATTCTTATAGCTTGCATAACTCACATTAAATCTGTAATGTGTTAAAGAGTATGAACACGTTTCTGGACAAGGCTGAAAGAATGCCATTAGCTGATGAAGTGATCTTTATATCTGAGTAAGATCATCTCATGAGACTGGAACATGTTTTGAATCTGATCCAGAGCTGGATTCAATCAAATCTTCCTCAATCTAATAGAAAAGCCATTTGTGAAATGAATCTCAAGACCAATCAAACCTCAAGAAAATCCCAGTAATTAATCACACTGGCATCTGAAGACCCCAGAACACATGGAGACACTACAGGAGTGTAAGTGTGTGTGTGTGTGTGTGTGTGTGTGTGTGTGGGACAGGAACACTCCTTCAGTCCAGTATTAATCATATCAGCTCATTTAATCAGCTGCGGCTCGTCTGAGTTACACAGCGATTGTGTTTCTGATCCATGGATTTCAATCAGGTACGGTGTCGCTCCGCACTCGTTAGTGAAATTCCATTCTAGCGTGTAATTACTGCCGATCTCAGTGAGAACTGATGAAGTTACTGCAGAGAACTCTGTGTTTCTTTGATTTCAGGTCTGATGACATGCATGTGATTTCTGAGCCAAACGAGCTCTGAATGCAACTTCCCACATACACAATTCATTCTTTCAACATTTTTATGATTATCGTAGGTACTAAATAAATATTATCGTAGGTACTAAATAATTTTTGCTGTTTGGAAGTCAAAATATGTCTTTTAGAGATTGATGTAAAAAACTTGCCTACTGAAGCTTAACTTAATAAAGGAAAATAATTAATTAATTTACGTTTATGCATTTTTAAATTTACATATAAATAAATAAATACATTTGTGAATATCAATCTGGTGCAGAAACAATATTGATTATTCTGTATTGATAATAACATTTCACAAAGAAATTACAAGACATTGAAGGAATAAGAAACACAATGATTTTTAAGTATAGTATTTTCTTGTAAAACACACTAATAATCTGTTTTACGTAGAAAGACGTCTCTGACTCCAGATCTGTGTTTCCACAGAAGACACTTCAATATCATCAGTTTATATGAGCCACAGAACAGCAGGAAGACTGAATCTATGCAGGACTAATATTTGTAATATTCCTGGACGTTAACAATGAATGTCCTGTGAAGACTCGAGAAAGATACGACTGCTTCTGAAGACAAGCTTACATAAAGCTAAAGTATAAACAGTGCAGATCTTGTTTTATTTGAAGATGATCTCAGCAGCAGGTGCTGTGCTTGGTTTGTTCTAAACATCAGATGATATGAGCTGTGGAGACTTTCCATAAACACACAGTTATTCCCTTCCTCTGATAAAGAGAACGTCACTGATAGAGTTTAGGTGAGTTCATTTCCAGATTAGACTGCCTTTAACAGAAAGAGTGTGAAGAAAGAGCGGATCAATAAAGATGACTTGACAATGTAACTGAAGCAGACTGTAGCTGACGAGGATGAGGCAGATGTTTGGAAACGTGTGAAAAAGTGTGTGTGGTGTGCACTACTGAGGGATCTTGAAGAGCAGATTTATGTGATCCTGCACAGCACCTTTAGTTTTACTGAAAGTATTTGTATTTTTTCTTAATAATAATTCATAATTGATTCTGTCAGCCAGGACTGTATAAAGCACTAAATAAAGGTGATTGGACACAGACTCAGCTGCTCTCACTTCTGAGCGCAGGTCTGATCTGTTTGTGCCGATCGTTCAGAGCTCAACAGAGGCTCTTTGTGTCCAGGAATGTGCTTCTCTTGCGTCCATCTGGTGGTCTTTTGTCAAACTCTCTCACTCTGTGTGTTCACAGAGAAAGGAGCTCATTAGTATGCATCTCACACCTGTCAATCCTCGGCTGGAGCTCCGCCCTCAGACGCGGCTCTCAGTCTCTCAGCTGTTCTGGGGTCTTCTGCTCCTGACGGGGTTTGGGTCGTTAAGAGATGCCTCGGCCTTGGCCTGAGGAATGTGGACAATGTCCCCTGAGCTCAGCTGTGTGTGTGTGTGTGTGTGTGTGTGTGTGTGTGTGCTTCAGATCACACACTAGCTGTGTTTCCATCCAACGAGTCAAACAGAACTAAATAATCACTTCCTGATAAACCTGCACTAAGAAAACTAGAAGAAGCCATTAAATATAACAATTTCCATATAAAAACTCAGTAACTGCTGTCGTCAGAGGAGGATTGTTGCTGTTATTTGTGATCACAGACAATCATAAAGGAACTGTTTGATGACAGACCCAACATTTCAGAAGGAAGAGGCGTAAAGAGCTGTCTGGCTGGGTCTGGATCAAAAGGGTCTTTCAGGATTGTTAGACCTTCTCATCACTGATGGAAAGATCACAACCAACAGGAGTTCATCACTGACCTGAGCTGGAGCTTTTAGTGACTGATGCATAAAAACTCCACACATCAGCTTTAGATACGCCAAACGTTTTCAGTTGTGTTCTGAAGACAAGTCTTTGAAGGTAGTCGTCCCAGTTTGATCTTGCAGGGACGATGGTTTATGCATATTTTCTCTAACCAGATAAAAAGTTTATCTAACTCAAATTGTGCACATGAAGTTTTTTACGCCCATTTTTAGCATTTATGTGCCGTTTCCATCCAGTGTTTTTATGTAATATTCCAAAAAGCTCCTAAAACACAGCTAGTGAGAAACTTCAGCTCTGTCTGAGCTCATATCCGAGTCTGCAATCATCAACTAAATCCATAATTACAGACTTTTAGAACCACATGCCTCAATACTTCTCACACAGCCAAGCTCATCTGTGTGGATAAACCCCGTCATTTCTCAATGCATGCAGAAAATACATTCAGATAGATAAAACCACCAGAACCGAGTGAACCTACAGACACATTTACACACGCTTCAAGGTCACCTGACACAAGACTGAACTCAGTTAGACAGCAACCCGTTTATACAGTCACACTTTAACCTAAAAGATTTCCAGGATTGTGGTGTTAACTGCTGGATCAGCTTCTGAAAAACTGACCCAAGCATTGAGAAACTAGCAATCTCTCATTCCTCTTTCTCTCTGTCCTGCTGTATGTTCACCACCGTCTCTATGTTGAGGTTTCAAGAAACAAAACAAACTCCAAGAAACTCTCTTTTCACAGAGGTGTTGAGTCACATCAGCCACTACAGGCCTAAATAAAGCCTCAAACCAACCGAGAGCCCAGAAGAGCCTGGAGCTGAAAACAGAAGACATTGTTTATTCTAAACCGCAGAGAAGAAAACAGAGATCCAGCGTGAAAAGATCTGACCATCAGAAGAACACTGAGCTTTCAGACCAGCTGAGATCAGAGACCCTACAGCTATCAATCAATCACAGCTCCACCCTTTTCATTAGAGTAGAGTGAATGGGCGGAGCCTACAGTTATCAATCAATCAATCAATCAGGGCTGCGTTTCACAAAAGCATCGTTAGCTAATTATGACCGTTAGTTCTATTGAACTCTATTGGTAACGACGGAACTTACGACCATGCTTGCTTTTGGGAAACGCAGCCCAGCGTGGGATCATGTGTAGCTCTCAGTATCTCTGTGTTTATCATGAGAAATAAGATCTCAGAGCACGCGAAGCAGATCTTATGATTATCAGCTCACACACTTTCAGAATAACCAGAACACCTCACAATAATCAGAATTCAGGAGGTGCTTTTGTGAAGAAACTTGAAACCACAAAAAATAGCATCTTCTTACTAAACATTAATAGAAATAAATCAAGATTCATTTACTTGGAAAAATAAAATGTTTTAGTCTTGTTTTCTGTTCTTGTTTTTGGTTTTTTGCCCCATTGGCAGATATTTTTCCAGAAAGCAAGACGTTAAACGGTTCAGTAAATCTTGATTTAGGTGGTGTTGAGTATGAAACATATTTTCACAAACAGACCAGTGTTCAATAATTTAGTTTTCTTGATTTTAATTTTAATTAAGTTTAACTAAGTTATTTGTTTAGTTCATTTTTTAAAGTTTTTTTATTTTATTTGACAGAAGCAAGAGCTCATATGTTCATGATTTAAGGGTGTTTAGGATGATCTGATTCTCACGGCCGCTGGCTCTGCGTCTCTGAACATGTGCTGCTTCTCCTCCGTATGCTGAGAACGGCTTGCTGGAAGGGGCTGCTGGTTACCATGCCAACAATCTGGTCAATCTGCGCTTCACCAGTGTCTGATAATAACCGGCCACTCTTTAAATAGCAGACTCACCTCGCGGCCACGTAGAGCGTGCGGTTCATGAGGACGATCAGCTGAATGTCCAGCTTGTGCCGCTGCGTGTTGTTCCTGCCTGGTTTGTGTCCCACGAACGCTGGGTATTGTTTGGTATCTGACAGAGAAGAGGAGGAACATCAGTTCATTACAGGGCCGTCAATCCACACGGGACACAGAAACATTTTCTATTAAATAAATCATTCAATTGATGTTGTTTTTTTCCTTAAAACATGCAAAAATATTTACCAGTGGGGCAAAAAAAAATCTTGTTTATCCTTTGAATTAGGGTTATTTTGCTCCATTAGCAGATATTTTCCTTGTTTTATGGAAAAACTAACACTTCAGATTTTCTTTTAAAACAAGACTTATATAATTTTGAATGATTAGATATTTATACTAGAAAACCCAAACACTTCAGGATGAAACGAATATCTCCTTGAATTATTAATAATTGGTTCACAGCTCTCTGATCCCGGACAATAATCACATGATACGCAGGTTTTTAGTAAATGTTTTATTTTATTTGATATAATATTTTTCTTTTCTTTTAATTTGACATTTTGATGATTTAAGGCAAGACAGCAGAGGTGAAAAAGTCAAATATAATTAATAATAAACATTATCATACTTCTCTAGACGACTAATTACACGTGTTTCCTGAATGTTATGTAAACGAGGCATCTTCTAATTAAATATGCACTCATTTGCATGCATTTCAAGAGAATTATTCACAACTTTTCCATAATTCTTGTTTGATTTTGTCGTCATTTCAGAGTTTAATTTTTCAGGCAATCTGAATTTCTCTTTTTTTTTCAGAAAACAAACATATTTTTAAAAAAACATTTAAGCAAAGAGCTGTATCAATTAGTGTGAATGAAATATAAACAAACCTTCAGAATATAGAGGAATAAATCTGTAAAGTCTGCTGTTTGTAAGAGAAACAACTCTTTAAAGATTCCGATTGTGATTGAAATAAAATAAACACTTAAATGTGTGTGTTTAGGATGATTTGTTCCAGACTAAAAGAAGAGTGTGTGTGTGTGTGTGTGTGTGTGTGTGCACCTGGTATTGATCACCTTATGAGGACCAATTGTCCCCACAAAGATATGAATACTTGTAAATTTTGACCTCGTGGGGACATTTGTTAGGTCTCCATGAGGAAACAAGCTTCTAAATCACACAGAATGAAGTGTTTGAGAATGTAGAAGTGT
>JAUCMT010000154.1:883484-898475 GCA_032357475.1 Enteromius thamalakanensis | reverse complement strand
GATTGTCTAATAGTTGTGTCTCAGACAGATATTGTCCTCTCCTAACACACCAGACATCAGCGGAGAGATGATTTATTATTGATGTATAAATCTCAATCTCACAAACTTTGGTTCTCCAGGGTCACAGAGTATTTTCTTGGAAAAAGTCCCACCGGAAAATCTTTGATTTCGACTTTCAGTCATTTTTTCAGACTGTGTTTGAAGAGAATACAGTGAGCAGCTGAGGAGCTGTAGGAATATCTCAGTACAGGGAAGCATGCTGTGCTTTTCTAAATAAGATGGTGAACTGATGTCTGATGCACTGGAAGAACCGGAGCTTCCAGACGCCGCTGATTATACAGTGATAAACATCCTGAACTATCCTCACATAAACAATATTGATACTAAGCTGTGTTTTATTGTGGATTGAGCTGGATGAATAACTCTCTGAACATCCAATCAATTCTGGATTCTAAATTCTGAACGTTTAGGATATAAAGGTATTATTCTACAGTATGTGTGTAACAGCCTTTCACTAATATAAAACAATAACCACATCTCAAATCATGTTGGCTACTAACACACAGGTCTATGATGTTCTGCAGTATAAATCCCTGAGATTCACTTAAATAACCAACAAAAAACACACACTTCCTGCACTTCCTGTCACAGCTTTAATTCCTGTGAAGGGGGAGGAGTAAACTAAATATGTAAACTGACTAAATATGTATTTTACTTTACTATAATTTGAAAATTTATTGAATTTCATAATTTTAAAGTTCAGTTTAGAAGTATCCGTATTGGTACACTGCAGAAAATGATCTTTTTATTAGTTTTGTCTTGTTTTCCAGCATAAATATCTAAATATACTTAAATCAAGATGTGCTTAGGCTACTTGACAAGTGAAATGATTTATGATATTAATATATGAATATTGTTAGCTTTTGCTTAAAACAAACAAAAATATCTGTCAGTGCGGTGAGAAAATAATCTTCATTCAAAGCCTATTTGTGTAGCCCAGATAATTTAGCTTGTTTCATGGAAACAGTGTATCGGTACCGATATCACCGATACTGACCTTTAAAAGTATCGGTATCGTATCGAAAACAGAATAAGCGACATCACCCATCCCTAAGCAGGAAGCACATCAGGACACACAGGAAGTCCAGACAGCGGCGGTCACATGACACCTGCAGCAAACAAAGGAGTGTGTGACGCTTGAGGTCAGTCCCAGCGAACGCAGCAGATTAGCGTCTCTATCTGAGCGAACAGACGCCCCTCCAGCGCTGCTCCTTTATTTCACTCAACCGGATTAAAGACACTCAATCCGGCAGCGCAGATGATGCTGACCGAGCGCATGTAAGAGAACACCAGTGGACGATTAGCGCTCATTACATCACTTCCCTTCATGGCCAAACGCACAGGAACGCCCGAGACCATCGCTCTAGAAGCGCCAGCATTCGTTCCTCACATCCCACAGCACTCCTCCACAACACAACACTTACTACACCACAGAGACAGAACCTCCAAAACACAGGCCACCTGCCGGCTTTTATTTCACCATTTCTATCCCTCACACTTCTATTGGTTCTATATACAGCTTGGTATAATTCTATTTTTAGACTGACACGAGAACAGTTTTTTCCCTCCAGGCCACGTCCCACCTGAGCAACACGTCACCCCTCAGAGCTGTGTTCCTGAATCAAGATCAAGTCAAATATATATATATATATCATTTTCTCTTATTTTAAATAATATCATACATCATCTATACTAATATATTTTACACCATGATGAACTTTGAACAGATGATTCATAAAAAAGACTTGTAGTTAGCTTTTATGTTGACGAGTTAGAGATTTAGAGTTTTTTTTCACAAACTCTTTAGTACACTGCAAAAAAAAAGATTCTTTTCCTTGTTTTTGTCTTGTTTTCTAGTATAAATATCTAGTATAAACAAGTGAAAATATCTGCCAAAGGGGTAAGAAAAATAATCTTGTTTATCCTTTGAGTTAAGATTCTTTTTCTAACCCCATCGGCAGATATTTTTACAAATGAGTAGATATTATATAGATATAAGCGACAGGGTGATGTAGTGCAGTGTGAGGACAGTAAACGACGACAGGATGTTGATGTTCGGAGTGAATGACCTCTTTAAAGACATGATTTCAGTCCCAGAGATCAATCCTGAACACCTGAAGCGCTCCTCGTTGCTCGTCCCAGAGCCGAATAAAGGCGCTCTTCACACACGGATGGGTATGTGGGTCAGATGGAGCGCTGGGGCCGAGCACGGGGGTGATTTGTGGTCAGTAATGGGGCGTCCTGAGCTCTTTGTCTCGGGCCCCTCGTCTCGTCTCTCTGGGAGCCTCTTTCTCAACGCCCTGCCCACGTGATCCACACTGACGCCTTTGTCCAAAACCTATTGAAAACCAGTCTGTGCCAGGACCACCAATTAGCCGAGCCCCATGGGGTGACACGGCCCCTGAAAGCTCGGGTCCCTCGTACCACTCCCAGCATGCTCTGCATGACAAGATCCACCTTATCTGTCAAGCGCTGCACCGTAAGACAAGCCGTGTGACCGCGAGCGAGGGAAGGAGAAGGTGACGCCAGCGCTCACATAATCACGTGTGATTGTCTTACACATCCACCTCCGTCATGCAGAGCACTAGATGAGATTACCTCCACCACACACTCAAACACACTGGAACAGCTTACAACTTCCCCTGCTTAAAATCTAACAAGTACTCCAACTATTTCAGTTGCTTTATCAAAGCATTACATTCCATTGCTTTTCTACATTTTTAACAAATGTATAGTACTTATAGGTTTCCATGGTTACCACTAAAGTAACATATTTATGCAAAAATGTAACCAATGAGTGTCAATTAAGGCATGTGTTCAAATATTAAGATAAGATTAACTCTTTGGCTCTTAGGGTTAGGGTTAGTAACTCGAATTTATTTAATGAATTTCCTCATTTAAAAGTTGAGTTTAGAATGATCTGAAGATGTTTGTTTTCTAGCATAAATATCTAAACATTCTTGAACATGTTGAACTGTTAAAGCAGAAGAACTCAAGAAATATCCACTGGTTCTAATGAAAGCTGCAGAAGTCCGTTCTCTCCTCTTAGTTAGTTTATTCGGTCACTGTCTAGTATGCAGAGATGAACTCACATCCAATGTCTTTCTTTAATCTTTGTAAATGTTAACTCATGGTGAGGCTTACACTGCAAAAAATGACTTACTCAAAAATTAATCTTACTGTTTTTGTCTTGTTTTTTAATATAACTATCTAAAAACTCTTGAATCACAATGAATTTAATGCAGAAGTAATGACTAAATATAATATATAATATATATGATATAAATATCTTCCAATTAGGTTAGAAAAATAATCTTGTTTAGCCATTCAATTAAGATGATTTTTAATAGTTTCATGCAAAAACAGACAAAACTGTAATAATTTTTTTAGAAAACGACACTTAATATCATTTCCCTTGTACAGTAAATGCATCTAGATTCAAGAATCTTTAGATATTTATACTAGAAACAGGACACAGATAGCATGTTTTGTCCTGTATAATACATGCAAACGGAAACGTCTGGTACAGCTCAGCACAGCCACATCATCAATACATAAAATAATAACCGATCTCTACTGGCTGACATATTTCTACCAGTTTGTTTTGTCCACTTGTTGTTGAGAAACTGAAATAGCATCTAAGTGTGAAGCGAGGGAAAATCATGCCAATCCATCACAGGAATATAACCTCACCTGCAGTTTCCTCATCACAATCCTGAGCTCGTGACCTTTGACCTGCTCTAGCGTGTGGGAATGTGGCGTTACTGTAGCGTGTTGCTGGGAGACGCACAGCTATTCAGCGGCTGATGGAAACATCCATTAAACGGATGAATGTTCCTGCTGCTGCTGTTTAATGAAGCCTCTGAATAATCGCACGCCTGAAGAAAACCAGGATTCTTCTTTCATTCTGAATCAGCACGGCCGGGTCAGATAGATGCTCTCCTTCCCTTCAGTATATTTAACCCAAATAGGAGGAAACGTTCCAGTCAGACGGACTTCTGAAGGTCTAGCATTTGATTATTACAAGGTCTGAAGATGAGAAAGCAGACAGACGCCACTTCCTGTGGCCTCGTGGGTCAAATGTTTTGTCTACACACACACACACACACACACACACTACAGCTAAAGGAGCACATGGCATTGACATCCGCCGGCTTTTATATACAGCTGAATACACCAAGACATTTTTTGTAACTTTTGAATAAAAAAAGTGGATATTTTCGAATAGAATATTTAGATATTAATTAAGATATTCATATTTTAGTGTTTTAGAAACATTACAGTACAATGTTTCCACAGAGGAAGAGGTTTTGTCAGGTTTAACTCATTCATGGATGCAAGCTTACGTCTCTAATCTGCAATTACCAAAGCAAACGAGCAAATGATTCATTTGAGTATCAATGTTAGAGTGCTGGAAGCCAGATTCTCACAGTCTTTATTTATTCAGACTGTATGTGATCTGAACTCACAGATGAAACGCAGCTATATTCCCTCAGAGCAGCTGGAGTCTCAACTCTTTTAACGATCATGTTTTCCGCTCTGGATTGTTGACGTCGTCTCAGTGCAATCGCTATGATTGTTCCTGACACGTCGTGCATTGCGAGATGGGAAGTTGCACATGAATCGTGCTCTTGTTAACTGTTTAACCATTAAACAGCGGCTTTCACATTAACTAGCGGCGGCAGTGAAGCGAACAGCCTGGGCTGTAATGAAGCTCTGCGCTCGTCTGATGAGGCTCAATTAAGCCGCGTTTATTTGACACACTGTCACATTCCATACGGACGTCTGGACGATGAACGACTGCTTGTATTACAGGAACCTGGGAATAAAAGGTCCAGAGCAATTAGCGGATGAAAACAGATAACGCCTGTGAGTCAGCGCACACTTCCTGTTCCTGAAGAACCAGTTGGATGACTCTGAACATAAAGGCTCTTTAATTGCATCGATGATTCCACCAAGAGCCGCTTGATAGCTTCTTTATAGGGAATAAGTTCTGAAAGAGCAACCAAACATGCTTCTTATGGCAGAATCTTCTTTTAAGGACCTTTTAGGAGACTGATTGTGAATTTTTGACTGGTTGATTACAGTGAATCATTTATTGATTTGTCAGACTCCACTATTCACATTGTAATTATTAGAATGATTCAAGTTCTAAGTTTAGGACGTTTTTAGTGAATCGGTTAGAGAGTCATTTGCACATGATTCAGACTCCACCGTTCACACTGCAGTCATTAGAATAATTCAGATTGGGGGTTTCTAAGTATTTTTGACAGATTCATTACAGAGAATTGGTTAGGGAATCAGACGAATCAGACTCCACTGTTCACACTGTGTTCATTAAACTGATTCAAACTCTGAGTTTGACACTGTTTGGGAGTCGTTTGTCTGATTCATTACAGTGAATCAGTTAGAGAGTCATTTGCACATGATTCAGACTGTAGTTTTTAGACAAACTGTCAAACTGTACCCTCTTCTACTGTGCTTCATGAGATCTGGGCTCCATCACGAGTCTGTGTGTTCATGTGGATGGCAGTAGATGATCATCACCTCACACAGAGACATACAGAGTCATTACGTCCTAAAGGAAACAGCAACGTGCACCGAACACCGCAGAAACTCCCTGAAATCAATCCCTGAATCAGACACCTCCATCGCATCCGAGCGCCATCTGATCTACAGAACACAGCTTCACCTGACGCTCCTCGATGACTGAGACGCTCTTGAGTTTCCAGAGACCAGCAGAGCAAGAGATAAACCACGCGCTCACAGCTCAATCTAATTCTGCTTCTTAAATTCAAATTTAATTTCAGGAAGTGTGCCGTAACTTCAGAGCCATTGATCTGATTTCGGTTTAATTAGTGACGATGCTGTTCATACAGTATTTGCTGTGAATGTAAGTGTTCAAATTTTGAATTAGAATTTTAAGTTGGCATAAAACTAAAGCAGATTATTGACAAAGAACCAATGAGGGGCGGGAACTAGTTCACTCATCGATTGTTGATTGGGTGTTGAGATGTATGGAAATGAGCTTGAGCTCAAGGGGTGTGGCTTAATAGCAGAAGAGCCTTCTTTATCTGAATGATTTTATAACATCTGAAGAACCTTTCTGTTTTACAAAAGGTTCTAAGTTGGCGAAGAAGGTTCTTGATGGAATTCTCTGTGTGAAACCAAAGTGCTTCTTCAATGGCACCGCTGTGAAGATCCTTTTTATTCTTAAGAGTGTAAATGATCCAGTTATGACACTAGACAGGTTCCTTTACTTTTCAGATTAGTAACAGATGTCACATAAAACCAAGTGGACTAATTAAAACGGTCCTTGTGCGCACGGATATACAAGAGCAGACTCAGTGAGTCGACGTGAACCCAGCAGCACAACATGCACTGTGTCCATTTACAAACAACTGACACGCTTGTCCAAACCATTCTGCAGCACCGCAGCCATGAATGAAGGCATTGTGTCGCTCGCATTCCAGAGTCTTATCACGAAGCGCCGGTGAAGACGGGGCGTGATCAAACGCAGGTGTGCCGCGGCTCCATATGTAGGTCAGCTGTTGGCGTAGACTGCTGCAACCCTTAAATTAGCCGAGCGACGCGGCCTGCAACAACACAAGATGGACGACCGGCTGTTTGCTGACGACGGCGTTTCTCGTATCAAGTTGAAATGGAGATGCGGGAGGCTGGAGGAATTGTACAAGCCGCTACCGTTCGGTCTCTCTGTGAATCATCAGGAGGAATAAACAGCTGCCTCTCTGACGAAGAACAGGCAGAAGCAGTGGCACAGAGAGACGTCTGTGATGAAAGGGCTCATGGGAGGCACATGTGTAACAGATCTGCCTCCGTTCCTCTTTTGGCAGAGGAAGGAAACGCTGGCGGCGGCTCGGAGAGGTGATAAGTGCTCCTGTGTCGCTCCTGACGGACGGGTCCGAGCTCGACACTGGGAGCCTTGTGGTCGCGAAACGCCACATGGATGCAATTTGTTCCATGAATGTACAGCATTGTGAGCGTCTGCAGAGTCTCAGTCACTGTGTGTTTACACGCTCGCACAACGGCAGGAAAAGCTTCATCACAAAGCCAACAAGAATAACAAAACATACGCAAACAAATCACGGAGATTATGTGCGGTGAGACGCCGGCCGCTAATCCACCGATAAAAGCCTTTCAGATGAGTATCAGCCTGAGCGAGTCAACCCCAGCCGACGGCAACGCCATCCAAACTATATTTCTTTCAAACAAATAAATACATTTTCTTGGTTATACATTGACAAAAAAAAAAGATTTTCTTAGTATGTTTGTCTTTTTTCTAAAAGCCTATAAATATGTGAAGATTCCTGAATCAAGATGAGAAGTCAAATCATTTAAAGGTATTAAGTCTTCTTATAAAAATAAATCATCACAAATTATTTGATTTAAAGACTAAACAAGATTATATTTCCTGCTCCACTGAAGATCATTTTTATATTATTTGAGAGAAAACCAAACATAATATCTGAAGTGATTTTATTGGTTCTGTAAATTCATCTTGTTTAGATATTTATAACAAAACAAAGACACTAAGAGACTCATCATTCTGAAGTGCTCTAATAATCTTCTCTGAACAAATCTTCACGTTTAGAAAGCGTCAGATGAACATCTAGCGGAAACATTTCCATGAACAAAAAAAATACAAATGTTTTAAAAGCTTTTTCTTGGCTATATGAATGTTTGGGGAACATTACTTTTGTTCTTTTTCCAAATATGTTACTTTCACTATTCTCTCTGAATATTCTAAAACAAATATTAACATTTACAAAATATTAGAAAAACAGCCAACTGAAACATTTCAGGAAAAAAATATCCATGATTAATGAAGAATGAAATCCATGAAGTTTTATTACGCTGAAACATTACTGGAACGTTCTCTAAACCATCTTAGACAAACATCCAACTAAAATACACGAGGAGAATCCAGTTCCTTGAATGATGTCTTTGAAAGAACACGGTTAACAGAGCAGATAACTTTAAACAAACTTCAGCAGAACGTTCCCTTAATTCTAGATGCTCTAGAGTCTGTAATGATACGGAATCTGTTCTTCAAAGCGTTTGTGGACGTTACGCGGATGATGTTTTAATTTACAGCCGCTCACAGAAGCTCCACCTGCTCCTCAGAGATGATCTCATGAACTTCAAAGACTGGCTTCAGAGCGTTTCATGTGTTCGCAGGTCAGTAAATCACAGCGGAATGACAAACGTCTCCATTCAGAGAGTCCAGGCTCAGAAGAATATCTCATGATTAAAGCGTCTGACTCCCTAAAAATAACCACTAGAAGAAGAGCGAGGTGAGGATCTAGGGAGCCCTCATGTTGATCCAAACAGCTATCACTGCACAAAAGAAGATAGTTCGCAGAATGTTTTTTCCTATAATGAAAGCCAGTGTTTGGTTTCCAAGGCTCTTCAAAATATTTACTTCTGTGTGAATAATGAATAATAGCGGGCCAAGAACAGATCCCTGGGGGACACCTCGTTTCAAACGGACTGTAGGGCACTGAAGATCCAGCACTGAGATGTAGAACCGTCTATCAGAGCGATAAGAAGAAACGCAGGAACAGCACCAGAAATACCCAGATCAGAGTGAATCACGAGGAACAGAGCTATGTTCAAGAGAGAACCAGAGTATAAAAATACCAACTATTTCTAAACAATAAATCCAAAAACAAAGCCATTTCCTACAACTCTGTTTGAGTACAGGGTTAAGAAACGTCTGTAAGCACGTCTCTGGCGGGAACACACCAGCACCTTCTCAGCCTCTTTCATCCTTTTTTCAGCAGAACGAGTGTGACGAGGAATAATCAGACTATCAGTCTGTGTTTGTACATTATTGTCCAGCGTGGCCCCTTTAAGCAGCTCTGCTGGTCTGTAACGTCCCATGGCCCCTCACACACACACACACACACACACACACTAACAGTGTTTCAGCCTGAAACTATGGCAACGGAATAAGAAAGCAGTCGCCATGATTAATAGATGAGAGAGGCAGTGCCAAACACCGGCCTGGGGACGAGACACATGCACTGTCCCTCTCTCTCTCGCTCTCTCTCACGCCGCTGGAAACCACACACACACACACACACACACAATCATCAGAAGGACAACACAAACTCCCAGAACCTGTGAGAAAACTGTCAGCATCAGTGTGGGATTATTCAGACACCAGCTGAAGTTTGTCGTCATCAGACTCATGTTTACAGAACAAACACTTACAGATTTGCTTTCCCGCTCAAAACACTTCCTTACAAACAACACTAAAACAACCCTAAACACATGCAGTCCGATCACACTGATGTTCTTTAGCGCTGTATAGTAATAAAGTCCTGTCCGGCAGCGTCAGTCATTCTGAACCCTAAAAGGAAACCTTTGCATACTGTTATTAACCCAAGCTGCACTCTACTGTATTTTCATGCTGAAAAAAATTGAACAAAAGATATATTAGTAAAGATATTGTAATATTGAAGTATGTAAAGCAAGTAGACGTTTACTGTTTACTATATAAGCTCCACAAATCACCAGAATTAACCATTAATAACATTCAAAAATGTGAAAATGACAGAAGAGATAAGTGCTCTTCACACATCGAAACCTGAAACTCAAAGCACAGTTTGACAAAGCTGTGACAAAACCAGAAATGTGCATTTTTCTTCTTCAAACACACAAAAATCCACTTAAATGTTCCAATTACTCAGTAATGTGGCCACCCAGAGCCGGCTCATGCATTAAACATGATCACGTGAATCATAGATGAGAGTTATCGACAGCATTTCTGAGCTGGTGATTTACGCTGAGCTCCTTTACCATAATTGAGTGCAATTCATTGGCCGTCATCAATAATTCAGGCTGAGCGAATCCTGGCCTCCACTGAGAAAATGTAAATACACGGCGGTGCGATTGACGCTCGCTGGTGTGACAAACAGCCATCAGTCACGCTCAATGCCGCTCTCATTGGCTTTGTGCAGGAGAGCACATCAGATGCCCTCGTTACATCAAAACAGCGCTTTGTGCCACTGAATTCACCCCATAATTCCCTGTGTTATCAGGCGCTGCACTTCCATTCAAGCGCTTCTCACAAAACAATGTTTCTTCATTACAATTTAAGAGTAGAGCGTGAGAAAAGAGCTGTATGTGTGCTTCAGTCAGTCATGCCCATACTGCAGAAATCTACAGTGAGTTAACGTTTCAGTCTAGCTGATAAACCAGACCAATTTCACTTGCTTTCAATCTTTTATATTCACTCATTTTCACAAACACCACCTTTTTAATGCACCATGAAAAGAATAAATACGTGTTCCCTGCTATTTAGTCTTTTCCTGAAAATGAGCTTGATTGCATGAAATAATAGAGATGTGATTAAATCTGAATAAACGCAGTGATGAACGAGGAGGGTGCCTGGGGGTTTTTCCATTCATTTTCAAATGATATAATTTAGTAAATGTGACTCTGGAACACAGAAGCAGTCATAAGAGCACAGGTATATTTGTAGAAATAGAAATTAAACATTGTATGAGTCATGCATTACTCTTTTATGCCAAGATCATGTTCCATGAAGATTTCCAACCATAAATATATCAAAACTTCATTTCTGATTAGTAATATGCATTGCTAAGAACTTTTTCCTCAATATTGAGATGTTTCTGCTCCTCAGATTCAGATTGTCTAATAGTTGTGTCTCAGACAGATACTGTCCTCTCCTAACACACCAGACATCAGCGGAGAGATGATTTATTCAGATGAAGTATAATGACTGGTTATGACTGGTTTTGTGATCCAGGGTCACAAATAATATGTTAAATAAATATATATTTAATTTCAGCATTTGCTCTGCACATCATTGTGCTTTCTAAGATATCGGCTATTGAAATATTAATATGGGTCAGCCAGCGATTCTAACACAGCTGATCTCCAGACGCTGTTTCTGAGAGGACTGAAGCGCAGTTATTCACTGACTCTGAGGTGGAATAAAACACCTGAAACGCACCTCCACACAAAGCCATGTGAATTCAGAGCCAGAGAGTCGTGGAATCTTGGCTCGGTGGAGACGCGTGGCCGTCTGCCATCTCACACGGAGAAAAACACTCCACCAACAGCAGACAATGAGATTAACAAACACTGTTTTATTCTGAGCCTCCAAACCCGAGCGCTCACCGCTGAGACGTCCTGCCCAAACAGATGCCGTCTTATTGCTACTCGAGAAGTCTGTCGGATTGTGTTCATTAAAGAACAGAGTGGTAGAAACGGCTGACACGGACACACCCTGCGTGACCCCCGGGGTCAAAGGAGAGTGCCCGGCTTCTCAGACCTCCGGATGAGGTTTCACGCTGACGTTCTTCAGCGTCTCACAGCTCTGCATTCACCCAGTCTAATGTGACTGAGACCTAAACCTGTTAGACACTCTGGAACACTCAAGAATAAGAACAATACTAACTTCGTGCATCTGAAGCACATCATCATGTCCATGCATTCAGAGAATACGCGCAAAACTACAACAATCACATTCATTCCATCCTGTGAGCGCAATCATTTAAATCAGTAAAGCACGGAGATGTTGTTTGTTCTCCGTCACACCCTCATGTTCAGCTAATGAATGAGTTTCTAAGCGCGCATTAGAGAAGTTTAGCGGAGTGACGTCACCAGCCCTCAGCCGCGCAGATCAAAGTAACGCGGCACAAAAAGAAACAATATATCGTTCTAAACATCACCGTCATGAACGGAGCGCGGGCGCACGAAGCGCGGCTCTCGCTCAACTTCCAGCGCTATTGTGGGGTACGTACCGCTTGTGACAGCTTCTTCACATCGATAGATCCATGAGAAATCCCGATCAGCGATCGATCGATCCGCGGAAACCGAACCCGGAGAAACGGCGAAGCGAACAATGAGCGGCGCATACAGCTACACGAGCGAGCGGCTGCTCATCCTATTAGAGATGAAGCTTTACTGAGCTGAGCTCACACACAGCAGCTGTCACACACACACACACACACACACACACACACACATGCAGGGAGGAGCCTCAGACCTCAGAGCTTTTGTTTCTTCGGAGCTGCTGTCAGACGCGCATCTTCACCAGCACTGTCACACACTGTGTGTGTGTGTATGTGTGTGTGTGTGTGTGTTTACTTCATAATTAAGGCAACATAAGCACGTGGAGTCACTCAGAAAAAAAGCTTTATCCTAAATTGGTAATTCTATGAGCGACTACTGCACTGCAAGCACCTTTTATGCTATTATTATTTAATTTATTTGCACATATTATTTATATAGGTATTATTTAATCTTTTTTAGCTTTTTAAAATTGTGTGACGGAATAATCATATTTTATAGCATATATAATAATATTGCATCAATGAACATTAATGGAACTGTGCATACTGGAATTTTATGTCTTATAGACATATTAATATAGTATTGTGTGTGCTATATTGATGGAATATTCATATCTTATATTCTATATTCTTATATTAACATATTAATATCGCATTCATATACACAATTACACAAAATCACACTTTATAGCCTATATATCAATGCATTAAAATCAAAACGATTTATATAGATGGAATATTCATATTTTTACTCCAGGTTTTAATAATTATAATTATATATAGTGCCATCAACTGATTATTCACGATTTTTCAAAACCAAAATAATAAATACATTTTTGTTTACATAATAGATGTATAAACACACAGTTTATATTTTAAAAATGTTTACGTGTATATGCATTTATATAGTGTTATATTTTATACTATATAAAGTCTAAATGTAATTAATATTTGTATTAAAAAGACATTTTTCTTAAATATATGCATGCGTGTGTTTATGCACGTAAACAAAAAACCTTTATTTTGGATGCGATTAATCATTTGACAGTACTAATTATGTACCCATATTTCATCAATATACATCATTAGAATAGTGCATATTAGAATATTCATATCTAGAATACTATATATTACTTTTATAAAACTTGGATCATCATACATCAATAAATTTGCACCAAAATTAAATAACTGTATATAGATGTAATCTATCCATGTTCCATGTCATCCCATGTTATAATATAAACTCATTTTCATTAATATACGTCATTAGAATAGTGCACGGAATATTAACATCTAACATACTATTAATGATTTTTATATGGTAATATTGCATTAATGTACACAAATAAATTTGCCTGTATTTATGGACTATCCATATCCTGTACCCTATATTAACATATAATAAACAGTGCATTAATATACATAATTACTAATGTGCATATTACAATAAACATTATCATAAAACCATAAAATTATATTGCATCAGTATGCACAATTAAAATGATGCATGCTGATGGAATATTCATATTTTATAGACTATTTAAAATAAATTAATATTGCATAATTATAAACGATACATTTCTTAAAAACTATTTTATATATATATGTATATATGCTTGCATATATAATTAAAATGAAAATGAAAAAGAGAAAATGAAAATAAAAAGTGACTAGAAATCATATTATATCTTATTAATGAAGTAGCATGTATTGAAATGGAATGGTGTGTGTGTGCGTGTGTGTGTGTGTGTGTGTGTGAGGGGAGATGAAGCGAGACGCTCAGGGCCTCACACTCTTTGTGTGTAAGAATCAGCGCTCCGGTGGTCCCGTCATCATCCAGCACACTGTGACCCCTGAAACAAACCTCCATTCACACACACACACACACACACACACTTCCACTCGCTCAAACGTTTGACTGCATCTGAATCAGTCCACAGCTCTATATAATGATGTGTTGCACGCTGTGTTTATGTGCTGCAGCGCTGTGTTACTGTACTGCATCATTACTCCGTCAGTCAGGACACATATATCTCCATCCAGTAATTAGAGGGTGTAGCACTGCTTACATAATGACAGTTCACTTCACAAAGCCCGAATCAGGAGTAGAGATGAAGCATATAAACATTCTACCTTTGACCTGCTGAAACCACACAGAATCAGCTGTTTGAGTTCTAATACTCACAAACATCTCAAGTTGAAGCAAGGTTGAAGAAGTGATTGAAAAGGATGTCTCATGAAAAACAGTTCAAGTCTGACAGGAGAATCTCAACATCTCATTGTTTCTGTTTCATTTGTGTAACTGCACTTAAGAGTGTGTTATTTGCATCCAGGCAACAGATTGCTATGATATTTGATATTCAGAGAAGTGTTTATGTTTGCATTTCCGTACAGCTCTCTAATCTAATGATAAACAGTGCGGTGGCTGGTTCTCACCGTGACCTGTGCAGAACAAAGTACACTCGCTGGAGGAGAAGCAAAACATATTACAGAATCATAATAAAATATTCTCTTTCAGCTGAATCTCCCTGCTTTATTAGATCCGTCAGATGTTTAAACTACAGCCAGGAGCGCTGTGAGCGGTCTTACATTCACTGAATCATATTCATGATTCTGTCCAGCAACGGAACGTAATTCATCTGTCCACAAATAGACTGCGCTTCTTTCTTCTGTAGTGCGTTCTTTTGCTGCAGCAATACAAAAATCCTCACATTCAGTCCCTATATAAAAGTTTGTTTTTATGCTCGGTTAACTTGCTAATAACCGTGTAATTAACGTGTCTTTTATCTAATGTGAAAACCACAGTTTTAAATTACATTTAAATTCAGTTTTTAAATCTTTTAATAGTGTTTTTTAATTATGTCTAAATATAAATCCAAAAGCAAAACGTGAAAAGAAGTATATTAGTGAGTGGAAACAGCGAAGGAGCCAGCACGGCTGCCATCTACTGGTTAAAGTGGGAATGAACGTCTCTGGTCGACCAGTTTTTTACTCTTGTACAATACGAATATATATTTACCATATCGCCTAATCTTCATCTTCATCATTAATGTTTTGTTTGAATATCAGATATTCCATATAA
>JAUCMT010000154.1:867526-877780 GCA_032357475.1 Enteromius thamalakanensis | reverse complement strand
CAAAACTTTTTAACTCGCAAACAAAAATTTTAGACTTGCAAAAAAAGAAAGCAGAAAGGAGAGCAAAACTTGTGGTTCGCAATGAAAAGTTTTTGAAGTGCACAAACAAAAATACAGATTGTAAAGAAAAGTACATGCACTGCAAATACTTTTATCAATTTCTTTTTTAGATTTAAGAAGAGTTTTTTTTGCAAACTTTTATTTTTTAATTACAAAATAATTAGTTTTACTCTCAAACACAGTATTTTTGTTTGAATGATAAAGACACAAAAATACCTCCATAGGATTAGGGATGTAAAATAAGGTCATGTAGAATAAGGCAGTGCTAAATTAGCGCTAATAAATGGCTAATATTATATTAAAATGCATGCTAATAAATAACTAATTGGTGTAACTGCAAAATAAAGTGTTACCAAATAATGTTGTAAGAACATTATTAAATACCAAAGAACTTTCTATTAATGTTACTGGAAAAAATGTTCCCAGGTTTGCCGAACGTTCCCTGCTGACCTGTTAAATATGGATCTAGTTAATGAGGCAGAAGTGAATGGGGTTAAGACGCTTACATCACACTGAGATAAGTGGGTTGAAAGGTCAGCTCTCCTGAGTCTGCATCACATGCTGAGCTTTCATATCATCGACGCAGGTTCAAAAAACAAGCATACAGCAAAGTTTATTTTAGAACAATGAGTCAGGCCGCCTGTGCAGCTGTGACTGATGTCTTCAGCAGCATCCGTGTCTTATATCATAATTACACAGAGCCGGACTGAAATAGAGCTCCGAGCAGCGCTGGTTAAGACCTGGAGCTCAGCAGAAATCACGTCCAGAAGACATCGAGCCTCACACATGTGTGATGGGCTTTATATCACACCCAGATTCTCCAGATACATTTGGCCTTGTGTAAAAGGGCAAGAAAATGAGCAGGTGTTAATGTGCCGTAATGTGAGCGAACAATAGAGGCTGTGGCTGTTTCTAACACAACAGTTATTGGTTTAGCAAACACTCTAATCCACACACACAGAAACAGACCGGAGCGCTCCGGTAACACTAGCATCAAACACCCTTCTACAAATCTTAGTGCTGTATGAATGTTTCTGACTCCTCTAAAGACTCAACTTATCATGTTTGAAGATATTAAGGAAGCATGTTATGTTTGCGTAACTTTTTATCTGAAAAATAATGCTAGCTTATAATTCTGAAAAGATTAAAGTCTCAAAAGCAAAGAGATATTCTTTATAAAAGTTATGTCTGGTCCACACCCTCCTAAAAGACTTGTTTAAACACGCCTCCACTTCTCTCCGTCACAGAGGGGGTTTATTTCCAAATGTTTCCACAAAGAAAGAAGGCGGAGCTATGATTCTGTCTGTAGTGTTGCTGCGGGCGCCATGTTCTGGAGACGCTGTGTGTCGTTGTGAAAGTCAAACTGCTTTGCACAGTGCACTGGATAGCTGGCCAATCACAGCCCACCTCGCTGTTTTAGAGCGATGAGCATTGTACAAATCGACCCGTTTCAGGAGGCGGGGCTTAGAGGAGAAACAATAATGTACAGTACATAATAATGTGTTTTTGAAACTTAAACCACATAAAAATTACATTACAACAAATACACAAAATAATGTTTTTAGCAACACCACATGAGCGCTTTAAAGGGATGTGTGTCTGATGATTATTTGTATTATTTCTGTGTTTGAGCCTTTCAAGACAATTTTCTACCCCACTGGAGACAGAAAATAAAGCTTTTGAACTGAATTGAATTGAATAGATATCGTCCATATTAATACCATGAAGATATGAGAAGGTAAATAAATGCGCTAGAAAACTGCCTGCTTTCAAGGACCTACATTTAATAGAACCATAATTTAATAGAACTTTAGAGCACAAAACATTTGATTCAGAACAGGACTTCAGAGCGTAATTATTGTCTGATGAGAATTATTTCATAACATTACTGTTTAGTGAAGTTGTTTTTAACCCAATAAAAGCAGACTTGGTGAGAAAAACAAAACAAGAGAGACAACTTCTGCCCTGATTAATACATTGTTATATGAGGTGTCAATATTTGTACTAAATGAAAACTTTTATCAATTAAATATAAAAATATCACAATGACAGAGTTTTTAAAGAAGCAGCGGAGAGGATGAGAGGGTGATGTTCAGAGCTCTTTATGCTGCACTTTACTGTTTATGAGCCCTAAAATTCAAATGTTATCTGTTATCATAACCACACTGACACACACACAGCAGTCAGCAGTAAATGAATAAACTGTGATGCTGTGAAAAATGACACAAACACATGAGGGCTGTTGTTCTGATGCGTCCGGTCTGATCATGTGTCACTAACTCAGCACAATCACTTCAGGAGATCACATTAAACCATCCACAGCTCCACATATATATCAAACTGCTGATGCATTCTGTTAAACACCCTAATATGCTTTAAAATTGCAAAAATATATGTTGCAAACAAATACATTTATTGTTGAAATTTAAAATATATTTAGATTCAACCTTTGTATTTCAAAACAAGAAAATATATTTATTTAATTTATCTTATTACTAACACTAACCCTAACATATGTTATATTATGAATAATATTATATTTAAATATAGTCTATATTGTTCAGATGTGCACTTCTGTTTTAAAGTGCGCCAAATGAGGCATGTGACTGGCGTGCAGTTTAACGCTCAGACAGCGACTACAACTCCCAGAATGCCTTGCGCGCTCCACTTCCTGATCCGCACCGCAGAGTCTTCGCACACAAACATCACCAAATCTCCGTGTGTCTTAATTATCTCTCATAATGAGAGGGACACGCGTTATATTTGAGCTTGAGCATAAATGAAACCCGTTTCTGAGGTAAGACGCGCGCGACTTCATCATTCTTTCTCGTTGCTGATGTTCGCCAGCTGTCATGCTAATGCTACGCGGCTAACAACATCAGCCGTTTCCAATGAAAACTCATCAGACGTGTATTAATTATGATGCGAAGGACACGGACAGCTGAGACTGTCCAGAACCGTGGCTTTTAGATGTCTTTGATGGATTGTCACGAAATTGTGAGGGTGATGTTAGCATGGCTAGCTGAGGAGCTCGAGCTGTGACTGAATCCTCTGAGAGAAAACCGGAGAACTGTGTTTAGTTAAACTCTCAGATGGCTAAATATTAAAGATAAGTCCGCTGTTAGATCAGAAAATAATTATCAGTCAGTTCAGACATTTAAAAGAGGTTAAAGCTCATGACTGACCGCTGATCACGTGACTGACTGACACATCACAGTGTGACCAGACAAACTGGAGCTGTCTGTCAGGACTTTCTGATCTCTGCTCATGAGTGTTTTACACGAGAACATTGTCATAGTGCTATTTATTGTATCACATCGCTGCTGTGTATATATTATCATATTCATGGAAGGAAATTAACGAGAATAAACAACAGGCGTGTGTTTGAATGGTTTCAGAAGCAGAACATCAAACATGAATGAAGAGACGCTTATTTCCTTTAATTTCTTGTAAATTCAGTTTTTATTTGTTGTTGTGAGTTATAGAGTTAATATATGTATATGTATAGAGTTAATTTTACATATGTAAGTTAATGGCTTTGAACAAGCTGTTAAAATAGAATAATAGAAAACATGAGCACATCAGCTGATATATGAATAAATGTGACCTATGCCAAATTATTAATGGATCTAACACAAATTAGTGTCATGATTAAAATATGCAAACTGTCTATCATTAGCAGAACATAAATATGAATATTGGATGAATCCAGGGTCATAATTCTCCTTGATTTGATCAGGTTTTTCCAGAAGGGGATTCTGGATTTCTGTTTTCATCACACAGACAGAATACAAACACGCTTGCGAAACTCTTCGACCTGATTGTTCAGAAGTGTGTGTGTCGTGTGAACTAAATAGAAGCAAACCTTCGGAATAAAAAAGGAAATGCATCTGCAAAGTTAGGGTTTCTGAATGAGCTGTGTTTGGGGATATATCGGTGGTTTTACATTCGAGTAACTAGTTTTATATGTAAATAGCCTGAAAGGGTGACATGAAATAAAAATATACTACTGCATTCTAGTAGCGTCCACGTGAAGCTTCAGCAGAACAGGTGTTATGAAGGCAGTCTGGACAGGTGTGTGTGTGTTTGCAGGGGTTCGTGCTGAAACTCAAGTGTTCTGAGAAGCATGAACCTGCACCAGGTGCTCACTGGAGCTGCTAACCCCGGAGATAACTGCTTCTCTGTGGGCAGCGTCAACAACCAGCCCTTCACGGTAAACCTGGTCATCTATGACCCAGCAATTTCTGTTTTGATTTTTAAACAAATGTTTAACTAGTCCAGGAATCACCTGGTTAAAGAAAGCTCTGTTCACGTGAAGTTCAACACGCAGAAAAGATGCATGAAATATTAAATCAAAAATTGTCTTAGTCACACCCGATATGTTCAGAAATACTGTAAAATAAAAATGCTAAATATTTCTCAGCATAAACATTCAGTTTTAGAGATCTGTTAGGGTTTGCATGTTTTCTTTCTTCTCTTCTGAGACACGGACTGAAGATATATATCTGACCCTGGAGCACAGCTCTACACAGCCACACACTCAAAATCATACCTTTCTCTTTTATGACAAAAATCATTAGGCTATTTAATAAAGATCATGTTTCATAAAGATATTTTATACATTTCCTACCGTAAATATATCATTTCTGATTAGTAACATTCATTAAGATAAAGAGCTTCATCTGAACAACTTTAAAGGTGATTTCCTCAATATTGAGATGTTTCTGCTCAGATTCAGATTGTCTAATAGTTGTGTCTCAGACAGATATCATCCTCTCCTCACACACCAGACATCAGCGGAGAGATGATTTATTATTGATGTATAAATCTCAGGGTCACATATTGTCCTGCTCACCCTGCTCCACGTTATAGATGATATGTATAACTCGTGTGTGTGTGTGTGTGTGTGTGTGTGATGCTGATTCTGTTTTGTCCGTGTGTCTGATGCTTGTGGGACAGGCCTATGCCTCTGGCTGTGACATTGTCATTCTGGGGAGTGATTTTGAAAGGATCCAGATCATCCCAGGAGCCAATCATGGGAACATCCAGGTGGGCTGCGTGGATTGTTCACTCCAGGGCGGACAGGTGAGACACACACACACTCTCATACAAGTCTGGTCAGCTATACTTATAGGGTCTCTTCATAGGTGTAATGGTGTTTGTACTGTACAGACTGTATGTGGTATTGTCCTACACTGACCCTACACCTAAACCTACCCCTTACAGGAAACACACACACTTCTACATTCTCAAACACTTCATTCTGTATGTTTTATAAGCTTGTTTCCTCGTAGAGACCTAACTAATGTCAATTGGAGAATGTTTAAGTTTCCAAGTATAGCAAAACAGCACACACTCGCTGTGATGATGTCAGGTGTCGGTCACACATGCCTCATTTCTTAACTTTTGAAAGGACTGAGCTTTAGTTATCATGTCTAGTGTGACCCTGCTGGAGCGCAGACATCGGAGCAGCACTGAAACAGATAAACCAATGCCATGGGCTCGATTCCCAAGGAATCTGGAAGTCCTGTGCACTTAAGAAAATAGCACTTGTAAGTTTCTGTGAAAATGAAGGCAATACATTTTCAAGGTACACAGAAAAGTAAACATATTTCATAAGCCCATATGAATATTATTAGTTATTAGGGTGTGAAGCGTGCTCTTAGATACACTGAGAGTCTTGCTCTGACTAATTATGTTATGAATACTGAACAGCCAATAAATCTGAACTCTTTTGAGCTTGTTTATAGATTATTATAGAAAACAGGTTAGTTGAGTAAAGTCTGGTCTCTCTGCTCTGGAGTGAGCTTCAGCTGCAGTGATGTCAGGCTTACAGTAAACACTGTCGTGTGTCATTAAGACACGAGCAGCAGTAATCAATGCTCACTGTGTTGCTCATCACTGATTTATCCTCAGTGCAGACACCGCTGGTGTGCAGTTTATGATCTGAAGTAAGAGCTTCCTGGACGTCATTGACATGCCAGACGTGTGCTGTTCTAAACGTCCGCTTCGCCTGAAGAGTTCTGAAATGCTCTCTCGTTTCCCTTAATTAAAACCATCCACCCATAGTGTGCTCATGTTACCAGCTCATTGTGCGGGAAAACAGTCGAGCGTGGGAACCGTTCTGAAGTGGAGAAACACAACAGACGCCGCTTGAAGTGATCCAGGAAGTGTTAAGGATTCGACTAGCATCTGAACAGGATTATTACTGTGCAAACTCTCTAAATCTGCTCTGTTTTCAGATCGCAGCGTCCTACGGAAACATTATTTGTGTGTTTGAGCCGGTGGAGGTCAGTCCTCAAGGAAAAGCACAAAAAGTGAGTTTCTTCTGGAATAAAGGCGCTCTCTTAAAGTGATAGGGTTGGGAATCCACATCCAATTCCACAATCAGATGCTTGTTGTAAGATGTCAATATCCACCGATCAATCCCTGTGTGTGCATCTAGATGGATAGAAATGTGCTTGTCTTTGAATCATTTATTCAAGAGATTCATTCAAATACACAGATGTACATTCATTTAACCAGAAAAGAGATTCACAGACGAGTTCTGGCTTCATCACGAGCTTACACATACTCAATATCTTAAATCATTCTACTAAGTAAATGTGTTTTGACTCGAGACTGTGTAGATGTTTAGAGCAGAAGACAGTATGCATGCGTGTGAATGGTTTGTGTGTGTCTGTGGTCAGCAGAAGCTGAACTATCACTGGCAGAAGAGCGGTCAGTTCGTCCTGCAGTCGGTCGCTCATATCCTGACGTGGCACCCCTCAGGTACGTGAGGTCAGTGTGTGTTAGTGCTGTGTGAGACGGGCCGCTGACCGCTCTCTCTCTCTCTGTCTCTGACCGCAGGCTCCTGTCTCCTGACCGGCTCGGGCTGTCTGCAGCTCTGGTGTGACGCTCAGTCCAGTGCAGAGTCCGATCCTGGCTCCTGGAGATGTGTGTGGCAATGCAAGTCAGTGTTCATCATCACACGTCACACAGCTACACTGATTTATCAGCATGTTTGATTGCAGATTTGTATCAGATCAAATCCAGAAAAGTAAACCCATTTCATGAGGCCTTGTGAATATTATTTGTCATTAGTGTGTTCTCAGGAAGATCTGTCTGGTTGTTACAGGTCCGCCGCTCCCACTCACTTCATCAAGTTTTCCCCGGATGGAGAGTTTTTCGCCACCGCAGGACAGGTTAGTGTTACTGCACATTATTCCAAATCATTCTACTGCTTTGTGTAGAAATAAGACGAAATTGGAGGCTAAAAATCTACCATTTCTGCAAAAAAAAAGAAAAGAAAAAAAAGTTAAATTAAACATAATATATGTGTGTGTTCTGTGATATATATATAAACACACACACACGTGCATATATATTTATAATGTATACTTTTATATAGTAAGTGTTTATATATAGAAATATAAATCATTTAAATATATATATGAATAAATGTAAATATTTTCTATATATATATACTATATGTGTGTGGATTTATATATACATAATAATAATTATTATTATTATTAGTAATAATACATGTGCAACTTGGTCTTTTTGTAACTGGAAAAAGTCATATATTTAAACAAGCTGACAACATGTTAGTTTAAAAAATAAATAGTTTGATTTATTTTTTGTTTGTAGAAATAATATTTTTAAATATTAGTAAATCCAGAATTGAATTAAATTGGCATTAGGTGTTTGATAAAATCTTGTTATGTAGACATGCCAATAAAATCTCAAACGTTTCGGAGAAGAAAAGTGTCTTTGATGCTGATGTGAAATGATGAATAACTCAGCGGATCTGTTGAGGAGCTTTCTGAGGGCTGTGTTGTTTCAGGACGACTGTCTGGTGAAGGTGTGGTACAGCAGCAGTAAATGGCAGGCGGACGTCACCAAACTCTTCACGCCCCTCGACCTGCGCTCCGGAGCCCAGATCAGCTTCTCCTTCATCTACCTGGCTCATCCTCGCTCCGTCACCGGCTTCTCCTGGAGGAAGACCAGCAAATACATGCCCAGGTGAGCCGAGCTGATCGCTTCCTTACTAGATCTGAGTTCGTGGGATTGTCACAAAGGTCATACGAGACCGGCTCTGAAGATCCTACTCAACACATGTTCTGCCAGATTCCACTTTCTGTCAAACATATATGTGATGTGATTTAGGAAAAGAGCCGAACTCTAACCCTGGAGGTATTGCTTTCATTACGTTGAAACGGTGACGGCGTGAGTTACAGTTCTATCCGTGTGGAGAGCCGTGATCTGTGATGTGAACTAGGGTTGGGCGATGTCGACCATTTGGCATCGTACGATGTCTAATGTGAAACATTGTGATGGAAGATGATATCGTCGTCACCATATGTGGCGGGGGGTTAGTTGTAACTAAAACACCAAGCCCCGCCCCACGACTGACAAAACAGTGTTCACGTGAGCAGATGAGAGAGGATTGAGCGCAGGAGTGATCGCGCGCGAGTGCTTGAATTGCGCGCGGATGACAGATCAAGTGCGTGCGAGGGTTTGATGTGAGCTTGCGACCCCGTTTCTTCCCATGTACATCTGTTTTCCTGTCGCGGAAATGATTTACCGCGCTCGCCGGCATCAGTGGTGCACTCGTTTATTAATGGCATAGATTTGTCGCCATAGATTAAGTGTGTTTTTCGCGAGCTTGTTGCTGCTTCTGCGACGGAGCGGAGCATTGCGATGCTGGTGTTATAACGTTTTGTCCTACCCGGGCTTAATGCGCATGCGCACGACAATATGGCATCGTCTATCGACCCAACCCTAATGTGAACAGATGTACACTTCATCTTTAGGGTGATTTTGTATTTTTTACGACATGTTCAGTGACTAAAATAAGTAAAAAAGTGACTTCCTTGTGAAACCTGACTGTTGTTTTACTTAGAATTCTGTGCCTGAAACTCGCGCTAATTAGCCAGCTTCCTTTCATTATGTTCATTAAGCTATGGACGAAATAAAAACACGTTTTGGAAATAAACCAGCTATTATATGTTATAAGAAGCTATAATAGGTAAAAAATGTCCCCCTTTATTGGACTGTCCCACTTTGAAAACCCTATTATGAAGTGAACTCACTGATAGATTTATTCAGTATAATTTGATAAAACATCTTGTTTGTTTGTGCGGTGTATGTTATGATCGTTGCTGTGAGAACAGTGTAAGTGCTGAGGGGGCATTACATCAGAACACACTTCTGCTGTTTCAGAGGCGGTGTGTGTAACGTGCTGCTGACCTGCTGCAAGGACAGTGTGTGTCGCCTGTGGTCCGAAACCCTTCTGCCCAGCGACTGTCTGCTGTCTGGACACACTCACAGCAGCAATGACGTGATGAAGAATAACATGAAGAAGAGCTCGAGCGAGAGCCGATCACAGAGCCAGACCCCGCTGGAGGTGAGAAAAACAAAACTCCACCCCTGAGAGCAGTGTGTGTGTGATGATGATAAATGTTTAATGTTTCTATTAGTCTATCCAGTTAAAGCCGCTAATAGTTTGTTTAAAATAATGTGGAAAAACAGAATGCATATTTTGTTCTTTCTTTCCTCTGAATCACATGTTTTTAAAAAAGAAAAAATACTATATATATAAATACCGCTTAGAAAAATATTTCTTTGTATTGAACTTCAAAAAAAAGAGATTCTCTAACTTACTTTCTAGTATAAAACAAATTCTTGAATCCAGATGGATTAACTGTGTGTATATGTATTATATTATATCATTATACGTATCTTTTTACAGATTGTCGTGTTATAAACATATAAGCAATATTTAGCTTGATGCACTTTCTTGTGGCTTTTTCCCACTTACTGAAATTCAGTTTGAATATTGCTAGTATTTCAGTTGGGTTATGGTTTAATTGAGTCTGGTGTTGGCTAATGTGTGTTTCCAGCTGAAGCTGAAGCCGTCGTGGAGAGAGGAGGTGCGCTGTTTATCTCAGCTCTCCTACAGCGGTCCTCTTCCTCATCAGCAGAACAAACACAACACACACCGCACAAACATGCTGCACGCCAACGCTCTGTGCCACTTCCACATCGCCGCCAGCATCAACCCAGCCACAGGTAACACACACACCACCCAGCGGAGAAATACACACTAGGCTTGGGCGGTAATACGGTATTATGGTATACCTGGGTATCTAAAAATAGCAACGGTATCAGTTTCAATACCGCTATACCGTCATAAAAAAAACTATGCAC
>JAUCMT010000154.1:847426-858698 GCA_032357475.1 Enteromius thamalakanensis | reverse complement strand
GGGTAAAATGCGGTGCTAACACCGCTTTCAAATTACAGGTGTGAAACGCGTCTTTACCCGGGGTTAAAAGCGGTGTTCAGAACGCAGATAACCCGGGGTTAAGCACAGTGTGAAAAGCCCTCTAGATACTCACAACAAATGTTGATTTCATTGAGTTAATAGGAGAGATTTGATAAATGTATTACTTTTTACTGTAGAAGCTAGTTCTGTAGCTTCGCAGGTTTCTTGAATCTTTCTTGAAGTGTCTCGAAGACTTCTTCATGTCACTCCACACAGACTCTCAGAAATCTCACTGGATGATTACAGTTGTCTTTGGAAATGTAAACGTGATTCAATGTGCTATTCATAAAGACATGACCATAGACACCTCTGAAGGAATCAGCCGATTGAACACATTACATCAGTGACTCAGCAGCTTTAGTTTATTATTTAGAGTGTTAAGAGTGAATATAAAAATTCATATTATTTAAAAAAAAAACAAAAGAATTAAATGGTCAACAAATATAATGATTATAAAAACACAAAGCTCTTTTTGTAATATGTATTTAATGGCTTTCAATGATTTTAATGATCGTGATTAATCAAAGGGTCATGTTTGATTAATATGTGATTAGATGAATTAATCACCACAGTGTATAACTAATTCTATTTTAACAATGACATAAATGTAAAAAACCAGCCCTAGTTATGATGTGATGAATCTGGACTCAGGTGGAGAGACTCTGGATGAATGTGGGCTGAAGTTCCTGCTGGCCGTTCGTCTGCACACCTTCCTGCTGACGTCTCTGCCCCCGGCTCATCGTGCTCCGCTCCTCTGCCAAGGTACAGCCTGTAACTCAAGCAGTCGAGATTGACACCGAGGTCACGTGTTTGGTTTCCAGTCAAGTTTGTGCCTTGAGTGCAATGCCTTGCGTAGACGTATCTGTAAATCTCAGTAACTGTGGTCTACAGGACTGTCCACCTGCCACTACGCCTGGGCGTTCCACTCCGAGGCTGAAGAAGAGCTGCTCAACATGCTTCCGGCGCTGCAGAAAGGAGAGCCTTCGTGGGCCGAGCTCAGAGCCATGGGCGTGGGCTGGTGGCTCCGGAGCACCAACAAACTTCGCAGATGCATTGAGAAGGTTTGACCAAACTGAGCATAATACATGACGACAAATAGATTTAGACACACTTCAAAAGTGTCTATATAATGGTAAATGTACTTTAATACAGATCATCTCCGAGAGTAGCTGCTGATTGTTTCATTATTCTTCTGTGCATCAGATGCATGTCTTATTCAGCCTCTTTGTTTAAGTTTTAAAACTTGCACTTGAATTATGCTTTTATATTATTTTTAGAGAATGGGCTTTATGAAACACAAAGAAGTGTAATGATCAGTGATCTTCTATCTCATACCAGGTAGCAAAAGCTGCTTATCAGAGGAACAACGACCCGTTAGACGCAGCCTTGTTCTATCTGGCCATGAAAAAGAAAGCTGTGGTTTGGGGACTGTACAGGTAACACACACACACACACACACACACACACACACCTGTCAGCGAGGCTTCAGTCCACTGAGAGCTCCTGTGTGTTGAAGGTCCCACCATAACGTGAAGATGACGGCATTCTTTAGCAATAACTTCAGTGAGGACCGCTGGAGGAAGGCAGCACTGAAGAACGCCTTCTCTCTGCTCGGAAAGCAGCGTTTCCAACATTCTGCCGCTTTCTTTCTGCTGGCTGGATCCCTGAAAGATGCTGTAGAGGTACGTTTGCATCTGTTCAGTCTCTTTCAGACCTGTCTATAGTCTTCTGAACTCTCCCTCTGTCAGGATCTGCTGAGATGAGATGGTTGTGACTTGTGTGATCAGGTGTGTATAGAGAAGATGCAGGACCTTCAGCTGGCTCTGGTGGTCTGTCGGCTGTATGAGTCTGAGTTCGAGATGTCCTGCAGCTATAAGAGAATCCTCCAGAGGCACGTGTTGGGTCAGGACCACCAGATCGCAGCCCATCAGGACCCTTTCTTACGCAGCATGGCTTACTGGGTGTTAGATGACTACAGCAGGGCTTTGGACACGCTGCTGGAGCCCAACACAGACTCGTCTCATGAAGGTGAGAGATCTTTCATGATTTACCAAACATTAACCTCTGCAGCAGCTGGTTATTTATCCTATACAGGCTTCATTTTCACTTGGCTTGTGTTATCTAGCGCTGCGTGTCGGTCTCTGTGAGAGCAGCTATTCATTAAAGCACCGTTCTGTTGCAGTACTCTAATGATGATAGCCTTCTATTAAGATCATTTTTCTTACCGCATTGGCAGATATTTCTACAACACATTTTTAAGACTTAATATCTTAAATCTTCTTGTTAAAGTAATGCATCTTGATTTAAGAATGTTTATATATACTTTAAAACAAGACAGAAAGAGACTTAATGTCTTTCAGGAGCCGGATCATCTCCTCGTAGTCCTGATGTTTTTAACTTCTACACCTACCTCCGCACACACCCGCTGCTGCTGCGCCGTCACTTCGGCTCCTCAGAGAGAGCTAAAGTGGGTCTGACCGCTGAAGGCCGTGCCGTCGACTCCATCAGCCTCACCGAGAGGAGGCTCTTCTTCACCGCCGCGTACGCACACTTACAGGCCGGCTGCCCCATGCTGGCTTTAGAGGTGATCTCCAAAATGCCCCGGGTGGTGAAGCGCTCGAAGCCCTGCGAGAGTTCGCCGGCGTCTCTGAGCGAGCGTGAAAACCAGCCCTCGGCTCTGGACTGGTCTCAGCCGGTTCTCAATGGCCTTGAGTCGGTGTCCTCACTCTCGTCTCCCCGGGAGGACAGCCAGTCGGACTCTGTACTCAGTTTCGACTGGAGTCAGCCCTCTGTCACGCTTCAGGACGAGCCTCTGGACCTCAAGTGGGACAGTGATAAAGACGAGTCGGATGAGGAAGAGTCGGGCCTGGCGATGAAGACCATCCGTTCAGAGAAAGACAAGGGCACTCCGGAAGCTGCCTCCACCCCCAGGGATCAGGGTAAGTACATTTTCTACCTAATTATAATCTATATTCTAAACGAAACAGCATCATGTGTGCTAGAGAAATGCTACAAACGTGGCGGAAAAACATCACGCCGCAGCAAACTAGCACAGACCATCCAACACCAACACAAAGACATTCTTATTGCTTTTAGTTTCTGTTGAGAAAAAGCACAGACACCTTGCATAAGTGTTCATGCTCATGGAGTGTAATGAGTATCACTGATATACTATTCATTTTAAATTTGGTGAATATTCTAATCTTAATTTGACAGCTCCAGATCTAGGCGCAGAAGACTCGCCCGGGTTGAGCGAGGACATGCTGGCGGCGCAGCTAAAGTTCAGCTCCTGTCTGAAGATCCTGACCACGGAGCTGCGGACGCTGTCCACGGGGTACGAGCTGGACGGAGGGAAGCTCAGGCATCAGCTGTGTCACTGGCTGGAGCGAGCCGTGGCAGCGCTGCAGAGCTGCTGCGGATACAACCCCTTCCTCCAGCAGCTGCCCGAGGGCATCTCAGCTGACCTGAGCCAGCCGGACGATCTGGAGGAGCGCGGCTCGACCCAGCAGACCCGAGAGCTCCAGCAGCGGCGCAGGCTTTGGCTGAAGAGGAACCAGCCGCTGCTGCGCATCTTCCTGAGCTACTGCAGCCTGCACGGCTCTCACGGAGGAGGACTGGCCTCGGTCCGCATGGAGCTCATCCTGCTGCTGCAGGAGTCCCAGCAGGTACCCTTCATCTGTCCACTAGAACTAAACATTCTTCAGTCAACATGCATTTACTGACAATATATTAGGTCTTGTCTTCTAAAAAATTATTATTTAAAAACTATTTTGTCAGTTATTGCTTAAAACAACAAGTGACTTCTCCACATTTCTACGTCACAGAGTGGGTTTATTTTCAAACACCAACCAAAGAAAGAAGGCGGAGCTATTATTAGAGATTAGCTGTGCCAGATCATGAGAGCCTCGAGAACCTGTTATAAATTATTAATATAAATTATAAATTACTAAGCTCAGGGTTTATTCCATCGAGGAATCAAAGCTGAATAATTTCTCGATTCATGATGCATAGATGATGTTTTTCCCAGATCTAATATTTATACTAGAAAACGAGACACAAGGGCTAAGAGACGTCTGTATGTGTGTGTGCTGTGAGTATCTGCAGACTGATGATGTGTTATTCTGAAGTGCAGCGGTAGCTCGTATTCAGATCAGCACATGTTTTCTCTCGTCAGGACGGCGGACTGCTGGTCTCTGCTCCCGCTCCACAGCACCTGTCTGTTCCTCTTTTCCTGGCTTGGACCGCCAGCTCCAAAACGGTGGTGGCCAATCCCATAGTGCACCTGACCAACCTCACCCATGATGTACTGCACACCATCATCGCTCTGGACGCACCCCCGCACCCGGACATCACGAACAACGAGGTGAAGCGTGCTCAGAACCAGCTGTCCTTACTGTCCTGATCGTCCTCTAACCAGTCTTCTTCTGTCTCAGATCTATGTGATGCACACGCTAGCAGCTTCCCTCTCCGCCTGCATCTATCAGAGTCTGTGTGATGGACACAGCTACAGGTGAGGGCCTCGGCACTCATGTTATAGATCGTTCCTCTATATTTCAAACTCTTTATGACTGGTGCTGGCAAAATGATTTTCTGCAGCAGTCATCAGCAGCTCAGGGATATCTGTAGAAATACACAACAGTAGACTTTTTTCTCTTTTATGCCAAAAATCACGAGGATATCAAGTAAAGATCATGTTCCATGAAGATATTTTGATCATTTTCTGCAGTAAATATATCAAATCTCTATTTCTGATCAGCTGATTTAGATGTTTTTGCTCCCTCAGATTCAGATGTTCTTCTAGTTTTATCTCAGACAGAATCTTGCGTCGTCATCTCCAGCACGGCTCACGTTTGCTTATCTTGTAATCGCTGATAATGAGCGAATGACCCGGGAATGTGACGTGTGGTATTTTCAGATGAATGTGGCTTTGTTTGGATCCGTTTGCACTTTTGTTCCCCGTCACGGCAGATTAGATGTGTTTATCAGCGCTGTCTGAAACCCAAACACGCTGGGACAGAAATCTAGACACTTAAAGGAATAGTTGTGATTCTGTCTTCGTATGTCATCTCAAACCTGTCCAGAGAGAGCGAATGAGATTGAAGAGATGCGGGTTTGTGATGATGTGAGGCCTTTTAAAGTCATTATGAAATGAAAATCCATTTTCTAAAAGCACGGTGTTGTCTTTCGTTTTTCCCCAAATGTTCCGAGCTCGTAAAGTTTAATCTAAATGTGATAACTGGATCTTCTCTCTGGTGAAGCCGGATTTCTTCAGTCATTTATACGGCTTAAGCTCCACCCCTCCAATCGAACACTTAGCTCCGCCTCCACCATTGAGTGCTTCTTTACAATCAATCAACAACTAATGTATAGAACCAACGTTACAAAAATAGCTTTAGAAAGAAATGTTTAGATTTAGCATCACAGGTCTAAACAAGGTATTTAAATTTAAATTAATATTGATATGAAATAGTTTATTATTTAACGGTACGCTAAATAGGGGGGGCTCTCTTAGGTTGTGACGAGTCATAAAGAGTGATTCACTGAATCATTGAGTCACTTGATTCATTCAGAAACGAAGCAGACGAGTGTTTATGAGTTTATTTGCAAGTGTTTCGTGCGATATTCTAGTTATGGATGAAAGCTTAGCTATTTAATCATTCAGTTTGTTCAAAAGCATGGGTTCAAATCGATTGGCTGGCCTGATTGCAATATGTGTTTTTTTCCTCAGCCATGTCAATCCGTTCACGGGAATCACGTACCAGAGCGTTCTTCTTACCCATCAGCCCCCGGTGAGGAGCGTCAGCATGGAGGAGGCCGTCCTGCCCAACACCTCTCCAGCGCAGTGGCCTGGTAAAGCTCTTGACCCCTGACCCCTGAGCTCACGGTCAGGCTCCAGACTCACCTGTGTGTCTGTGCAGGTGTGAGCGTCCTGCAGCGGCTGCTGAGCGCGTCCGGAGACGAGAGCCAGCCCGGCCTGCCTGTGCTTCTGTGTGAGGTCCTGACTGCCGTCTTCCTCAGCCTGTTCGTCCACGGCCTGGCCACTCACTCCAGCCACGAGCTCTTCCGGATCGTCGCTCACCCGCTCAACAGCAAGCTGTGGGTGTCTGTGTTCGGCGGCGGTGCTCATGCTCCGGGGGTGGAGAAGCCCAGCTCACCCACAGGTGCTGCTCTCCTCAGGCTGCTGCTGGTCTGATCATATTGCTAAAATATGTTTTTGATTTTTTTGATTTTAAATGATGTACTTAAATTTTACATTTTAATGAATTCATTTTTTGTTTATTTTTATTAATTGTTTTTGGGGTTTTTTTTCTTTTAAATTAAATTAATTTTTAATTGATTGTAAGTGATTTTTATTTTAAAATTATGCATTTCAACTTGACATTTTTATGTTTTAATTTTAAAAAGGTTCATTTGATTTTTATAAATAGCTCAATTTTATATTATTATTCATTTATTTAAAAACATTTTTACATTTATTTTACATTTTTTTTGTAAAAATGACATACCCCACCTTTAAAAAAAGTGAGTTTGAGTTAATGAAGAATGAACCTGCATTTTCATTCAGACCAACGGAAAACACCAACAAGTGGGTGGGAAATATGCTAATCAATCATTTAGAGGTCCTGATAAATGGCTTGGGACTCCTTTTAAAACGGCTCCGTCTTTTGAGTGACAATAAGTTTATACACAGTGCACTTCCAGATGTTAAACTGTATTTGTGTGTGTGTCAGTGGACGATGCGGAGCGGAAGCAGAGGCGTTTCCGGCTGCGCTCCTCTCGCAGTAGCTCCAGAGAGGTTCCTGACAGTCCGTCCAGCCCCAGAGCTGTGGTGATGGAGCCGGACACACTCGTCCGCAGAGAGCGCTTCGTGCCTCCTGAGCTCAGCATCTGGGATTATTTCATCGCAAAGGTTTTCTTCTGTTCTTCAGCTTGCAGTAGTTTGACCCTGTTGTGTTTGTGAACTCACTGTTGTGTCCTGTGTGAAGCCGTACCTGCCTCCGTCCGCCAGCCGGGTGGAGTATGACTCTGAGGAGAGCCAGGGCAGTGAGGACGAGGAGGAGGAGGAAGACGAAGGAGATTCGTTTGATCCGAACTCTCCGCTGACAGAGCATTCCAACAATAACTCGTACAGGTGAGATAAATCACTGAAGGTCAGGATCTTGTGGTATAAACACTCGGTGTTATGGTGGCTCTCACAGTAGAGCTTTGTAAAAGTATTTGTGTGGATTGTGTTGTTTGGCCACTAGGTGGCGACAGGTGACTGTTACTGGGTTTTTTGTAAGTGAATCATTCATTCAAGAGATTTGTTCAGAAACACTGAATCATCCAGAAACAAAACAAGTGAAGTATCATTGTCTTTGAAGCATTCATTTCAAGCACTTTTCTATAGTTGTAATATTAAAATTGATGTATTAAATATATATTTATATTCATTCCTTCAAATGAGTTAAACACTTTTAAATAGACTGTCAGAAATGGTTTAATTTAGCTCAGAATCGTGGGATGATAGTCAGCTCATAATCAGAATAAAGCTCTAGCTGTGATGAGCTGCACCTGTGATGAAGATGAAGATGAAGATGAAGATGATGATGATGATGATGATGATGTCTCTGTGCAGCTGGTGTCTGATGCGTTTGGCGATGGTTCAGACGGTCCTGTTCAATCTCAAGACGTTCTACCCGATGGCAGGTCACGACCTCTTAGGTAAGGAGACGTCACAGCTGCAGCGCGCGCGCGTGTGTGTGTAGATTGTAACGTGTGTGTGTGTGTGTGTCAGATCTGCCCGTGTGCTCTCCGCTCTGTCACGCGGCTCTGAAGACGCTCCAGCGCTGGGAGCAGCTGCTGCTGAAGAGGCTGGAGATCTTCGGAGGTCCTCCGTCCAGGTTCATCAGCACAGAGCTGCTGGAGGAGAGTGTGTCATCAGGTCCGGCGCTGCTGAGACACAAAGCCCTGCTCGAGCCCTCAAACACACCCTTTAGGTACAGCATACACACGTAAACTGCTCCTTTCTGGGTAATGAGAAGCTCATATTTAGTTTTCTGTTGAGTCAGCAGTCATGCAGGGTCAGAACACTGTCTAATATGCTTTTATCTTTCCTTGCTCAGCCACTCCTGAATGATTCATATTTCTAAACCCCTCCTTTACATGACTGTAATCTGTGGTGATTGGTTGATTTCAATTCTGTTTCATTTGTGAGCACAGTTACAGCTATTTTACCGCTCCTAAAGAGACACCTAGTGGCCAAGAATAAATTTACATTTTCATTCAGACCGACTCAAGAAGAGCAAGTGAAAGGCAGTATGCTAATATTTCATGTTGAGGTCAACATCAAACAGAGACCGGTTTAAACACGACTCAGTTTCAGTGATTCAGAGTCGACTCTTTCTTTTGAGACACAATAACATGATGCAGGATGTTTTCATTCATTGGAGCGGTGTTACTCACTGCAGGAAACATCATTTTCAAAAATACATCTCAATATTTTCAAAAATTCAGCCTTGGCCAAAAACTCTTAAAAAATTAATTGTTATAAAATTAAATTATAATTATATTTATCAAATTAAACAAAAAAAATAGATGTAAACCGTTTAATAACTGATTAATGTTTTTACTCCAGTTTGTAGGTGAGTTATAAGCTTTTAAACGATGGCTAGATTTATGCAAACATATATTAAATATCATAGTCATCGCTAGAAGGTTAAATAAAATCTCATTCATGATTAAAATATTGATTTTTAAAACGGCCTTGTGTGCAGTTAAAGTGTCTGTGCAACTTATTAAATACATTTAATGAACGGATTAAAGAACTGAATAATAATTGATTTTATGATAATAATTGTGTTTGTGATGATCCCAGGTCTCGGCGGCGCTGCGCTCTGCCCGTCAGGCGGCTCTGGCAGTATCTGGTCAAACAGGAAGAGGTTCAGGAGACCTTCATTCGAAACATCTTCACCAAGAAACGAGATCAGAACGAGGTATTTGTGCTGCTGCTCGCTCCCCTTCCCAGAATGCACCTCCAAATACAGTCTGTTCCCCGTCAGCTGCTTGTTTAACAGTCACTCCCTCATTAATGTCATTAATACTGTTGTACTTGTGTTAATTGTCCGTGTTTGTGATTAACGTGTACTGGTGGGCTGTGATGTGTGTGATTGACCTGCATGTTTGACTCAGGAGACCCTGCCGCTGGACGCCACACACAACCAGGTATCTAACAGAGCTCCTTCATCAACACGCTGTTCTTGTGATTTCCTGTTGATTTAAAGCTTGCTCGCTGATTGTTTCACACATGATTGAAACATGAATTCTCCTTTAAGAGAGTCTGTGAACTACATGTGTGTCTGAGGGATGTAACCATTCACTCACGATGCTGTCTTCCTGTTAAACACGGCAAGGAGACATGACTTCACACGATTGATTCTTGGCACTATTTCACTATCATTTTTAAAAAAAGATTTAACACCAATTATAAATAAAAAGGTGTCCTTTTATTATTTTTCAGACAAAATGCTGCATATTTCTTCATGAAACTGAAATATGACCAACAACAAAAATACTTTAAAATATCCCAAATCCTTAAATACAGACAAAAGAAGCAATGCAGCCTGATTCCACTTTAAGTGTGAAACGATTCGAGTTTATTTTCACATTACAGATCATCACAAAGCATTTTTACAGGATATGAGTTAACATTATATTATATAGAGATAGCTATATTAACTAAATCATATCTGAAGCGGAGACAGCAGATGATCTGAAGGAAGAGCAGTTCTTTATCAGGGTTTATACAGACAGCAGAGGAAAATAAAAGACCCTCAGCTGTGTCTCATAGATTTGTATTGAATGTTTAACTGTGCATCGTTGCATCTCTAGTCAGGAATAATTACTCAGTGTTTCTGTCTTGTTTTAAACAAAAACTGAAATGATATTTATTTAATTTTTTACTGAAATCAAGACCTAATTTCTAAGATGAACAGGGAACATGTACTAATAGTTGATTCATAACACTGATGCCTGCACAAACATTGTATTAGAAGTTTTCAGAATACTTTAAATATGCAAATGAGGAATTATTTAATGAAATATGCTCTAATTTGCATAATATTTCATATACAACACTTTATGAAGTCAGTTGCCAAATTATATATTAATTTGTTGTTTAATTGATGCACACACACACACACACATTTCACTTTTACACACACACACACACACACACAACGCTGCGCTGGACTGTTCTTAATAAAGTAGTCTGATATTAGTTTATGTTACCGCGGTAAACCCTTCAGGAGATAGACTGTAAGAAGGTGAGCGCTGCTGGAGGGAGGAGGATGTAATTGAAGTGTAGAACACAGATACAGTGCTGTGACAGAAACACTTATCAACATGTTCTGAATGTTTTTGGCTGCGTAAGTTATTTCAGTCTTGATCTTGATATGTTTATTAGAGAACGAGACTGAAGCAGTGTTCTCTCTGCTTCCTCCTGCAGGTCGAGGCTGATCTGGGGTTTTCTGGAGGAAAAGCTCGTATCATCCACAAGGAGTCTGACATCATCACGGCGTTCGCCATCAATAAGGTGCTGTGAGGATGTGCTGCGGTGTGTTTGAGTCCGATCTGAGCCTGGACCACAGCCTCTCTCTGTCTCTCTCTCTCCTCCAGGCCAACCGTAACTGTCTCGTGATCGCCTCCACCCACGACATCCAGGAGCTGGACGTGTCCTCCATCCTCGCCACGCAGATCCTGACCTGGGTCGATGACGAGAACGAGGCCGAGGTCAAAGGGTGAGTTACAGCAGCCTGACAGAACACTCTTAAAGAGACAGTTCAGACAAATGTGTTTGTGTTGTTGTTCAGGACGGAGGATTTCCTGGTGGTTCACGCTCGAGACGACTTCAGCGCGCTTCACGGAAGTACTCCCTACACACACAGCAGCCCCGGGACGCCCATCAACATGCCCTGGCTGGGCAGTCTGCAGACGGGCCGAGGAGCAGCCGTGGTGAGCAGCGCTAACAACACTCCAGCGCTAACACCCCGCACACGCTAACACTCTTCTGTGTGTTCCTGCAGCTCATCAAACGCAACATCAACAACGTTAGGAGGATGACGTCACACCCCACGCTGCCCTACTGTGAGTCACTGCTCACACACACACACACACACACACTCATGTGTTCTGGGGTCTCTCTCTTCATAGGTGTAATGGTGTTTCTACTGTA
>JAUCMT010000154.1:826704-837306 GCA_032357475.1 Enteromius thamalakanensis | reverse complement strand
ACTAGAAATCAGTGTTAAGTTGTGTTTCAACACTGTTCCAGAACAGCTGAACACAAATATTGGAGTGTGTTCAGCACGACAGAACTAAGTCATCCTCATCAGTAATACTGTCTCACTGGTTTGTAATGTGTTTGATTGTTTTGGTGTCGTGTCAGCTTCTTTACTGATGAACACGGAGTCTATCGTTGAACTGATTTGATCTGAATAATGACTCTATTGTTTACAGCTGTAACTGAATTTGTTTCATATTTGATATCTTTTATAACATGAACAATGACACTGTTATTTTGTGAAAGTCATTTCATATCTGATGAGATTTGCAACAAAGTGATACAGTGAGTCATGATCTATTCCCATTCTTCAGATCATCAGGTTCAGCAGAACTTACATTTCCCGATCCATCCGGCACCGACCTAAAACACACACACACACACACACACACACACACAGCTGATGAGTTCCAGAGTAAACACATGATCTTTCAGTGCATGCGTTCCCCTGAACTCTGACCCCAGCACTTCTCTAGTGTTGTCTGCACACCTCAAACAGTGCTCCGTTCTCCTGACACGCTTCATGACAGAGCCAGAGCACCAGCGGAGCCACGTACTCCGCCTTCAGAGACTGCAGCAGATCTGACACAAACAGAGAAAACACTCTTTCACCTCCGAACCAGCACATCACGTCTCAATCCACATACACACAGCAAAAATCACTTTCTTTCTTAGTGTTTCTGATATTATTTTCTGTAAAGAAAAAAAGAAAAGAAACATTTTGTCTTTCTTAAAAACAATTGGGTAAGAAAAATAGTTTATTAAATTCTCATAATAAATATTTATTAATATTATAAATTCATTTCTATTCATTTGTCGTTTATTATTTTGTGGAGTAATTTTATTCTGAATTGTACACATCTGAAGGGTTTGGGTGTACAGTAACACAACTAACTGAACCTGAAGATGTGTAGAATTCAGAATAGAGTTACTGCAAAAATGATTTTTTTACTTGTTCTTGTTTTCTGGTATAAATATCTAGACATTCTTGCTTCGTATCTTTAATCGGTTTCATTTTTATGTGTGTGTGTGTGTGTGTGTGTGTGTGTCAGAGAGGACGGACCTGGAGGCATGACGGTCTCGGTGAGGCGGGATCCTGCGGTCGGAGCCACCGTGTTGCAGTGGATGTTGTACTTCTGTCCTTCGATGGCCAGTGTGTTGGACAGCCCCAGCAGACCCAGCTTGGCCGCGCTGTAGTTCGCCTGGCCGAAGTTCCCGTAGATCCCTGCCGCGGACGACGTCATGATGATCCTGAGAACAGAGAGCAGAGCCGTGACCTTCTCCGAGGAGGACCGCAGATGCTTTCACAGACCCACACTCACCTCCCAAACTTCTGGTTCTTCATGTGGTTCCAGGCGGCCCGTGTGACGAGGAACGAGCCTCTCAGGTGCACTCGCTGGATCAGGTCTGAGAGACACACAGAAGAACTCTTAGTGTGAAGATTACAAGGGCTTGGGCTTTATTGGTCATTAGTTGATTATGTAGTTTCATACCCCAGTCCACATCACTGGTCCGGGCGAACGATCGGTCCCGCAGAATCCTTCAGAGAACAGCAGAATTACACAAGCTTTTCTCTCTTACGTTACTTTTGAAGGAAAGTGATGCGAAGTTACTTTTGAGTTACTTTGGAAATCTGGCTTGCTTTTACAAATTTAAAAACAATAGTGAAATGAATCTCCTCGGGCTGAAGGAAATGTACAGAAGAGGACAGCTCAAACTGAACAGAGAAGAGAGATCAACACTATTGAGCAATAAATCAGTCGAAACACTGTCATGTATGCTTATTAGTATGATTGAACATGACATCGGTTCATAAAATGGGATAAAACACATCAATTATATTTGTCATATACATTTAATTGCAGTTTTCTATAGTATTATGAGTTTGAATCTGATGGTTTTTATTCATTTTGGAGCAGGTGAGATGAGTAAATACAGGTTTATATTTAGTCTAGTACTACAGTAAGATCTTGGAAGATGCCACAAGAAACGTTCCTGAATATTCTGGAATGTTTCCTGGACATTTTCCACCTTAAATTCCTGATTTCTCTCAACATGGCAACGCCAGAGCTGTCAGTCAATACAGTAACTCTACTTCCTTCTGAATTAAAAAAAGTAATCTGATGACATACCTGGTGTAATTTGTAATGCATCTCAAAGCATCCACTTACCCCGCATTATTCACCACGATATCTGAAAAACAGCACAAACCGCTCATGAGCACTCCGGAGTCAGACATGAAGGCATTTACGCTTCTGCACGTTTAGCATTTCATTTCCACTAAACCGCAAAAGTGTAGCGCACAAACTCTTCACAGTAAAACCAGTTTGCATTAGTACATTTATTTTTAAAATAATCTTATTGAAAACTAAATTACCCATAATGCTGCATAGAAGATTCATCAGAGTAAGTTAGTATACTACAATACGTGTGTGTGTGTGTGTGTGTGTGTATATTCACCTAAACCCTTTCTGTATAATGCATTATTAAGGTATTTATAAATAATTGCAACCGAAACGCAGAGTTTGTAATGTTGTGGTTCTCCTTTTAGCACATTGGTGTGTTTCGTGTATTTTCTAATGATTTAAAAAAAAAAAGACTTCCTTGTGGGACAAAAAATTAATAGTTCTGGAACCAACACTGACAAAGTGGCTCTAATGCACTCTATAGAAATATTGGAGATGGTTCACAAAGAAACATATTAAATCATATTGCAGGTCTGGAAAGGGCACCTATTCGGCCAAAGGCATCCAGCGCTGTCTGGATGAGCTTCTCGCCGTCTTCCACTGAGTCTGTGAAGAAACCAGAGACGTGATCGTTATGTGAATCATAAGTATGTTACTGCACACCTGAGCTGGAATCCATTCATCACTGACCATAATTAGCCACGGCTTTGCCTCCTTTAGCTCTGATCTCCTCCACCACTTTATCAGCGGCTGCTGAGCTCCTGCCACCTCCTTTAATATCTCCTCCAAGATCATTGACTGTGTGAAGAACAGAGCGAATCATGAGCCGGCGACTCACTTGAACTGAATCAATGATCCGATCAGAGCGACTCACCGATGACAGCGGCTCCTCTCTGACCGAACGCCAGCGCATATTCCCTTCCCAAACCTGCGAAACACACACGATTACCATAATTATCTGAGGGTTTTATAAATATCTGCCTTATCTAAACTACATCACACCACCATGAGCGCAGAGTCACTGACTCTTATCTGCTGTTTGTACTTTGATCACAGAAATGCTGCATCCCTGCCAAACTACACGCTAAAGTACTTAGAAAGACCTTTTAGCTCAATATTCTGAGCAAAATAATGCACGTTTATAAATATAAAACATCTATATTAATGCGTCAGCTGTAACTTGCAAAAGAAAATCAAAATAACACAGAAGTTTGTGGTATATGTGTTTTCTGTTAACGGTTTAGAACGCGACTTTCTGATGCATTATTACCGCATTAACGTTAAACCTCTGCAACACCCACTGTATGCCTCTATCAATGCATTCTGCATATTAACATATTTGGATTATTTGCCTAAATGCGTGCGTTTCTGATGATAAACTGACCTCCTCCGGCTCCGGTCACCAGCACGACTCTGCCGTCGAAAGTCAAAGGCGCTGACATCTTCAGACGATGGATGTTTTTGTGTTAATGGTGACTGAGGTGATGTTTTTTACTCTCAAACTCCGCGGATCTGCCGTGAAACGCTTCGCCGTGACTTTTGCCCCACTTCCGCGAATGACGCGATGACATCACCGAGCAGCGGCCAATCAGATCCGCGCGCCTTCACTCCACCAGGTGGCACGTGACTCATTTGTGCACGTTATATTTATAGTGACGAATAATACTGAATATAAACAGTGTCACTGCTGATGTTTGAGCTGCTGTTGTACAGTGTCAGTGTGATTGTTCATGTGTAAAAATGTACGGTTCTCGATCTGGTTGATCAGCGCTGAGTGAATATTTGCATAAATTTAAATGTAGTATTTGCATATAACCTACAAAAGCATATAGCTGATATTTTATATCTTTGATAAAAACTAACTTGTATGATGTGAAGTGTTTACTGTAGCCACAGATTTAATATAATTTCACTAAAAATAATATATTGTAGGTTTCAAATAATCGCCCTCTTTTAAAGCCCCACCCTCTAAATATATCTCAGCCAACCCGATGTCAGACACCCTTATACCCAAAATGACTGACATGCAAAGGCGGTTTCTGATTGGCTGCCAGAACGCAGGGCACTCTCCAAAGGTTGAGTTCTCATATCTGTAGGAAAATAGTGGCATTTTACGGCCCGGTTTCACAAACGGGGTTTAGCTTAAGCCAGGACTAAGATATTTAAGCAACTTTTACAAAAAACGCTTTATAAGAAGATATTACAGGTGTGCACCTGTTTAAGACATGTCAGAGCAAGATATCTGAGACAGCTCAAACATGCAATTTAGTCTGAGACTAGTTTAAGCCTTGTCTGTGAAACTGGGGGTAAATGTGATTTAGTACAAAAAGAAAAATAAATGTTCAATTGCATTTGTATTTATAGTTTGTGTGTGCCACTGAAATAATCCCAGCTAACAGCTAACATTTAGTCATTGTACAGATGCTTTTATCTAAAGCGACTTATAATTGGGGAGAGCATGAGATTTGGCATATAGAAGGTCTTTGTACTATTAAAACATCCTGCAAGTTTTCATTTAAACCTCCTCCTGATTATAAACAAAGCATTTATTTAATTAAGCTTTTTTTTATATAATGCAAGAGCTAAAACATACAAGAACAGGAAAGAAAGACATTGATATAGTTTTACAATGACCAAACATGAATATAAATAAACAAACACAGATCTTTGGTTTCCATTTAACAGATTAATGTCCATAAAAATAAGTGCAGAGAAAAGAAAAATAAATAAAATATTACATAAAGTTACATTCTCCAAAAAACAACTGGTTTGGATCTGAGGGGCTAGATGACGTCACGTGGGACAACTATTTGCATAAACACGCCTCCAGAGCTGAATACTGGATTCTGACTGGATACCAGATTTATATTAAAATACGAAGAGTAAGAAAATATATTCCACTGGTTATCAACAGCATGAAGTGCATTAATGTTTCCCAAAGGTTTGTGAAGGAAATGGAGTTTAATTAGATCATTTTAATGATATATATATATTTTTAATTAATTAAATTATTAAAATAAGACACGAAAAAAAATGCTGGTTAATATTTTGTTTACCCGCATGACCGTAACCAACATCAGAGAACTGTGATGCTTCAAAATATTATAAAATATTTATATTAAAAACTACTTCAAATAAAAATATATTGATGAAAGAGGATCATATGACAAAAAAGTTGATGAAGTGTAAATAAGCTATTTAATAAAAACAATTAGGAGCAAACAATGAATTATGAGGAAATTAATAATGTAATCCATAAAAAAGTAAATATGTAGTCTGATTACGAAAAGCTATTAAAATAAAAACGAGCAAATCTGATGAGGTAATCCAGAGCAGATGTACTTAGTTCTGCTTATTAATGAAGGTTTCTGAATCATTCAGGATCAGGAGGTCCTCGGTGTTTGTGCGCATGCGCGTGTGGACGCATCGCGCAGCTCGAGATTCTTCTGCGTCTGATGAAGAAAACATGCGAGCATCAACATGCGTGATCTTCACGAGCAGACGCGCCGCACAGCCGTGACGCGCGCCGCTCCGGAGGATGTCCGTTAGCGCGGCGGCGGCGGCGGAGGACGGAGGCGTCAATAAGGTTCAGGTCAAACGACAGATCAGGGGCATCGTGGAGGATCTCGAGAACATCTTGGGAGACCTGAAGGATGTGGCGAAGGAACTCAAAGAGGTGCGTGCCGAGCGTTATAAGCGCTGAGGATGAGGAGGATGATGAAGATGAGGTCTGATGCGCTCGTCTCCGTCGAGGCCTCGTGTAAACATCATCATCATCATCATCATCTTCATCATCACAGACCTCTGGGCTTCACTCGTGCGAGTCAGATTCAAAGATTCGACTCTCGTGTGATTGACAGCTGTCACTCATTGAGTGTTCAGATATGAACTAGAGCAGTCTGCATCTCAGTTATCTCTCATGTTACACATTAACGCTATTAATTTGTACATCAGCTGAGTTCTTCTTACACTAATACATCTTACAGTGATTTATGACATAATCAGTCACTTCACCAGAGTCTGCTTCATGGACCAAACTAACAGATATGTTTTATAAAACGTTAATTTGTTGAAGTTTTTTTCTTGGTTATCCGAACGGGAATATCATCTCGGAGACATCTCCAAGACACTGTTCAGAGTGTTTGCTCATCTGTGATTATCTAGGGCATGTCTCCCAGCAGATGTCACATAGATGTTTATTAGATGTCTTCAAGATGTTTCTGATTCTGAATGTGTCTTGGTCCAGGGATCTTCAGCAGATGTACCTGTGCGTCTTATATTTGATCTTTTCCAAACATCTTACTTTTGTATGTTCTCAGTAAAACTTTTTAAAATACAAACCATTATACAAACGTTCAGCTGAAATTAAACTCAGTTTAACTAACCTTTCTGTGAACGTTATTAAAGTAACTCTGAACAAATGTTCTGTTAGCATCACTGCTTCATAAGAACTTGTTAGCTAGGTGTGTGTGTGTGTGTGTGTGTGTGAGAGAGAGAGAGAGAGAGACAGAGTGCATGTGTGTGTGTGTGTGTGTGTGTGTAAAACCTCGCTAACAGTGAACGTTCTCAGAACGTTCTGGCAAGGTTCTTCTAGTAACAATAATAAAGCATTAGTTCAGAGTTGGTCTGAATAATGTTCTCACACTACACCACACACTAACTTGTTACATTTCCTAAATGTTACTATAGTTACATAACATTCAGAGAACATTCAGAGAACATTCAGAGAACGTGAGTATTAGACTGGAGTAATGTTAGGGTTATAGCTTGTTTTTTCTGTTTGTTCAGAATTATGATGGAGTGAAATGTTTGCCGCTCTTCATCACGTACAGTATCAGTTCATGGTGGCTGCAGTATTTATGGAAACGCATACGCATAAATTGTTGAGCATCTTCATGAATTTATTACGGCAGCGGTGGATGAGTCGCTCGTTTGGATGCTGAACATCAGAGGTCATTCATGACTGATCCTTCAGATATTAATCTGACATCATTATATAATGAATCGTGTGTCTAGAGTCTGGTTTCTGTCTCAGCAATGGATGCTCTGCAGTGAATGGGTGCCGTCGCCTGGTAAAAACATCACAAAATCTATAATAATGCTTCATCTTAAGAGGTATGAACCAACAACATTAACAGAACGTTATCCGGCCTTTAATAATGTCCTCAGCAGTAAACGTGACTAATGCTCAGTCGATGGAGCGTTTCCTGTCTGAAATGTTTTAGTTGGACGTTTATTAAATGTTGCTAATAACTTTCATATAACAGAGAAGTGCCTAAACTTTGAAGAGTTCTGGAGCTCTGCAGGACTTCTGGAGATCGCTGATGATGATCAGATCTCTAACATCTCGCTGGATTATGAATGAATGTTTGTAATCTGATACGCAGCTGACTTCAAACCATTTTCCTGTTCTGATGGTCTCTCTCTGTGCTTCTCAGGTGGTGGAGGAGATCGACTGCCTGACCTCTGACCTCCGTCTGGAGGAGGATCTGACGGACAGCTCTAAGACGGACACGCTCAACAGCAGCTCCAGCAGCACCACCACCACGGCCTCCAGCGTGAAGATCTACCCCGAGGAGACGCTCTTCAGACCCACGGCCATCCTCACCGTCCTGAAGAGACCCACGCCGCCGCTCCCTCCGCCCCGGAGCCCCCGAGCCCAGGAGCCCATGCAGAACGGAGGAGAGTCTCTGTGTCGCCGACCCAAGAGCCTGGGAGAGAGCCGCTGTCCTCAGACCACCAGAGAACGAGTGCGCTTCAGCGAGAAGGTGCAGTATCACGGCTACTGTCCGGACTGTGACTCCAACAGCTCAGATCTGCATTTACACACCGAGCTGATCGACCACCAGAGCCCGGCTCCAGCGCTCGCCGAGAACGGCTGCCTCGCTGCGCCCGCGCAGAAACCACACAAGACCATTCTACGCAAGTCCACCAGCACCACCGTCTGATGCGGACCGACCGCCGCTCTTTACTGCTCCCTCGGGTTCAGAGAGACGACGGGACGGTAAGAAAGCAGCCGCCAGCTTCTCACTGATCAGAGAGCAGCAACGAAACCAAATATTGAGAAAATCAACTTCAAAGTTGTTTAATAAAGACCTTAGCAATTTATATTACTAATCAGGTTTGATATAATTATGGTAGGAACGAAGTTTCTTTATTTAATATCCTGATGATTTTTGGTATAAATGTATAATTGTGATGGTTATGAATATGATCCGTATGAACTGGAATGCAGACACACATGAGTTCAGAGCTGGTTAGACTGGAGGAAGAGCTGTGAGGAGGATTGACGTGATCCTCTCAATCTTACACTCATTTCTCATCTGATTCTCCGAGGATACTCTTCAGACTCTGACAGTTATTAACATCATAAATCGAACTTATTTATTTAGGATGATGTGTTTGTAGCGCTGTACTCTTCAATAGAATTGACGTAGAATAGAGTCTCTCCTCGGACTCTTCTTCTATAAACAGAATACTGTCCTGGATTTTAGGCAGGCTAATGTCTTTGCTGTAGTCTCTGTTTATTATTCTAAAGGTTTACCCAGCTATGATGACGTCTGGAAACTGAGAAACTGTATTGTTTCAGCAGAGATGAAAACATCAGAAGATACGTGATCAGTGTGGAATACAAGGTTATTATCATCAAGAACCTCACTAAAATAAATCACTCGCTCTGTTTCAGATAGTTTCAACAAAAATACAATAAAAAACTATTTTTTTTACATTTTATTTTATTTTTAACTAGTTTCCAAGGCAACACAATAATTAAAGAATATACATTTCTATTTCAGATTCAAATGAAAAACAAAAAAACTTTAAAAATAAAAATACTTTGAACAATTAATTACTTAAAATAAAATAATACTGAAATGTAATGTTGTTTCTATTTCTGCCTTTTTTCCAAGCAGCTGTACCTTACTTTAATATCAGTTAAAACACTACAATAACTACAGATATACATGCAAATAAAACACTCATACAAAACAAACAAAATGATAAAAGTGTGGAGTAAAAGTGAAGTAGACTGCAGAAGACTCTAGAATTAATATCTAAACATGCTTCAATCAATGCATTTACTGGAAAAAGTCTTGTTTTCTGAAAATATTATCCATATTTTATTAGTTTTTGCCTGGAACAATCACAATATCTGCCGATGGGGTATACAGATGAATAATAAAACAAGCTTATTTTAAAAGCTGGACAAGTAATATTCATTTATATATATAATTTCTCTCTTATATATGTACAGATATATATTGTATTTTTTATTCTATATATATATGTAAGCTGTATTTTTCTTCTGTTTATCTTCTTAAGTCATTGTATCTGTAGAAACAGTTTCCTTCAGGATTACTAAAGACGTCTCTTACTGAAGTAAAACCCCACTGGCAGATATTTTTGCTTGTTTTAAGCCGAAACGAACAAAATTTGGATTACATTTTCAAAAAACAAGACCTAATAGTTATTTTACTTGTTTAGTGAAGATACTCATAAGAATGTTTAGATATTTCGACTACATAGCAAGACAAATGCATCAAGAGAAGGTTTCAGTGAATAAAGGACAGACGTGATGTTCTGATGGTTTGAGGAAAGACATGTAAAAATGAGACGCTGTTATGAAACAAATCTGGCGAGTGATTAGAGATCTGCAGATCTGTAGGAGGACAGAAATCAATATTCTCATGAGCATCTCCTACACAGCTCTGATGAAGATCTGCTCTTCTCTGTTGCTGCAGGTCATCTTCATCTCGTCTCGTGAGCTTCAGGCCCGGAGGGGTTCTGATGGACATCACATCGCTGTTCTTCACAGCGGCTCCTCGGGGAACGAGCCCCAGCATCTCATCACATCAACACCCTTTAAACAAGACGAACCAAAAACTACTAACAGTCCACCGCACCCGAGAAGATCAGCCCAGCGCTGCCAGAATCAGATGTTTGTACAGGAACTATGTTTTTGTAAAGAAAACCTTCAAATACATGAAGCCTATTTTTGATATTTTCTAAGATGATTTTAAAGATGTCACACAGTATATGATGGAAGATGTATTTATGTACTGATTAAAAACATGAAGTCATCTGCACGTCTTTATTCTAAACCACAGATGAGTTTGAGACTCAATGATGAGAGCAGACAGCAGGGGGAGACCTGCGCTTATTAGAAGAGTTTACCAGCACTACAGCTCTGTTTGTGTGTGTGTGTGAGAGAGAGAGAGAGAGTGTGTGTGTGTGTGTGAGAGAGAGAGAGAGAGAGAGTGTGTGTGTGTGTGTCTGAGAGAGAGAGAGAGAGTGTGTGTGTGTGTGAGAGAGAGAGAGAGAGTGTGTGTGTGTGTGTGAGAGAGAGAGAGAGAGAGTGTGTGTGTGTG
>JAUCMT010000154.1:794368-809229 GCA_032357475.1 Enteromius thamalakanensis | reverse complement strand
GGAAACACACACACTTCTACATTCTCAAACACTTCATTCTGTGTGATTTAGAAGCTTGTTTCCTCATGGAGACCTAAATAATGTCCCACAAGGTCAACATTCACTGATATCTAACACACACACACACACACACACACACAGATAAACACACACTAGCATCTGTGGTTTACAGGGTTATAATCACTTGTAAGTAATGAGTGCTCCTCACTGATGGCAGGGTTTGAGTCCCGGATGTTATGACACCTACAGCGCAGACATCGACTGTCAGTGGATCGATATCACAGACGTCCAGCCGGGACGCTACACGCTGAAGGTCAGAAAGCCTCCAGACGCGCTGCTGCTGCTCTGAGGACCTTCTCAAGGATCTGATGTGCTTTTGTTGCAGATCACAGTGAACCCAGGCTACCAGGTGTCAGAGTCGGACTTCAGCAACAACATCGTTCGCTGCGACATCCACTACACCGGGAACTACGCCCACGCATCCGGCTGCACCATGACCTCGTGAGTCACACACTTCCTTCATCCTACCTGAAAGAAAGCACCTCGTGTTTGTGTCAATCCTGCGATCCTTCTCTTCACAGACACTAGGACGAGAGAGCTGCCGATGATCACAGACACCTGCAGATAACCACCCAGCTAACAGACCAACACATTCTCTTTATTTTAAATGTTTAACAGATCAGTTTTTATAGGTTTTATGAACATTCTAACATTTGAATATCGTTCTGAGAACATTACATCTGAGTGTGCAGTGACTGTTTAACACTGGTTAACTGGTTAACCTTCATTAAATCCCTGTCGTGTTGTTTATTAACAGATAAAGTGCGGTAGTTGTTGAGTCTGATGTAGAATAAGGCTTAATTAGCACTAATAAATGGCTAATATTAATAATATGCATGCTAATAATCAACTAATAGGTGTTACTGAATGTTCTCTGATCATTTAAATCATCTTTTTTATATTTAAATAGTTTAGTATTGTTTATTCAACATTAGAGGAACACTCCAATCTATTCTACTGTTACTGAAGAGAGATGTTTTTCCTCTTCATCGAGAGAACACATATTAAATATTAATAATGTTATAAGAATATTCCATAAACATTATTTTAAGAATAATTGATCCTAACATTTGTTCATGATGGGAATGTTCTGTTAGCTGAGGGATCCTTTCACAGCGAAGCCTTACAGTATTGTGTCTTTATTAGTGTGAAATATTGATCAAATCCTCCAGTCGTAGTTGTAGTGTTTTTTTAAAGGGTGTTTTGAACTTAATATCTATGTTAATCGTCATGTTTCTTCAAATAGTTTGTTTAGTTGTAATAATGTGTGCAAAGAAAGAACGCTTAATAAGAGGCGTTTTCAGATTTATGTTCAGGCGTGTTTTTGTCGCTCTCTTAAAGGTGCTGTTGATATTATTAATCACTCTAGATTAGGAGGCACTAACTTGAATAAACTGAGAATATGCTTTCTTAATCTTCATGTGTGATTATTCATTAAATCAACAGGAATCTAACTGATCATCAGAGCCATGGGAATATGAAAGTGTGTGTGAGAGAGAGAGAGAGAGTGTGTGTGTGTGTGTGTGTGTGTGAGAGAGAGAGAGAAAGAGAGAGAGAGAGAGTGTGTGTGTGAGAGAGAGAGGCACCTTCACTGTCACCTTTTAAAACACGTCTTAAAACCCATTTTTATTCTATGACTTTTGGCCTCAGTGAGATTTAGTTTCTTAATTATTTATTTATTTATAAATATATTTGTTTATTATTATTATTATTATTTATTTTTTTATTATGAATGTTGATTGTTTTAGTTTGGATGTACAGCACTTTGTGTCAGCTGTGGTTGTTTTAAAGTGCTTTATAAATAAAGTTGATGATGAAGATGATGAGAGAGAGGAAGAAAGAGTGTATGTGTGTGTGTGTGTGTATGTGTGTGTGTGTGTGCGAGTTAAAAAAATGACATGAATATGAAAGTGAATGTGTGTATGCTCTGTGTGTGTGTGTGTGTGTGTGGGTCAATCATATTTTGGTGACATATTTGTATCTAGAAGCGAGTTAAAACCCCCCAAACCATTTTTAAATATCTTACTGTTTTTAAGAAATGCATTAGCTTTAAATTAATGAAATAAAAAAGTATTATAGTATTTATATTCAGATGTACATTGTAATAACAGAGGTATACGGTATTCTAAATTCTGAAAAGAAAAAAATTCTGAAATAGCCTTTAAAATGATTCAGGCACAGAACTGAGTGTGTGTGTGTGTGTGTGTGTGTGTGTCGCCCTCTGCTGGGCTGTGTGTGTATCTGCGCGTGCGCGCGTGTGTGTCGGGCTCGCGCGCGCTGAGGAGGCTGAAGGAGGCGCGCGCTCGCGTCACATTCTTCAGATGATCCGTTAATAATCATCAGAAACACCGACAGACAATCAGCGGAGCGGCGACACACAGCAGCGGGAACGAGGTATGACATACACACACACACACCGGACACGAGACACCGAGACACCGGCGGGAGACCGGAGAAACACGGAGAGAGAGAAAGACAGAGAGACAGATCATCTGAGTGATGCTAAAGCTAAAGCTAAAGCTAGAAACAAAAGGCACCAGACAGAGATAAACACACACACACACACACACACACACTGACAGACAGACGCATCTTCGTCATCATCATCTCATGAATATCCATCAGTCTGTTTTTCGCGCTCAGTTCTCGAATCATTGTGTTTGATGTGAAGCTTGAGCATCAGTGACTCGTTTCTTTATGATTCTTCTCTTATTTGACTGATTCATGATTTATTCTGGACACACAAAAAAGGTTTCATGGTTTTTCATCAAAGTGTAAATAACTCTAAAACATCTTAACCTTCTCCTCCTGCCGCCCCGGTCATTTGTGGGTTAATGTTTAACAGGAGTTAATTAGATACTATTCAGTTAACGGTTATTTATTTATTAAACTTACCATTCAGCTCTGATAGCCACGCCCACCATCCAATCCCGTGCTGACGGATTACCCCAAGCCCCGCCCACTTCTTTGTGTCTGTTTCACTCCGCGTGACGTCACGTGAGTGTAGTACAGTAGATGATGTTAGAGCCTGTGATGATGGATTGTGTGTGTGTGTGTGTGTGTGTGTGTGTGTTCTCAGAATGCTGACTGAAGATGGACGTTCCTGAATACCTGGATCTGGATGAGATTGACTTCTCTGATGATTTGCCGGTGAGTGGAAGTCTTTATTCATCGCTCTGCATCACGAACAACACACCCAGAGACACGTCACGCTCATGCTATGTTTTTGTTTCTCTGATGTCAGTTAATGGTCGCAGGTAAACAAATAAAATATTTAATATTTTTATCATCTTTTTTGTTTGTTAGAAAAGATTTATATTTTGAATAAATGCTGTTCTTTATAACTTTTTATTCATCAAAGAATCCTAAAAGCAGTTTCCAGTTTTTATTTTTTATTCTGTTTTTTTTTTACTGTGTAATAAAATGTATTACGAGCTCACGAGTCTCTTCTGAGAAAGTTAAACAGATGAACGTGTATATTAAAGATTAAATATGCCTTCATGGGGCTGAGTCGATTACAGTCTTTATTCCTGATGAATAGCTCCGTGTGTTTGTTTGTCTTACGGTTAATTCAGGGTTTGGTTGAGTCGGTCAGATGTTTCCTGGAAGTCAGACTCATGGGTTTGAGCTGCAGGAACACCATCATTTCCCATCATTCCTTCAGCTTGAGAACTCACGGCTAATGTTTGTAGCTTCAGTGTGTGATGATCTTGTCTTTTGTCTCAGTACTCGTCCAAGAGTATTCCTGAGCTGTGCCGGAGACATGATGGAGCGAACGACGAGAGACAAGGTACTTCACGACTCTGTCTGAATGAGGAATCACATTTGTAATAATGGTTGAACTTTTCAGCGTCTGTACTGTTATTGAGCTTCATTGAATCAACATTAAACGGCATTGATCTGAATAATGTCTTCTGTAGAGCTGCTGTAACGCTGAAATCAAATGTTGTTACTGAGAAGCTGCTTTGAAGCAACATTTTTTTATCATTTTTTTCAGCTTTTCATTTCTAACATATTTTCTTTTAAACATTTTTTGTATGATACATATTGTCAAGTGTTTTTATTAAATTATTAAATTTTTATAACTTATTAGCTGTTCATTAACTGTTTGTGAAACTCATTTTATCATAATATATTAATATTGTGAAGTTAATATTAAATCATAATATTATATCATTTTAAAAATTATTTTAAAATGTATTTGTGATTTAAATGTTAGTGTTTTTTGTGTTAAATTGTACTTTTTTTATTTGATCTTAGTGAGTGTTTTATTTTAACTTGATTTCCATGTATATTATTATTTATTCTGTTGTTGTGAATATTGCTGTGCAGCAGCTTAGCAACAACCAGATTTTATTTGAACATTTATTTTAAATTTTAATTTTTACGATTTAGTTATTAATTATTTTTTAATTTATTTTTATATTTGTATTTATTTTCATTAAAAAAATGTTTTTTTATTTAATTGTCATCAGTGTTTTATTTATTTTTTATGTATTTTTTTTATTTACGTGATTTAGTTTATGATTTAATTCAGCTTTGAAAAGGCGCTATAGAAATCAAACGGATTAGTAAACGCAGCGGATCAGATGCAGTGTTGAAGATGCTCAGGACGATTTGTTCTGGTGCGTTTCAGCTCCGTCTGTTAACTGGGCTCGCAGCGGTGCGTCCGGCGGAGCGGGAATCAAACCCACTGGCATCGCCGATGTCTACAGCAAGTTCCGTCCGGTCAAGCGCGTGTCTCCGCTCAAACACCAGCCGCAGGAGTCTGACCCTGAGACCGAGGCCAAGAGTGCCGAGGCCAGTAAGAGCCGAGGCCTGCAGCTGCTGGGAGAGCTGGAGCACTACGACCTGGACATGGACGAGATCCTGGACGTGCCCTACATCAAATCTGAGAAGAGGAGCGCCGCTGCGGTGAAAGAGAGCTTCCTGTCACCCGTCAGCTGGCCCGACCACAGGAAGCCCCGGCCGGATCAGGACTGTCTCCGGGCTCCGAGCGCTCACGGGTCAGAGCCGGACGCCCTGCTGTCCGATAAAGCCGACGGCGGCCCGAGCGCCTTCCCTCTCCTGCCGAGGCAGGACAAGCCCTGGAGAACGTTAGGAGAAGCTGATGAGGAGAGCAAGAAGACCCAGAACATCCTGAACATCGTGAGAGAGGGACAGATCTCGCTGCTGGTAAGAGCATCTCCGTCATTAGCTCAGGTTTAGATGTTCATGTGACTTTCTCCAGATTGGTTTAGAAAGTGTGCAATTTTTTTTTTTTTTTGCTCCAAATGATTATTTTCCATCCTCATTTTCACTCTCTGTGAGAAACACTCAATTTGAAGGGGCGTGTCCTCGTCAGGGATGGCACCGCCCACTGCTGTGATTGGCTGGTAATATGAACTGAAATAAAATATAATCCGCGCGGTTGTTCAATCTTCCCAATCTCAATTTGATACTTTTATAGCTATTGTTATATGAACAAATAAAAAGATTGATGTCACGATTGGAAATAGATGAAATAGGAATATGAATACTGTAACACTATATGCATCTGACGTCTACAAATCAGCCGTAATCCAGAAAAAAGTAGTTTGCTATTTTAACCTGAAGCATTTATTATTAAAAAAAATACAGGAAAAAAGATTACATTGATTCTTCTGAAAAAGAAAAAGTTACATATTAAAGGTTTCACAGAGAGACCAGGTGTGACCCAGAAATGAAGGGCCTTGGAGAGTTAGAGCGGGAGCTCTGGATACACACGAGTCAGCTTCCTGAAATCAAGATCTGAATCACCTTTAACGTTCTCCAAAAGAAGCTCTTACTAATGAATATTACTAATCAGAAATAAAGTTTTGATCTTCATAGAACATGATCTTTACTTAATATCCTAATGATTTTTGGCATAAAATAAAAATGTATAATTTTTGTCCATACATCTGCTGCAGACGACTGCTTCTGTAAATATGAAGAAGATTTAGGTTCTCTGTTTGATCGCTGTGTCTGTAGCCTCACTGCGCGGCGGAGAACCTGGAGCTCATCCGAGACGAGGACAGGAACAACCTGCTTCATGTGTCTGCAGCTCAGGGTCACGCCGACTGCCTGCAGCACCTCACCTCCTTAATGGGAGAGGACTGTCTTAACGAACGCAACACACAGCAGCTGACGCCCGCTGGCCTCGCCGTCAGGGTACCACACACACACACACACACACACACACACACACACACACACTGCCAGCTCATGATGATGGAAATGAGTACATAATCAAAATAAAACACTTTAAAAGATGAATTTTGAATTCCCAAATTTTGTTGAATTATATAAACAGGCTACTTAAGTTTTTTTTTATAAATTATTATATTAATATGTAATTAATTACTGTTAAAAATTCTAAGTAATTATAGCTTCAACACATAGAAGAAAATATAAAGTAATAAACGAGGAAAAGACGCTGTTGTCTTTAAACGACTAACGCACAGATCTGTTCATATCAGATGTTCTGAAAACATGACTCACTGTTTACATCAGTCTCGTGTCATAAAAGTAGATTATATATTATTCAAATATGATTATAGTCATATATTACTGCATCACGACTCAACGAGCAATTTCTTCACTCCTAATAATAATAAACAGTACAATAAACGAGCAGCTAAGAATGGCCCTCACTAATGCTGCCTGACCTGTGATGTGTGTGTGTGTGTGTGTGTGTGTGTGTGTGTGTAGAACGGTCATCTGGAGTGTGTGCGCTGGATGGTGAGTGAAACCGAAGCCATCGCTGAGCTCAGCTGTACTCGTGAACATCCCAGCCTCATCCACTACGCCGCGAGACACGGACAGGTGAAACACTCACTCATGCTCACTCACACACACACACACTCTCTCTCTCTCATCGTTCGTGTGTGTGTGTGTGTGTTTCAGGAGCGGGTGCTGCTGTGGCTGCTTCAGTTCATGCAGGAGCAGGGCATCTCTCTGGACGAGGCGGATCAGAACGGGAACACGGCGGTTCATGTGGCGGCTCAGTTCGGACATCTCAGCTGTGTTCAGGTGCCGCTCTGAGAGAGACAGGAAGCCGCTCTCCTCCCATTTCCTGTTGCAGGGCTGTTCTGTTCGCTCACAGACAGAAAGAAAAACACTAGCTCTCTTTCACTGACCACACACACACACACACACACACACACAGTCTGACCACAAACACTTCACAATCAAACTTCCTGACTAAAAATATTTTGGTGTTCCTGTGATTTCAGTTCCTGTGTTTTTTCTGAAATGCAGATGAACTACACTCACGAGTAAACACACACGAAAGTTCTCAGTTTCTGCTCACCAAGGCTGCTCTTATTTGATCAGAAATACAGTAAAAATTATGAAATATTAGAATTGGAAACAGCTGTTGTCTGTGAATACCTGTTCAATCAGAATTAGCTTCTTTGTTTAAAACATTACTGCCGTGTGATTAGAAAAAACACCACTGACCCCAGACCTTTAAACACTGTTCTATATTTTTAGAAAAAATAATATTTTAAATAATATCAGCACATTACAATTCATACGCAGAATTAATATAAAATTCAGCTTTGATTACTGTCATAAATTATATTTCAAAACCATTATTTTAACTAGTAATATGGTGTTTTAATGTAATTTGGATGATATAAATACACACTTGGTTTTCAAAAGTTCAGAAACACAGATCTGAAGCTCATCTTAACCTCCGGTGTGTGGTCACTCATTATTAATCAAGTCAAGTAATTCTACAGAGAAGTTATAAAAGTGAAGAATACACATAACTCGCTGACTGACCCTTCACTGATATCCTGCATAGCTTCGTTTTTTTTCACAAATGTTGTAAGAAGATGTTCACTTTTTTTTATTTTGATTGAAACTCAAACCTCAGCTGGGCTGCTGCAGAAGTGAATGTGTGTAACCGTGTCTTCTCGCTGTCTCCGGGCAGACTCTGGTGGAGTACGGCTCGAATGTGACGGTGCAGAACCAGCAGGGTGAGCGTCCGTCCCAGGGTGCCGAGCGGCAGGGTCACAGCACCTGCTCCAGGTATCTGGTGGTGGTGGAGACCTGCATGTCTCTGGCCTCGCAGGTGGTCAAACTGACCAAACAACTGCACGAGTAAGAATCCTCTGTCTTTAATCCTCTCTGGATGCATTGTGAGGAATTATTTGCAAATAAAAACATTTTAAATCTATAAATATCCTTTAACATTGTCCAAATGAGGTTCTTAGTAATGCATGTTACTAATCAGAAAGTACACTTTACTATAAGATATCAAAAATAACTCTTTAGATGTCTCTTGAGATCGCGCCCCAGCGAGAGTGTGCTAGAAAACAAGACAAAACACTAATGAAGAGAATGTTTCTCAGTGCTGCTCGTGTTTATCTGTGTTTAATAAATCCATGTGTGTGTGTGTGTGTGTGTGTGTTCTGACTCGGACAGACAAACGACGGCGCGAGTCGCTCTTCAGAACCAGCTTCATCTGCTGCTGCAGACCCAGGAGCTGAACGGCAGACCGCCCTCGCCCAGGTCTGACCTCACATCACCCTCTGACCCACACCTCAGCCTGCCAAAATAAAAGCTTGAAGAAAATATGACAGAAATATAATGCTACTGTGCAGTACTGCACTTAAGAGCAACAAAACATTTGTAGTAATAATAATAAAAATACAGTTTATTAAAACTCACAGTAACTCAAAGAGCTTTGTAAGAACTAGACAAAATAAAAGTCCTGTTTATATTGAAAAAATTAACAAAGATATTTCTCGAAGTAGTAATAAATGATGATATTCATGTTTAACAATTTATTGATTTAAACAGTTTGCAAAAAATATATTAGTTCTTTTTCAATTGATTACATGTTATAAGATTAACTCGATTATAGTTTATATTAAATCTTAAATCACAGAATCTAGAAAAAACTACATTTCACAGGGCACTGTTATTGTTTACATATTAATTAAAGCTTTATGAATTTGATTAATTACACATCTTTTTGAAGAAAATCTGTAAAAAAAAAAAACACATTTCAAAGAACTCTATTGTTACAATATTCATAAATTAATAATAAATTAATTGATTTTGAATGCTTTTTTTAATGGTCTAAATTAAATTAAACTAATTTAAATGTTTATACGTTCAATTAATTTTTACATCATTTCAGAAAAATTGCCTTTTATTAAGTATTGTTTATATATATATAATATCTAGAGTGATTTTGAGATATTTCTCCTGTGTTTTTCTGTGTGTCTCCTCAGCTCTCACCTGGACTCGTGGCCAGAGATGATATTGTCGGCCGAAGCGGCTCCTGATAACGGTCAGTGGACGCTGAAGCAGAGACACATGGACTCAGACGCTGTCCAGCACAAGCTGCTGGGGAAAGATCCTGGAGCCGGGTCAATGAGACAGCTGGGGCCGGGCGAGAGGCGGGAACTCAAGCTGGCTCGACTCAAGCAGATCATGCAGCGTTCTCTCAGCGAATCAGACGCGGAAGAGTCCAAACCGCCCCGCCCCGAGCGGCCCATGCAGCTGCCCATCACAGAGCCTGATGAACACGAGCACAGGTTCTCCTCGACCCACAGGACTTCCAAATCCCTGGACGCTTGTAACCCGTCTCCGTCGTCAGACCACAGCGACCCAGAAACCAAGAGCGAAGAGCTCCCTGACGGCCAGAAGCTCACCACCAGCCCCAAGAGCGCCCTCAAGTCTCCGTCCTCTCGCAGGAAAACCTCGCAGAGCCTCAAACTGAGGGTGACGTTCGACGAGCCGCCGCGGAAGGACGGACCAGCGCCGGACGCCAAAGCCCCATCCGGGAAAGACAAGCCGGAGTCCAGCAAACGAGCGTTTGGGACGTTCCGCTCCATCATGGAAACCCTGAGCGGGAACCAGAACAGCAACAACAACAACGCTCAGAGCGCCGGCAAACACAGCGCAGCGGCCAAGAAGAGCGAGTCCAAGAGCAGAAACAAGACGAGCGCTGTTTAAAACAGCTCAGATACACACAAGCAGGTGCTGGATGCATCCCTCCTTCAGTCTGGTGTAGATCTCTCAACATGCCTGAATCAAGATGCATTTCCCGCACGATAGCTTACATTGTGTCCTGTTTTCAGACAAAGCTTCTTAAATCAAGAAGGATGTTCGGAAAAAACAAGTCAAAATTAAATAGATTTTTACTTGAAGCAGGCAAAATAATCTCCCGATAATACCGTTTCCTGTTCTTTTCCTCACTCCGCTGGCTGATTATTCTCTTTTCAAGCAAAAACTCACTTAACTTTGGCTTAATGTTGCTGAAAACAAGACTAGTTTATAAATTCCTTCTTGATGTAAGAATTTCTAGACACAGAATCGAAGCTGGGAAAGCATTTTTTGCAGTTATGTGTTAAAAAACGTTTTCCATTTTGTTAGTTTTGGCTTAAAGCAAGCTCAAATATCCGCTGATGGGGCAAGAAAATCCATCTTCTTTAGCGTTTGAGTTAATATTTTTTTCTAACCCCATTGATTTATAGTTTTATACAGTTTTTTTAGAACACAAATGCATCTTGATTGGAGAGTGTTGATATATTTATACTAGAGCACATGCTGTACATAAGAACACACTTTCATACGTGTGTTTTGCAATACTGTGGTTTTGTACAGACTCTGATCTCCGTTCAGCGATCTTTACACAGAACTCTTGAAGGATCCAGCGCTGCACCTTCAGATTCTGATCCAGTTCATAACTCTTTATACCTTTATATGTAATCTGTATTGTTTTCCGTTAAAGTATGGATTCATAATTTAACTATTATGTTTGAATGCAAGAAGCACTATATTATTGGAATCATTGTAACTACATTTGCTGATTTAAAATAAAGACTGAGCTAATTGTTAAACGAGGGAAGGTGTTTCTGCAGGTCTAAACCACCATGCACCGTCAGATATGAACAAATATATAAACATCCTTAAACGAGAAGAGGCACTGCTTGTTTTCTAGTAGAAATATGGAATCAAGTGAAATCATATTATGTCTTGTTTTCTGTAAAAAGAAATGCATTAATATTGGGGCAAGAAACTAATCTTGTTTTTGAATTAAGATTATTTCTTTTCCCACATCAGCAGATATTTCTGCTCGTTTTTAACAAAAAACTAACAACAGATTCTTTTCTTTTTTGAAAACAAGATCCCATCCTTTCACAGGACTGCAGCTTGACTGAAACCGAGGCAGCACTAGTGATGTAGTTTACTGAGATTCAGGATTCAAAGTCTTGATTTGAGAAATGAAAGGAAATCTCTCTGAGTGGGGAAAGAATGAAGTTGATTGGTGGCTCTTGTCCTTGTTTTAATCCTGAATGGATCGGTTTGTTGGTTTGGGTTCGTGTGAAGAGCAGTGATGTTTGCCCGGGGAAATGAACTCTGAACCCAGTTTAACGCTCGTGAAGGGAGAATATTTCATTCCAGGAGCCGATATGAGCGGATGTGTGATGAATTAGAGCTCGTTTGCAGACGGCTCTGAAACAGCAGCTTTAATTGGAGGCGGATGAGAGAGAGACAGGCGCTCAGACAGAGAGAGAGAGACTGTTGTGCAGCATGAAAATGGAGCAGAAGAGCGCTTGATTTGACAGGAGGAGAGTCGTCTATAGATTTTTGTGTCCATTGTTTGGGCTTATTTGTGTGCTGCTTTACTCAGTCAATCAAATATAATTGACACCGCTGGGCTGCTGTTGTTTCTGGATGACAGCGGTTAATGCCGCCGGAAAACAGCTGCGGGAAACTTTCTCTGCTGAACGATGGGAAAAGGTTTCTGCCAGAACGGTGACAGTTTCTCAGCCGTCAAGCGCATTAATTGATGCCGTGACACAGATGAGGGATAATAATGTAATCAACCTTTAATTGTCTGAAGAGAGCTGCATCTGACTCTGGACACTAAATAAAAACCAATCAGTCCATTTCCTTTCCTACAAATAATGAAGAAGCTTTAACACCCTTCCTGTTTCTTCAGATTATCAAACATGAGGAAGAGGTGTTGAGGTGCCTGCTATCAATTATAAAAAATATTTTTTTTTTTCAAATTACACATAAAAAACTATGATCTATTTTTAAATGTGGACAAGAAATGTGTTTTGAATATAAAGTGGTCTGAAATGTACATCTAGTGTGAGTTAACCCCCCTGGAGTTCTTCTGAATTTATGACCGTACACGTTTATGACACCTGCAGTTTTATTTCTAATATATATTTCACACCGATATATATATTCAGAGAAATACAAAAACAATGTAATCTCGAGGGTTTGATTTCCTGGCTAAAAACTGCATTTGTAGGAATCTGTGAGATTTAATTGAATTTGGTGAATGAATTGCATTTCAAAGCCTTTTTTCCTTCTGTCTTGCCGTGACCTTTGACCTGCTGTCAGGTGTCCAGAAAGAGTTCATAAAGAGTTCAGCTAATGATGAAATACTATTTCTGCTTCCTGATGCATGTGTAACTGTGTTTAAGCTCTGATCTCATGTCATATTCATCCTGATATATGTGGATGAAGAAGCTGTTCCTCCAGATATAATATTTAGATGTATGTTAATAAAGTCAGAGGAATGAGCTGATGGGAATCTTTCATTAATAATATAGAAATATTTCAGTGTTCTGAGGTGATTTCACAGTGCTGCTAATGTGCTATTCACCTCTATATGAAAAAACCCTTCTATTTTTACAATGAATGCAGTATTTTAGAGTAACAGTCCTCTGACTGGCGCCCTCTGGTGGAAAGAACGAGACTGGTGTAGAAGAAGTGTTTCTGACAGGAGTGAAAGTATATCGGTTTAGTGACTAAAAGTACAATTGCATGAAAATATATTTGTAGTATCCTCAGCATCAAATAAATATTACAAATTCATTTAAGTATATTTCTTTTTCACGTGGAATATAGGAAGAAATGAACAGGGATGTCTGATCTGAGTCTTCTGGTTCAGCTAACCTCTCAAACTGTGTGTGTGTGTGTGTGTGTGTGTTTTATCTTGTTGCTTTGCAGTTTAAGTCCTTCATTGCTGTTTTTTTTTCTGCATTGTGGCTGAATGATTGATTTTATTTCACAGATGCCCAACCTTTCTTCTGTGTTAGTCACACCAGCTCATACGTGCGCGCGCGTGTGTGTGTGTGAGAGAGAGTGTGTGTGTGTGTCTGTCTGTGTGCGTGTGTGTGTGAGTCTGTGTGTGTGTGTCTGCGTGTGTGCGTGAGTCTGTGTGTGTGTGTGTGAGAGAGAGAGAGTGAGTGTGTGAGTCTCTGTGTGTATAATGACATAGTTATTACAATATGAAAGAGATTTATGAGGACATTAAAAACCATCTGTTATCTGTTTTTGCTAATTAACTCCTCAGATTTATATATATACAGTATGTTTGTTTGTTTGTTTGTTTGTTTAAAGAGCATTGAGGAGTTGTTTTGTCTGTGTGTTCAACAAGTGGCTCAAAAGGTTGAGGGCAAAAATATCAAAAAGTAAAAGTTTCCAGTCAGTAATGATCAAACGGCAGCACGGGGTTAAATATGAAAAGAGTTCATGAGGAAATGAAGGACTATTACGTGTGTGTGTGTGTGTGTGTGTGTGTGTGTGTGTTCACCTGATCCGCAGTAAATGAGGCTCTGAACAGATCTGGGTGTTTGTCAGGATCCGCCGCTTCATATTTATCAGATATTGATCATTACGCCTCCTTCTCAGCGTTTGATGTCTGTGCTTTTCTGTGTCTCTGGCAGTTCTTCATTGGCCTGCGATGGCTCCTTTAACCTGTTTCATTGATCTCGGGTGGATGGAGCTCGGGCCCCGGGCCCCGCGTCTCGGCCCCTGGAGAACCGCGGCATCATTTGGCGGCGTGTTCCTTCATCCACCTTATTTGTTGTAAATAGCAGCTCATTACACGAAGCGTTCTGTCACGGCTCAGCGGCGGTGCTCCACAAACACGTCCCTCAGGAGCTTCAGGCCTTCTCTGACAGATACTGAGGAGCTGGAGCCAGGGCTTCATCTAAAAGAGTCATTTCCAGAATAAAACAGAGCTGCTGATGCTTCAGTGACTGAGCACTCGTCTTCTGTTTGTTTGTACGCTGCAGAAAAAAGATTTTCTTCCTCAGTCTTTCTGTCTTGAATCCAGATGCATTTATTGCACACGTAAAATAATTTAAGATATTAAGTCTCGTTTTTAAAATAAATAGTAATCAAGACGTACAGTACTATTTTTAGTCATCTTACTTTCTCAGTAAATTCAAAATTCAAGAATGTTTAGATATTTCACACATGTATAACCAACCGAATCATTTGAGTGAGTCATTTACGCATAAACTGCTCCAACTGATTTAGATTCAAGTTCACTAGTTAAAAAAACAGATTAATTAATTAATTTTTTAATTCCAGCATGGCTTGTAATGATTTTCAAAAGAATGCCTATGACTATGATAGTCCTGACTATGAATCAGAACTATTGAACCTCTGATGGCAGATGAAGCATTCAATGTCTTTCATACTTTTCTACATCTTGACAGTCGCTGGGAGTGGGGTCTTTATAGTTTTTAGATCAGAAGCTCAGAGGGGTTTGTCATTTATTTGATTTAGGGCAGACCTTGAGAGTGTGTGTGTGTGTGTGTGTGTGTGTGCATCTGGACTGGTATTTATCACCTTATGAGGACCAATTGTCCCCACAAAGATAGGAGCTTGTGGGGACATTAGTTAGGTCTCCATGAAGAAACAAGCTTCTAAATCACACAGAATGAAGTGTTTGAGAATGTAAAAGTGTGTGTGTTTCCTGTAAGGGGTAGGTTTAGGTGTAGGGTCAGTGTAGGACAATACCACAT
>JAUCMT010000154.1:771967-791695 GCA_032357475.1 Enteromius thamalakanensis | reverse complement strand
GTAGGTTTAGGTGTAGGGTCAGTGTAGGACAATACCACATACAGTCTGTACAGTAGAAACATCATTACACCTATGGAATGTCCCCATAAAACATGTAAACCCAACATGTGTGTGTGTGTGTGTGTGTGTGTTTGTGGGCGTTCTGCGCTCTGAGGGCGGAGCAGGAGCAGCATGAAGCGCTTCTGTCACAAGACTGGGTCACATGACAGGCTCCAGCACACACACGCTCAGTGTCTGAGGTTTCTCCGGCTGTTCTTGTTGAAGATGGCGGAGGAGAGGGATCCTCCAGCGCTGTCGGGTTCGGCGCAGACGGAGGGCGACGAGGATCTGTTCGTCAGCGCGATGGAGGTGAGCTGAAGCTGCGCGCTACGGTCGCGTTCACCGGCCTCGCGCGGATCGACACGCCCTGCCGCTCACACACTCTAATCACTAATCAATATTCATAATCAGCCAAACATCAGCGGCGTATTTCCATCTGATTCTGACAGATTTCATTGAATTTCATGAGAGTAGAGATGGAGCGCGCATGCGCAGCAGGGCTCTCTGCACACATCAACACTGCGTCGCGTCTGCGCAGACACGGATCCAAACATCGTCATTGCTTCAGATTAGAAGCTTGTTCAGTTTACATTAGATCCGATTGTAAACTAAATTAATTACGTGAAGAAGCCAAAGTAGGAGTCAAACTCATGGGAATGGCTATACACCTAATATAGTTTCTTACCAACAAATGCAGTAAATAGAGTTGCTGTAAAGATGTTCTTTTAGTATGTATAGTGTGCATTCCAGTTATTATCATTTAAACTGCAGTTGGTTTATTAGTTTGAATGCATTACCAGCAATGAAGATGGCATAAATCAAACACCTTTGAAATGTAGTAGAATTGTGAATGAAATATGAATATAAAGAGGAATAATACGTTAAAGTTTGGTGTTTGTAAGATATGGATTGTGTTTGAAGTCTAAAAAGACACAATTAAATCAGTGCATTAAAGTAAACACTTAATGTGTGTTTTGCCCAGTGCCCTTGATCACCGTGTTGTCATCTATGCTCTCTCGGGTACGAGGTGAGCTCATGTGATGTTGGGCTCATTTACTCCTCATCAGCAGATTCTGAGACCCTTCACTCTTCCTGTGCTTCCGGTCACGAGTCTGTCCCGTGAGAGAAACACGTTTATGACAGGAGTGTGTGAACATTAACGTTTATGAGCGGCTGGAGTGTGTGAGAACAGAGTTACAGATGTCACATCTTCATTTTCGGCCGTATGAAGAAAGTTGTATGCAAAGTAAAAAAAGAAAACATTTAGTCACAAAGCTTATAATAATTATATATGGTATTAAAATTATACTATTATATAATATGATATAGTATTACAATTATAATATTATTTTATAATATACTATACTGCATAATAGAATAAATATTAATAAAATGTATATGTTATTTATATGTATATTTTTATGGTATAATATATTAATATTCTATATTTTAACATATCAATTTATCATATATTTGATATTTTATTTATTTTCAAATTATAATATTAGTTTATTATGTATTATTATATAATATAGTGATATGTTTTACAATTATAATATTGTTTAAAATATATGATTTATAAAATATGTATTTATATATTTTTTATTGTTTTCTAATATATAATAACATATATTTTAAAATTCTAATACTATTTTATAATGTATTATATAATATTATGTTATATATTTTAAATTATAAAATTACTTTTACTATATTATTATATAATATAGTATATATATATATATATATTATTTTATAATATATAATAACATATATTTAAAAATTATAATGCAATTTTATAATGTATTATTAGATAATATATATTTTTAAATTATAATATTATTTTAGAATATTCTAAAATATAATCATATTATATATTATTAAAATGATAATATTATTGTTTCACCTGAGCTAAAGTGTGAGGAGGCGTGTCACTTTTCACTAGATTTAGATTATTGAGTTTTCCAGATTTCCTGTGATAGTTTGGGATGTCCTGACTGGGATTGTTGATTGTTTTCTCTCAGTCTCCAGAAGCAGCTCGTCTGCCTGCAGAAGACATCAGCTCTAACGGACCCAAAGCTGAGCCCATGCTGCTGGACGACGACCCCGATGACCTCTTCGCTGGTCAGTGATTCTATCAGCAGCACATCAGCTTATGAATATGATTTCTGAAGATCATGTGACTCTGAAGACTGGAGTAATGATGCTGAAAATAGATTGCACTTTAACACGGATTCAGATACAATACAAATATTTGAACTGTATTTACTGTACTGTCTGTGAATGTCTCTCAGAAGCGACGGAGGAAGTGTCTCTGGACAGTCCAGAGCGTCAGCCGATCCTCTCAGACGGACCGTCGCCCGCCATCACGCCTGTGACGCCCGTCATGATCAGCCCCAGAGTGGACATGTTTGACCGCTCGCCGGACCAGGTCAAGCACCTGAAGCACGTTTATGACCTGTGCTGGCACAATACGTCTCTGTTGAAAGAGCTTCAGGAGGACGCATGATGTGTTGGAATCTGATGATTTGTAGTATAAATACCTAAACTCACACATGCTCCTCACCCTCTCTGTGGTTTTTCTCTCCAGGATGAAGATGAAGAGGAGAACAGGGACACGTTTGACGTCCAGATCTCAGTATCTGACCCGGAGAAAGTGGGTAAGGTGTTTGAGGATGAGCTCTGGGAATCGATAGACCTTTTCAAATGTTATCAGGAGCAGACCTCGCTCGCTCGCCGGCTACAAGAGCGGAAAATAGATGAAAGTCTCAGTGTTTGTAAACGAAGAGAGAAGCTTTACATTTACGACACCTACATACTGCTGGAAAACCCCCAGCGTTACACAAGAGCGGAAAATAGATGATGTGTTGGAAATATATATATATATAAAACAAGATGTTAAATCTTTGAAATATCACTTTTTTTTTTTTTATTAATTTGTTTGTTTTTACACAGATTTATTTGTTTCAGATTTATATTTGTGTTTGTTTTAATATATATATTTATCTTATTAGTAATTTTTGTTTACATGCACACAAAATCAGATATATGTTCTTGTGTATTTGTGATTCTGGTTGTGATGAAGCTCTTTGTTTTCTAGGGGACGGCATGAATGCGTACATGGTTTATAAAGTGTCGACCAAAGTAAGACAGCTTCAGGTTCTGCTGTGAGATGCTGTGATCTTCTGGAAGAATGGTCTGACTCTTCTTCTGTGTTTCAGAGCAGTCTGTCTGTGTTCAGCAGAGACGAGGTCTCCGTTAAGAGGCGCTTCAGTGATTTTCTGGGTTTACACAGTAAACTAGCCTCCAAGTACATGCACATCGGCTACATCGTCCCTCCTGCGCCTGAGAAGAGCATTGTGGGTAGGTGTGTGCAGAACGATCAGAGACGTGTTCTAATGGCGTCGGGTTGGTGATGAATCCTGTGTGTGTTTCAGGAATGACGAAGGTCAAAGTAGGGAAGGAGGATCTGTCGTCAGTGGAGTTTGTGGAGAAGAGAAGGTCTGCTCTGGAAAGGTATTTGAACAGATGGTGTTCAGTGTTAGCCAGGGTTGCCAGGTTTCACAGCAAAACCAGCCCGATTCCCAGTAAAAACTGTGTTCTGGTATTGACATGAAAAATGGCTTGATTTTAATTGATTCTCATTTTGTTCTTCAGAGTTGATCTGCACTGTTTTAATATTATTTGTAGCTCTGCTCATCCAATAATCCCAATCTTTGTTATTTTTGTTATGAAACCAACTCCCAGCTTTTGTATTCTGTCAGTTTGATCAGTAGATGTGTTCATGTGGCTCTTCAGTGTTGCTTTTACACCGCAAACTAATACATTTTCTGAGTGTTTTCTAGTATAAATATCTAAATATGTAGACAGGAATACGTAGTAATAAAATAGTTTTTCATAATCGTCTCTTCCTCTTTACTAATAAACACGAATGAACAGCAGAACGACTCACTGAAGTGAATCATGGGAATCAGTCATACATCAGTTAAACTGACTGAGCTCAAAAATGTCACATTTACATCAGGAATGATATTTAATAACCATAAACACGATAGAAGAAGCAGTATGATCAGTAAAAGCACTGTATTAGATATTTATTATATTATAGAAGTCATGACATCTACCGTTTAAATCTTTATTTTAACAACCTGGAATAAACATTTTTATTTTATAACACATATTTTTATGATAAAAACCGACTCAATATTTATTAATCACTTTATTGACACGCTGCAAAAAATATTTTCCTCCTACGTTTCTCTGTCTTGTTTTCTAATAAAAATATCTAAACATTATTAAATTATTGAAGTAAAATGTAAATAAGTCTTGTTTTCTAAAAAAAAAAGTTCAGTTTAAAAACAAGCAAAAATATCTGCTGATATCTGCTACTGAGCCAGAAAAAATGATTCAAGACTGAACAAGCTTCTGTTTCTTTCCTCGCTGGCAAATATTTTTGCTTGTTTTAGGCAAAAACTAAAAACATTTTGATATATTTATATTTGTTTTTACAGAAAAGTCAAAATGTCTTAAATCAATTACAGTGAATTCATCTTGAATCATGCTAGAAAACAAGACAAAAGAGTGAATCAGTACTGAATGGACTCCCGGCCTGCTTCACTCGCTCTGCTGTTTTCTGTTCGGCTGATGCGCTGGAAAGATCACTCGTGTTCTGCTCTTTTGTGGATAAAAGGTTAAGCAAGAAATATTAGATAAATAATTATGGAGGTTTGCTGCCGTCCTGCCGCTCTCGCTCCTGGTTTTGCACAAACTGATGAATCGAATAAAAATTACAGTTAAGTGAGGCGCTGACATTTCTCTGCCCTTTTTATGGGGCCGCTGACTGACGTGAAGGTCAGGGCTCGCTGGTGGACAGAACTGGACCTGACGGGAGATGTGTGTTTGTGTTGCAGGTATCTTCTGAGGACCGTCAAACACCCGGCGCTGCTCAAAGACCCAGACGTCCTGCAGTTTCTGGAGAGTTCAGAGGTCAGTCTCATCGCTGCTTCATCCCGTCACAGCTTTTCTAGCTCCTCACATCTTCAAGAAAGCTTTTCTAGTGAAAATGATTGTCTTTGTCAGAAAAACAGTGGGGTGATATGATATTGTTTTCTGTTTGAAGTAAGATTTTTAAAAGTCATATCATTTTGGCTTGTTTTTTTTAACAAGGCAATAATTTTTACTTGTCTCAAAAATCCTTCTTGATTTAAGAATTTTGACAAATAATCTATTGTTGAAAAGCACTTTTTCAGCGTAACAGCTACTATTGACACGCTGATGAAAAGTTATAATAGAAATCCCACAATTGTGACTTTTTTCTTTTTTGAGAATAAATTGAAAATGGATGGATCTAAACACTGAATGATTCCAGAAGCGTTCTATAAATATATACTCAAAAGAATAGCTCTGCATTGAGGAAAAAAAAAGAAAAAGAAATGCAAAACATCAATTCTTATTTGTAAGATAAATATATAAACTCAGAATAACAAGAAGCTCAAAACTGCAAGATATAACCTGATCATGAATATTGCAATTCTGAGAAAGAAATATCTTACAAATGTCCAAAAAGCTCACAGTAATCCCTTTCAGTTTTAGTTTTTTATTCTGCTGCAGAAACAAAAATTTCAGAATGAAAAACTGCGCGGCGTGTTTTCACTTGACCTTTATAGTTTCATTCCTCGGAGAAACACACTTCAATATAAATGTAAATGACTCAAATATTCTCTCCAAATTCACTCCAAGCTCTTAATATGAGAGTAAGACACTGCCTGGAGACGTCTGGAGCTCTAGACATCACAGAATCAGTGTTTTCTGCTCAACAATACAGTATAATAAAATGACTTCAGATAATATTTTCTGTAAAGCTAAATGTAATAAAAATGTTGCGTAGCCGGGGCAAGAAAAAGCAAGTTGTTTGAATTAAGATTATATTTGGCAGATATTTCTGCTACTAAATACAATTTTTTAGAAAACGAGATAATTTAACTTTACACTAGAAAACTCATTTTTTGTGGTTTCTCCTGCTCCTCCGGCGCCTGAGCAGCGGCTCTGTGAATGTCTGTATTAAGTATGTATAATGGAAGACTGCAGCAATTGTAAAGAGCTAAACGCTCGGGCCGATTGAAAGCTATTTTTGCCGGCGGGCCCTCTGAGAGTTTTCCAGGGTGAAGCGTATTAAATTGGACCAGCATTGAAATGTATGGGACTGGAGAAAATCCCGGAGCGCGGCGGGAGGGGAAACGCTCCCCGCGGGACCGGCTCTGAGACGAGGACTGTTAACCGGTTTGTTTGCCCTTATTTGTCATTTTATCCCAGCTGCCGCGAGCGGTTAGCACACAGGCGCTGAGTGGGGCCGGAATATTGAGGATGGTAAACAAAGCGGCCGACGCTGTCAACAAAATGACAATCAAGATGAATGAATCGGATGCGGTAAGGCTCTGATTTTTGGACTTGAATAATGAGACGAATTAATGAGCTGCAATCCTGAGGTGTGTGTGTGTGTGTGTGTGTGTGTGTGTGAGCGGGGGTCAGGACATGTGACACGACTGTACTCTTGATACACTAAACACAGCTTACAGTCACAGCGTCACACTTCCCAGCTTCTGTGTGTGTGTGTGTATATTATGTGTATGTACACACTCACACACATGCATGTCTATATTTAAGAAAAAGTATTTTACATTTATATTAAATAGATTTATATATAATTTCTATTCATGTAAATATCAACTTTTAAATACATATAAAGCCTGTGTGGTATTCTAACGATGGTGTGTGTGTGTGTGTGTGTGTGTGTGTGTGAAGTGGTTTGAGGAGAAACAGCAGCAGTTTGAGAATCTGGACGTTCAGCTCAGAAAACTTCACGCTAGTGTGGAATCACTGGTGTGTCACAGGAAGGGTAAGAACACAAACATCACATCATGAAACATATTAAGAACTTATTTGATGAGGTCTACTGCTACCCAGAAGTCTCTTCTGCATTTACTGGATCAAAAGTTAACATTTAAAACAGCTTTATATTCATCTGTCAATCCAAAAAATTAATGCATCAGTTTATATAAGAATATTGAGCAGCACTGTTCTCCATCATCAGACGTGTGTTGATCAGTAAAGCAGTGTATGAGGATGATTTCTGAAGACTGGAGGAACGATGCTGAACAGCACAGAAACACATTACTTTCTTATTTCACACAGTTGCCTGCTGATGTACAGCGGCTAAAATACATATAGAACATGTTTAGAATATGTTTCTCAAGTTGCTGTTGACTTGATATTCTCATCAATTCAAGAAAACAAAACAATCAAGTTCAGAAATGAAGTTACGTAACACATGAAGCCGAAAGACTGCAGTAATCCTGTTTAATAAGAGCTGCTTCGGTCCTAACAGCTGGAGGATGATGGTGGATAAGAATAACGCTGCTAGAACAGTCCCTGTCGCTCCAGTGTGACACACGTTACTTCCTTTCTGAGCGTATGTGTGCAGTGGTGTTGAAAACGGTCTGTCTGACTCTCAGAGCTGTCGATGAACACGGCGTCGTTCGCTAAGAGCGCGGCGATGCTGGGGAACTCTGAGGATCACACGGCGCTGTCTCGGGCTCTGTCTCAGCTGGCCGAGGTGGAGGAGAAGATCGACCAGCTGCATCAGGACCAGGCCTTCGCTGACTTCCACCTGTTCTCAGAGCTGCTGGGAGACTACGTCCGGCTCCTCACCGCCGTTAAAGTGAGCTTCATATACCCAGAGACAGGCCTGCAAACAGAACTAATGTTCAAAATATCTGCCAATGGAGCAAAATAAATAACTCTGTTAAGTCTTTGAATTAAGATAATATTTCTCACCCATTGGCAGATATTTGGCAATATATCACCAACAAACCAATACTTCTCATTTCATTTAATTTAACTTCATGAACTAAAATAACGGAAACAAAAATAAAATTGATAATTAATAAAAGCAAATAAAAATTATAAAATCTAATAAGTCTAATACTTTAACTAAAATGAACGTGAATGGATAAAATATGATCATTTATTAATTTTTTTATAATTAGCAAAATTCGCACAAACATCAAAATAAAAGTCATTTAATATTTCAGCAAATATGTCCAGGATGCTCTAATATATAAATCATTATTTCTCGTATGTTACATTGTTTTTGCACTTTATTAATAACAGCCTGCTTTAATTTCTTTTCTTTTTAAAGTCACATACGTTAGTGTAGCTTTAATAATGACAAATATCAATTTATATAAAATATATAAAAAAACAAGTAGTTAAGTTTCCTTCAAAGTAAAGGATCACTCTTATTTTATTCAGAAAACAGTTCATGATATCTTAAGTGGTTTGAGTTGTACAGTGAATTCTCGTGGTGTGATATGAGATGTCTTGGCTGGCTGGAGGTCTTCATGAAGCATGTCTCCTTCAGGGTGTGTTTGACCAGCGGATGAAGACTTGGGCTAAATGGCAAGACGCTCAGATGATGCTGCAGCGGAAGAGAGAAGCTGAAGCCAAGCTCCAGTACGCCAACAAACCTGACAAACTCCAGCAGGCCAAAGACGAGATCAAGGAGGTACAGACTCCTAAACACACGCTTGTTTCCCTCCCTTCCCTTCGGTTCATTCACATCTCTACTGTGTTTACCTCGAGTCACCCGACAGCGGCGGGAATTCATGACAGTTATTGATTCTTTTAAGCACGAAACATTTCCAGCCTTTTTAATTTCTGCATTTTCCCCGTCACGCCCCACGAAGGAGATCGAGGAGGTAGGACCTTCGCTTTGATTTGATTTGCTGTCTCCATCTGTCTCTTACGCTCCTCACACACACTTATGTTTGCATTACGTAGATCAGAGCCTAATGATGGGTTGGTGAGAAACACGTGACATGCTTCACAAACCCTACAGCGTCTCTAACCTCTCAAAACGTGCTCTGTGCGTCTGCTTCACCCAAGTGAATGGGTGCCGTCAGAATAATCCACAGCACTCCAGTCCATCAGTGAACATCTGGAGAAGACAAAAGATCCAGCATTAAGATGATTTTAACTCAAGTATGAGTCCATAATGCATAATAACTGAAAAAAGTGTTGTCTCTCGCATCAAAATCCAATGTTTGATCTGTGCAGATTTCTCTCCTGCTTTATTATACATTTAAAATCATCTTAATGCTGGATTAGTTTGATCTTTCATCGTCTCCAGATGGTAACTGATGGACTGGAGTGCTGTGGATTATTCTGATGACTCTGACGGCACCCATTCACATCCATTGCTGAGACACATTTCTCCAGATCTGATGAAGAAACTCAGCACACTTTCATCTCTAGCTGAGCTCTTCCTTCAGCAGCTGCTGGTTCATGTCTAGAATGTTGTTTAGTTGTAGTTTTTAATGCAGGATTCATTGTAGTTCACCTCTCACTCCATAAATCATCATCATACGCTCACTAGACCTCCTGACGTGGCGTGACTCTGTGTGTTTTGCTCATGTTTTTAAGCTCTTTGTGTTTGACTCTCTCTCTCACACACACACACACACACACACACACACTGAAGTCCTAAAGCCTCTTGTGTCTCTGTGTGTGTTTAGTGGGAAGGTAAAGTGCAGCAGGGTGAAAGAGATTTTGAGCAGATATCAAAAATCATCCGGCGAGAGGTTGGTCGGTTCGAGGTGAGATCAGCTGTCATCGTGTCTTTGCTCTCGCTGTTAAACCCAACGCCTCTTTCTCTGACCTCTGCGTCTCTTTCTCTTCACAGAAAGACAGAGTGAAGGATTTCAAAGTCGTCATCATTAAATATCTGGAGTCATTAGTTCACACACAGCAGCAGGTATGTGATCGGAGGAATACACAGGATTAACACTGCAGATCCAGATTATCCAGATATATATATTAGTGCTGTCAAAGGGTTAATTGTGATTAATCGCATCTAAAATAAAAGTTTTGTTGTGTATATTTATTATGTATATACATATATAAATACAAAAAACATACAGGAATATATATTACACAACATAGGTTATGTTTATATATTTGATATAAAAATAAAAGAATATGTAATATATTATTTTTTTTAAATATATACTGTTTATTTATATATACATAATAAGTATACACTGTACACATACATGTATACTATAAACAAAAACATATTTTGGATGCAATTAATTACATTTAATCATTTGACAGCACTAATACATGCGTGTGTGTGTGTGTCTGTGTGTGTGTGTGTGTGTGCGTTAAATTATTCTTTTACTTTGTGTTTTGGTCTTGTTTTCTAGTACAAATATCTAAACATTCTTGAATCAAGATGAAATTACTGTACAAGTAAACTGACTAAACATTTTATGACTTGTTTTTTTTTTTTAAATCAATAAATAAAAATAATAATAAATAAAACTTTTGGTAGTTTTTCCTTAAAAAGAAAATATGAATTTCATGCTTGTTTTGTGTGTTTTTCAGCTAATAAAATACTGGGAGGCGTTCTTACCTGAAGCCAAAGCGATCGCATAACTCATCAAACCACCATCTTTCTTTATTCCACCGTATATGATCATGCAAGAAAAAAAAGCTGCACAGACTCAATGAAACCTAATGATAACACTACATTAATAAAAGCAGAATCTGAATGTGTTTGTCTGGTGTGTGAAGATGAAGACGCAGCGATCGGCTCTTCATGCTTCATTAGGCAATGATCCGGCAGGGGAAGGCCTTCTGAAGACGCTTCGGTCTCGTATATGTACAGAATGAAGCATTATTCTCTCATAATCAGTATTTAAGAGCATCAATAATCGGCGAGGCTTCTTGTAGCTCGTGCACGACAGACGGATATACATATGTATATTTTTTTATTTTGCTTTGTAGCTTGAAATTTTGGGATGTTTGAGTTTGATTCATTGTTCTAACGGATTTTTTAATCACAAGTATTTTTTACTCTACATTCCTGTGCAACGATATCTGGACCTTAATAAAGGAATGAATCCGTATCAGAACTTGACCTCATGTTTTGGCTTGTAGGTTCTGCATGCTAAAAACAAACAATTAATAAATACATAATAATATAATAACAGTTTGAATTAATCTGTTTAAACGGCAAACTACGTTCAGTTAGGAGAGCTTAATATTTAGTTGTGTGGACACACATTTTAGATTCATTACAAAAACAAACAAATAAATAAATATATATATATATTACATATACATAATTAAATGGAGGCCCTAAAATAAATAAGCTGTGATTTATTATTTATTTGTATAAATGAACAGCTATAATTGCACATGCAAAATGTATTTATAAATTATTTTGCATAAAATTGAGCTCATTGTAGATTGCAGTAATGTATTTATTAATGCATTACCAAGTAATTACGTTTCCTTCAATGTAAAGGATTACTCTTATTTTTTTGCAAGTTATTTCTGATGTGATTGCATTAAAATGATTAAAATGCATGTTTTTAAATACTTCATGAACCACTTGTGCAATTTTATAATATTTATTTTAAAGAAATGAAAGCATCTTCATGTCTGTCCTTGTATTTCTGGTCGAGGTTGATGTGGGATTTAGAAAGTAATTATAAGTAATGCAATACATTACAGTGATCTGATTACGTTGTTGAAGATCTAATAATGAATTATTTAGCACAATGGTAATTACAAAAACAAAACATTTAAACAAAAAAACTAACTTTTAAACATAACAGCATTAAACAGGTACAGTCGTAATGGGAGCTAAAAATCTGCTAGTTTGCACTTAGAAATGCAATTTATTAGCTTACTGTAACTTTAAAAAAAAACAAAAAACATTTGCACTCATTATTAGGTTTATGCAATGGCATTATTATGTCAACAACTTAGATTTCAAGCAGGCAATTTGTTTCTTTTTAGAGTTTTTCTAAAGTGAAAGCAAACGGCTAGAGAAGTCCTGGAGATGTTCTTCGTCTGTTTTCAGATGCTTGGTTCTTAAGAACTCTGCATGTACAGTAGTTTGTAGTTTTTCAGAGAGAGAGAGAGCATCTGTCACATCGCTGCTTAAACTCACTTAAACAGAGAAATAAAAGAGAGCGTGTTCTTGACAGGCCCCGCCGAGCATTTCAGCGCTCTGCATATACGTCAAAAAGCTTGGGGCCCGTCCTCGGCCCTGTCCCAGTGTATTGGCAAGCTGTCATCACGGCCGTGGCATTAGGAGCTGCTTCATGATGAAGGCTGTCGCTGGTCCGCAGAAGTGCCTCTGACGGCGGATCTCTTCTGAATGAAGCTTCAGCTGCAGGTGTTTCTGATAGAGTCTGTCTGCACATCAACAATGCTTTGATTATGAAAATGAGTCGCACATAACATACTGTTACTGGGCATCTGACTGTGATTCACCTTGTGATTCTCATTCGATTCAGATTATAATGATATAGACAGTCGTCATGTTACTGTATTCTTAAGTTTTCTCATTTAAATTCACATATAGGCACTGAATCAAACCATGCCATTACTGATGTACTGGACTTAGTAATACACTTTGCACTTTATATTAAAGAGAATTGAACTTTATTTTTCTTTTTTTGGTAAATATAATAATATTCACATGTCACATACTTCATAAGATTTGTGTAACATATTTGAATTAACAACATGGTGCACACTTTCCAATGTGAAAAAAATATATATAAAACACAGTAAAATACAGTAATCATTAATAATCAAAGTTTTAATCTCTAGTCATTCCATATTTGCATTTGGATACACTGGGAAAGTATTGTGTTGTTGTGGTGGTATGCCTATATCTGTATAATTTATGTATAATTTATGTTCTGTTTTTGTGATTTTATAAACCAATAAATTTTGTAAAACGTACACAAAGAAAGATTAATTCTCCTTGGTAGTTTACACACTGGGTGAAAAAAAAATATTGCGGAAGAGTACACTAGCTTTATTATTCGATTTCCGCCTTATTTGCATACAACCGGAACATGCCGCGCTGAGACGCCTTATAAGAAGAAGTTAGCAGCCCGAGCTCGTTTGATTGGCTTTTTTCCTTGTTTGTGCTTCAAATAATAATATGCACATTTCAAAACTTTCGGCGGGAAGATTTTCAGCGAGTAACGGATCTGTGCGTCACTCAGAACTCAAGAAGATCCTGTAAGAAATATGTCGATGTTTATGTCCTTACAGTCAAATGAACAGGACTGGCCAATATGAGGGTGAGTAAATGATGACAGAAAGATGACTTATTTAATGAAATGAACGAATTTTTTAAACTCGAGTCACGTGAGCTGCTGTTAGCATAACGTTAACTTTGTTTTTATCACGATGCTGTTTCTGCATTCTCTTTGTCCGTTATAGAGTTTGATTTATTCTCTTTTTGTGTCCTACAGAAGGAAGAACATTGTAATACTGGCTCGGACTGACACGAGGGTGAGTAAATAATGTCAGAAAGATCAGTTTTACTCAGTTATTCGAGTCTTGGCAGATTTTGGTACAGTTAGCCAAACTGCTTAAGATAAACTATTACATACAGTAGCTCTATGTTACATAGTGTTTGATGGTAAGGGCCTGTTCCCACTGATTCAGCAAACTACAACACACTGCTGCTGTCAGGTGTGTTTGTCAGTAACGTTATATGTTAGCATTCGTTCTGATAGTGTAAAGTGTTCTAAAAAAGTCATGATAATTCTAAAACGTTTTGTTTTGTCAATGAAAATGTGTGGATATTTAGTGAGTGTGTGCAAGGAGACTACATTTCTATAAATAAAAGTAAAATGACTGACACATTTAAACCCCCATTTTATTACATGAAATATTAATCAAATAGTGTTCCCATAAGGTTCCTATTTAATTGTTTTTGGGGGCATTGCATAAGAGCTTTCTGGGAATGTTCTCTGTGGGTTACGAAAAAGTGAAAACATTCTGGGAACGTACTGACAATGTCAGGAGAACGTTCTCCAGAGGAATGTTGTTATTAAATAAAGAAAACTTTCCTGGCTAGAATTTTTGATGTGAGAACCATAAAATAACGTTCCCATAACATTCTGCAAACCCAAAAATCTTAGCTGGGAGAAATGAATTGTGTCTCTGAGGCACAGCAGCACAGGTATAGAAACTAGCCAAGAAACACACACTGTACGGGTCAAAATGATAGATTTCTCTTTTATGTCAAAAATCAATAGGATATTAAGTAAAGATCATGTTCCATGAAGATATTTTGTGAACTTCCTAGCATAAATATATCATATTTGTTTTGTAATATACATAGCTAAGAAATTAATTTTGGACAGCTTTAAAGGTGATTTTCTCAGTATTTAGATTTTTTTGCATGTTTGGATTCCAGATTTTTAAATATTGTCCTATCCTAACAAACCAATGGAATCAATGGAAACGCAATTTATTCAGCTTTCAGATGATGTATAAATGTCAAAAACTCTTATGACTGGTTTTGTGGTCCAGGGTCAGGACTGAGGAATTCCTGTAATGACAGACAAATTGAGCTCTTCACCTGAATCTATGACACGCCCCCTGCAGGCCAGGTGACGCACTGCATGTTTGAATCCCAAATGTATTAAGACCGAACGGCTCTGAAATAATCATCTGCATTGGAAGAGAATCTGGAAATTCAGTCAGACTTACAGCAAAAACACATTTAGTGAAAATACTTTCTGAAGCACACACACATAACCTATAACACAACTGATAAAGCGTTGTCTGGCTTTTATTTATCGTATCTCCAAATAGCAGTGTTATGTTGTGTTATGGTCAGAATACAGTGACCTTACTTGATCAAATGCACCGCAGGCCTTCAGATAAGAGGAGCAATATAAGAGCCAATGAAGAGAGCGGCCTGTAATTATTTGTGTCCTGTCAGGAGAAGGGCCTCTGGACCCCTGCGATTCAAATCTGGAGCTCGGAGGAGCCGGAACGAGACAAATATCAGGCCGCTCTCGCGACACCGCTGAAATTGCATCAGTTTGTCATGAACGCTGCTGCCAGCCGCACAAACTATATCATCTGCTTGCAAATGTGAATCTTCAGTTCTGTGTGGGTGAAGCATCTCTCCGGACTCGAAGCACTGTAATAACTGCAAATGAAATATATCCAATAATGTTTTATTTATTTATTTCCACTGTTACAGATATAACGCACAAGCTTTTATCTCTCCATGATTTAATATTAATTAACTGTGCCTGCGATTGCAGTACTTCCGTTAAAACTCTGTTTCTGTTTTGTTTCTCTAAGGATCGCGGTTCTTTGAGGAATCGCTTCACACGCATCTTTCCTGATTTGGCAAATTTGAAGTTCACCGTCGTGTTGGCAAGCGGCGCGATAAGGCCGGCGTTAATTCATTTCTCTTATCTGTTTGTGATGTTCTTTATAATCCAATGCCTGCTCATTTTCAGCGGGTAAGAGAAATGATTTCTGTGAGCGTTGGTTTCGGGGTCGGAGCAGATGAAACTCCAGTGTATCAGATGTGGAGCATTCGATGCGGATAAACACGGGTGACTATTAAAGTGCATTGAAAATGAGAGGTCGTGGCTAAACAGGTGTACAAATCAAGTCACAAGTCACATTTATTTCTATGCCGCTTTACACAACACAGATTGTTTCAGTGCAGCTTTACATTAATAAACAGCAAAAAACAGAAACGATGATGGAAACTTCTTTACATGTGAAACAATTTCACATTTCATAGTGTATTAGTACATGTCCATTTTGTCAGTGCCATAATGGTATTTTTTCCATTAATTGTTGCCATAGGGATTTTTAAAAAGTCTTGGTTAAATTATGAGCCATGAACCAAACCAACCAGCTAGGAGAATCAAAAATTGGCCAAAAGCGACAAAATAGTGAATGTGATTTAACAAGGTGATAAAATAGTCGCTTTTCGGCGACAATCACCGTTTTCATTGTCAGTTGGGTCATTCACGTGAATCGTGTAGAACCAGAGAGGTTTTTTTAGAGGGTTTATCTATGCCATAAATAAGCAAGTGCACCAGTGATGCTGGGGCGTGCGGTAAATCATATCCGCGAGAGGAAAACAGATCTACACGTGAGGAAACGGGAGCCCGCAAGCTCATTTCAAACTCTCGCGCTCTTTTTTGTTTTCTTTGTGCAGAAACGTATTCTCCTAACATCCCACCACTGACTGTTTTACTATGTTTCTGGATCTGGGATCATTGCAGTTGTGTTGCTGTCTATGGAGGGAGAGATAGCTCTGATATCATCAAAAATATCCTAATTTGTGTTCTGAAGATGAAGGGCAATGATATGAGGGTGAGTAATTAATGACAGAAGTTTTGGGTGAACTAACCCCTTAACAAATTCAAAACTGATATAAAAACAGATGTTGTTGATGTAACCGTTTTATTTTGAATTAATTTCACACAAGATTTGAGCTGAAGCTCCTTGTCTCTCAAGTACATCTCTGCACTCCGTGAGCTCCTGAACAAACCTACCGTCTATGAAAACACATCGATGTGAAGCTGGATATGTGTGGTGATAATGAGCTTGCTGAGTTTCACCAAGGAGTGGGTTGTCTTCTACACTTTACTCCTCTTTGCACACCCAAGGTCACAAACTAAAGACAGCTGGCACTTCCCTTAAAAAGACAGAACCCTTAGAAAACATGTTGGTCACAAGCACCTTTATCAAGGATCACACAGAGTTCATATAGAAATCATTTCAAAACAATCAACTGGGTTAATATAGATTTAGATGAAAAGATAAGAATTTTCTGCGCAACAGTGTCTTGCTAAAAAGTGCAGCCCGGTATGTTTATGCCGTGAGACCAGGTAATAATAAACGTATGCATTACACTTCAGCAGTAATCTATAAAAGTGGCTTCTTTAAGAAAAGAAGAAACTAATCCTGTGCTCCAAAGCATTCAAGATTTCTTAAACGTAATAAATGTATCATAGCTTTTGCATAAATCTAATTTAGCACAATAAAATCCCCTAAAATATTTTAAATTGGTTATATCAATTGCAGTGATTCATGGTGGAATCTGCACGGCATTATGGGAAAGGTAGCTTTACACCACAAATTCCACTGTATATGTACGATCAATTAACAACCTCACTCTGTCTGTAAAAGGTTTATAAGTTATCATTAAAATCAGTTTCCTATTGCCCTCCATTCTAAAGCAAACTGTAAAAAGAGAGCAGTGGCATTATTCAGCTCCGTGTTGATTAGATTCAGGTCTGGTTGAGTTCAGCTTTACTGACGACAACAGCGGCGTTATTCACCTCTTTCGTGTGTTTTCTGTGCTCCCCTGCTCTGTTAATTGTGTATTTGCATGCATTAGCGCTCTTTAATAGAGGCAGTCGTGCCCTCGCCTGATTTCAATGTTTCTTAAAAATATCGATCTCCACTAATTGACTTTCTGTCTGAGGCCTAATGATTAAACTCAAACTACAACCTTTGCTTTGAATTCGTGAACTCCCGCGAGACCCTTTAAGCAAATTCAGAGAATATGAGCACGGGACGCTCATAAACGCTCACGATACGAGACGTCAGGCCAGCTTTACTGGAGCCAAAGAAAAACAGCGCAGTGTTTACCATTCAGAAGAATCTCCTTTTTCAGATCCCGCTCGCTTTCCTTACGTTTATTTGACTGTCGACGTGGACGGCAAGCGGTCCAGTACATTTCGGTGGCGGTGGAAGTATTGACTGCTCATTTGCATACATAAATCTATTGGCAATGTGACATTCGTCAATGAATCTCCAGCCACACACAAGGCTGCTGACTCGTGCGCACTGCATTATCATTTGTGACGAGCGTTTAATGAACTCTGACAGCCGCTGTCACCTGATGTTTGTGGCATCTAGCTTTTCAGATGCGTTTCATATCTTATCCAGTCAAACACAATGTATCTGTTTTTCATGCACCTGTCAAGTTTGAGATTTTGGGTTTTTAGTGGAAAGAAGAGATGTTATTAAGCGTTTCTTTTATAGTACTTTATATCTGTTAATAGATTTCAATTACAATACATAATGGAAAGGCCATTGTCTCAAAAAGATTTGTTTTTCTCCTACCCCGAGCCATATATCTCCACTTCAGCACACACTTGACTATACAACATTTTAATCTACACCACCCCCCCCAATTAAATTTTTTTAAATATAGTGTTTTCTGTCTTAAGCATTTTCAGATTTGTAAAAAAAATTAGATACCCAGAATTCCCTCTGTTAAAACTTTTGACTCTAATAAAAAAAAGCATTTGAAACTGACATCATCCAGTGTTTTTTTTAAAGAATTAATTCAACAATGCTTGTTTCCAGCAAAAATATCTAAAATCAAGAAGGATTTTCTTGGTGAATAAAAATTATATTTCGAAAAGTATTGCAGTGAAATTAGTGCATATTTCAGTAAATAATAGCTCATTTGCATATCTAAACGTAACGTTTCAGAAAACTTGTAATAAATGTTTGCAGTCATCATTGTAATCAATCAGCTGAGTAAGTAAGGAGATAACTATTAATTATGTTTATTAGCCATTCACCTGCAGTGTCTTACCGTAACACATTTTTACATCTTGAGTCATTTTACCTGTACAGTAAATCCATCTCGCTTCAATATATACTATAAAACACTAACAGTAAGTGAGAGAATCATCTAAAGCCGCTCGTTAGCTATTTTCACCGCTTTGATCTGGAGTTTAATTTATGGACGTGTAAAGCGCTTTTGCTTTGATTCAACAGCTGATGAGAGATTCCTGGCTGTTTCTTTTGTTGTGTTGTGCTAAAGGTCAGAATGCTGTGGGAATTCATTTAATTGTGAGACGCGGGCCGCTGGCAGTGTCAAATGACTTTGGCCGTGAGTTCTTCCCATTTCATTAGCTGGCCGTTCTCCAATCCCTCACCCCGTAAATGCACCGTGACATGCTCGGCGTTTAGTATGCAACAGATTATGAACGACCGCGGCGAGAAGTTAATAGGCGCGATGAGCGGCAGGCCCGGACCCATCAACATCTTTACCAACCAATCAGCGGCTCTTTAACGGCACAGAAATACAGCTGGCGTGATGTAATGAAGTCGTGTTCTTTAAGGCGCTCGGCCTCTTTTAGCTATAACCTTATCTGCTCCGTTGAATAGTTTTACGCTGATCAATAAACAGTTTTCCGTGGCCTTTTGCTGGTGTCACTTGTCATTGGAGAATGTAAATGCGTGTCAGAAACTAGCCTGACAGTTTCCCTTTGCTACATTACGAACGAGGGAAAAAGCCCATCAGCAATAAAGCAGATGATGGCCCGTTCGATGCCATAGCGCTGCTGTTATTCTGGTGGTGTCGTGCCATTTAAAGTTGCATGGTTTTAACCGGGCTGATGAATTCATTTACAGATGATCGTGTTTGTGCTGTCTTGTCGGTTCAGGCCTGATGATGGATAATAGACTGTCCTGTTTCACGAATATTTCAGCGTGTACATACATGAATGCAAAAGCTATTTTCTTCCTCAGTATTTCTGTCTTGTTATGCTGTACAACTATCTCAACAGATCAAGATTCATACATTTGTCTTCTTGAATTAAGATGCAGTTGAAAATTTACCTGGGACATTGAGTCTTGCTTTCTAATCAAAATTAAAACAAGAAAAAATCTTTTAGGGTTAGGATCTTCTATCTTTTGCGGTAGCGTGTCATTTCCAAACGTTATGTTTGTCATTAATAGTAATAATGCAGTGAGATTATTGTCTGATAACAGCCAGTGCTCCACACAGAGATCTGATCTGAT
>JAUCMT010000154.1:745492-755492 GCA_032357475.1 Enteromius thamalakanensis | reverse complement strand
AGGTAACTGCATTTTTGATCAAATAAACGCAGACTTTGTGAGAAGAACCTCTTCTTCTAAAAAACAGTAAAACAGCTAAGCTTCTGAAGAGCCGTGTTTCTACTACATGATTATTTGAGTGAAAAACATTTAGTTGAATTCATCCATCGATCTTTCAACAAGCCAACTTGATATTCAGATGTTTAATGTTGAACATAACACAAGCCTGATTTATAGCTCAATATCATATTAAGTTATGGAGGCCTGGGAGCTTCATAAATCATGAGCTGTTTTCTTTCTATATATCTGGCAGTTGAAAGTAAGCCCAGCTGGTTTGTGTCTGTAACAGTTATTAGCAGGCTGATAAGCTGCATGCGGGCCTCTGTTTACACGGCCTTCGTCTCGTTCAGGGTTCACTGAAGAAGCGGCTCAATGCTTCAGAGCAGCGTTTCTCAGCGCAGGAGAACTCACATCCACGTCTGCTTTAATGCACTAAACGTGTCCATTAGTCTCCGGCTGGTTCTGACCGGCATCAGTGCAGCCTGATTGGATCCAGAACACAAACTCCAGACTATTTTTAAAGCCATTAAGATTTTTTACATTGCAGTGTTGTTTTCATGACACTGAAGCACATTCTCATGACTGTAACGCGCAAGAATCTCATCCTCCTCCGTGTTACTACTATTTCAATACAAAAAAATATTACATTTTTAATTATTTGAGAGTTTTTAAATACTTTTTATATTTTAATATTGCTTAAGAATTCAAGAACTACAAACAAATTACAAAATAAACGAAATCCAAATGCGTTACAGTAATCAGTCATGAGATTCTGGAATAAATATAAGCATTAATATATTAATATATAATGAAAAGGTTTTTTTTTTTTTAGTTTTTGTAAATTTTTTTATTAAAATATGTGTTTTATTTAATTTTCTTTTTACATATTTATTATGTGTTTTTACATATTTTTATTACAAAACGAATTGTAGTATAAATATTAAATACTAAATATATGTACAAATTCTAAAGTGAAACATCCTGGATGCATTAGTCATGAGAATCTGAAATAAATGTATGCATTAATACATAAATATATAAATAAAATGTTTTTTTTGTTTTTTTTTTAATACATCTTTGTTGTACACAATTTTTTAACGTTTTATTTGTTATGGATTTTTTAATATTTTAAGTATTTCAGTACTAATATTAATATTTAATATACTCAATATTAAATACTAATATATATATATATATATATAGTATATAAATTCTAAAGTGAAACATCCAGATGCATTAGTCATAGGAATCTGGAATAAATACGTAAAAAAAAAGAAAAAAAAAGTTCATTTTTAAGTAGTTTTGTATGAATATTTCAAAAATTAAAAACAAAACAAAACAAAAAATAATCTTCTTTAAAACAGGTTTAATTTTCTTTATGCAAAATATATTTGGGGGTGTAAGAGGAGATTAATTTATTAAATATTTTGCAATTATGCAATTATGCGAGACGAGAGTCATCAGTGTGTGTGGATAGTTAACCGGTTAGTCTTACCTGTTTGAATCTGGCCAGCTCCTTCAGCGCTCGTCCCCACTGCTGCTTGTAATGTAGTTTTGATTTAGTAGCCGACTCCAGTTTACGCTCCAGTTCCACCTTGATCATAAAAACACAGCGATTCTCAAACAGACTGAATATAACACGGCTCTGCTCGATGTACGGTTCAGGGTCTCTGACCTTCTCCAGGGTCAGCAGGTTGATCTCTGACTGAAGACGGACCTCAGGACGGACGTTCTGCTGATCCCGGTACAGCTGGAACTCCTTCTCCAGCTGCTTGTATCTGCTCTCAGCCTCCTGTATCTTAAACCGTCAACAAGATGATGGAACAAGAGACAAACGGGAAATGATCACAGATTGACAGGAGAAATGATTAAACATATAATGCAGTGCTGGTGGAGAGCTGAAGAAATAAAGGCTCCTCAGAAGACGCGAGATGTTTGGAGGCTTGTGAGGATCATGAGGAACAGTGAAAGTAAAGCTTCAGTTCATCTGGAGATACGATTATTCTGACCTGATCATCTCTGATCCTTGCCAAAGAAAAGTATTCCTTTTTATAATTGATTGAACAGTAATTGATCAAATGGAATGAGTGACATTTTACAATATATTCAAATAGAATCAGTTATTGTAAGTATTTTGGATCAAATGAAGGCAGTGTTGGTGAGCAGGAGAGAAGTAAAACATTTGACAGGTGTATGTAATATAATAGAGTATCTCTACAGAGTTAATTGATCAGATGTGAGCAGACGAGTCTGTGAAAGCTGTCTGAGAAGCGCAGACTTCAGCTCCAGTGTGTGTGTGTGTGTGTGTGTGTGTGATCCGTCAGCTCCAGCAGCTACCGCTGAAACACTTAAAGGGTGTTAGACAGCGTCCGCTCCAACTAAAACCTTACAAGCACTCTCCATTCACTGCTTCTCTGTCTGACAGGAAGCAGACGCCAGAGAAACCTGACACGAGATGTTTGGTATTCGCAAACGAGCAGAGAGCGTCCAGAAAAAAAGAAGAAGAAGAAAGACGGGGGAGCATTCAGCCCGGATACTTCGAGAGTGTCGAGCGGATGAATGTATGTTTACACGTTACTGACACGATATATGCTCCAGAAAGCTCTCATCACGGCCTCTTCTCTTTTCGCATGTCAGAAACCTACTTTGCTTGATTTGTTAGCGCTGCGCCGAGCCAGATGTTTTCTGGGAAAAAAATGAGACGGCAGGCTGAAGTATTTCAGTAGTCTGACTGTCTGAAGAAAGCGCTGGAGACGAGGAGATCCTCTGTTTCACGGAGAAGCCTCAGACAAAGAGACACAGCATACAGCTATAATTTACAAAACAACTGAGCTTGGTCTCCTTATTTCTATCAAGCTGCTTGAGGAAGACAGTCGAGAGTGGGCGTGGTTTCAGCACAGCAAGTGGACACGCCCCCAGCGTATGAGAATACAGCTTATTTTCTCAAGATCTGATACCATTTACTTTGCATCTTTTTTAGCATTTCAAATCAGGCTGGGTGGGTAATAACACATTATTCTGTGGTGTGACAAACTCAGCTACAGAGGACACCTCCTCTACAGAGAGCCACGGGTTGCCGTCCCTTGTATCAGTACATATGTACATCGTATTGGATTACTCCCCACACTGAGTTTAAGAGCACTGTCACAAACACTACTCCAGCAGGACCTCATGATCTCACTGGATTACCGCTGAACCTCTTAAGAGCGGGAGGATTAGTGAGTATTGACATCAGCAGGGGGGTGACCTCGTGACCCCAGGGTCACCAGGCCCCTCCCGGCTTGTGTCTTTAAAGGGCAAGAGATCACGGTCACTGCTCGTGTTTACCTGCTGTCGCTGCTGAGCCAGGAGATCCTCGAGCTGCCTGACCTTTGATCTCTCCAGCTCCACCTGGTGAGCGCAGTCCTCGCGCAGACGCCTGGCTCCATCCTGCAGCTCGCGCTGACTCAACTCGTGCTCGGAGCGCATCTCTCGCTGCAGCCTCTGCGTCTGAAGCAGACGAGGACATCAGAAACACGTCCTCACGACACACTCGGGGAAGATCCCTCGAGGAGTCCCTCTCACCTCAGTCTCAGCGTGAGCCAGAGCTTTCTCTCGCTTCTCCAGGTCAGACAGAGTCTTCTGCAGCTGCTCCTCCAGGAGGTTATACTCCATCTCCTGAAGAAACAAAAATAAAATCATCTCTCCGCTGATGTCTGGTGTGTTAGGAGAGGATCATGTCTGTCTGAGACACAACTATTAGACAATCTGAAGGAGCAAAACAACTGAAAATTTTAAATATTGAGAAAAGTTGTTCAAATGGAGTTCTGAGTAATGAATATCACTAATCAGAAATGTTTTGATGTATTCATGGTAGGAAATTTACAAAATATGCTCATGGAACATGTTTTCTTAATATCCTAATGATTTTTGTCATAAAAGAGAAATGTTATATTTTGACAGTGTGTTGTTGGTTATTTCCACAAACACACCTGAGCTGCTGATGACTAACAAAAAATCTACTTCCTCCACAGATTGAGGTCTTTTGGAGCAAAAGACTGTGTTTGTCATTATGAGTGTTTTGCAGTAATTCTAAAAGTTTCTGTCCGATTAAAAATATAAGGTCTTAAGATATAATAACATTTTAATAATTGTATTAGAACTGATCAAATTACACCAAAACATTATTTGTACCGGAGCTTTGAAAATCCTTTTTTTTTCCGTCTGTCTGATTTTTTAAAATTAAATTAACTAATGTATTTATGAATTAAATATATTTATTAATTATCCATTTTAATAACAAATTGTATTTAATTATTTTATAAAAATAATTTCTTTTCAATTGGTTCAACGGAAACCCTTAAATAAGAGTTTTTTCTAAGGTATTTGGAGAACTGAGGACTAGCTGTACAGACTGTCTGAAACAGAATCAGCCTGGGCTGCTTAAGTACATCCACTGAAACCAATAGAGCTCCGATCAACTTAAGCTTACAATGCTCTTGGGAAACGCAGCCTGGTCATCCTGCTGAACATCTCATCTTGGGTCATCTTGTTGCAGGATTGGGTGGTTTTGAATGTGATTGTGCAGATAAAAATCTACTTTATATCTAAACAATCCTGTCTTTTAAACAGACTAGATTGGTATATCCTTGTAAGGTGACTGTGCAAAGCTCTATAATGTTCTGAAATATGAACTCTACGTGCGTAAACGAATGTGAAATATCTATCCAAATACACTATCAGTTAATTTTTGATTGCTGATTTGACAGAGTCTGCTTGCATATTTTAATTATACAGTATAAAAACCAATGTATTTGCCTCGATCTGATCCATGGGAAATTTATTTATTATTATTACATTTATTATTATTTAAGGAGTAAAAACATATTCTATCACAAAGTTTTGGCCATATTTTGTTGGAGAGGGCGGGTTTTTGTGCGCTTTTAGGCTGGGAATTGTTCATCCAATCTGGCAACACAGTTTCAGCTGGTGTCTGACCTTCTTCTTGATGAGCGCCTCCCGCTGGTGATCTCTCTTCCTCCACTCCTCGGCCAGCGCCTGCATGTGACTCAACTCCTTCTGCTTCAGCTGAGCACAAAACACACACAACCACCCATCAGAAACGTCTCAAAACAACCAACCTCTAATCTTACCGGTCCCCAGAGGTTGGTCACGATTGGTTATACTGCACATAAAATGAGTAACTATGCATATAACGACCCACTGAATACTTGATAAAGGCAGCTAATCATACACTGTAATAAATGAACAAACTCATAATAATACAAATTGGCAAATTTAGTTTACAAAAAAAAGCTGTTTAAGTCACCAGAACTTTTTTATGGTAGCAAACTTGCAAAGCAATTTAAAAAACAACATATATTTCATTAACTGAAATAACATTAATATACTAGAGTAAAATAATAAACATTAACAAAAAACCTTAATGTACTGAGAAAAACTGAAAACTGTGACCCTACAGTAAATATATCAAAACTTCATTTCTGATTAGTAATATTCATCGCTAAGAGCTTCATCTGAACAACTTTAAAGGTGATTTTCTCAATATTGAGATGTTTCTGCTCCTCAGATTTTCTAATAGTTGTGTCTCAGACAGATATTGTCCTCTCCTAACACACCAGACATCAGCAGAGAGATGATATCTATTTCAGTATAACTGTGGTCCATTGTGGCCGACACCACGGCAATGAAGAACTGAACTCTGTTCTCCGTGATCTGAGCGTGAAGCACCTGATTATCGAACAGATCCTCCTGCATCTCCTTCCACATCTCCAGCTCCAGCGCTGCCTTGTACTCCAGGGTCTCTCGAGGTCGAGTGACAGTCTTCGTCTCCCCGGGGCCCTGAGGAGGAGGAGCCAGAGCCGGCCCCTGATCAACAAACATTACCCATAAATCTGCTGTCCAAGCCACATTAACATTCAGATTCCGAGCGAGAGTGAAAGGCGCCTGACCTGAGACGACTCCGAGATGAGGATGTCTTGAGCTTTCACGAAGCCCAGGTCTTCAAGAACACTCACATAACAGAGTTCAGCCAGCTTCTCACACCTACAGACACAAAACTCCGCTCACTACAGGACAAAAACATCTTTTCATCCCACAATTCCTTTTTTTCTGACACAAGATAAAAGAGGTTTGTTGTGACTATGTCTCATTTACATTTATTTCTCACAATTATGACCTTTTTTCACAAAATTAAAAAGAGAATTATTAAAAAATAACAATGCAATAAACTTTTGCCATAATAGAAAAATATGACTTACTAAAAAAATTAAATAAATAAACCTTAGCTCTTTATTTTTCTTTATTCTGTTAATTTACTTGTATTTGATCTATTCTCTATTCTATTTATTTGTTTTCTTTTAGCACCTGAACCTACAGTTCTAATGCAAACATATTTATGACATTTGTAGAAACAAAAATGACTCTTGTGACTGCTTTGTGCTCCATGTTGCTGTTAAATAATAATATAAATAAAACAAATATTTCAGCATTGTGTCTTAAGGTTGCCATCTAGAGGTGAGGCCTGTGTGCTGCAGGTACAGCGATCTGCTGGGATCGAACTGAATACAATCCAACAACTAACTACAGTGCTTCACAGAGGCCTTCATCAACATCTTTCATTGGTAAATCTGCACAAACCCATCTGCTCTGGTGATGGGAATCCTCTCAGAACAGCTCTGTCTCCAGTGCTGCTGGCCGGACGCGTCGAGGAAGCGTGTTTTCTCAGAGCTGAGGAGGTGAGACAGATGAATGCTGACAGAACCCAGCAGAACATCTCCAGAGCTGGGCTCTCGGTGCCACATCTCCACCACCAGAGGAACCCTGGAGACACACAACGAGTGTGAGAATAACCCTGTAAAGCCTGACATATGCAATCATAGTCAGAAAAAGATAATCTAGTTGAATTTAAGTGAAATTATTGAGAGGATATCACTTTTAGTGCCAATATGCATGTGTGCCAAAATGAAAAAGGGTGACAGCTCAGAACTTTGTTGCAACATTCTTAAGACTTTTTGCCAGAGAATATTTAGTTGTATGAATATCTGAACACGCAAAACATCAAAATAAAGATCAGACCCTCTACTTTCAATCAATTTCATTTTTTTAAATTAACACTCAAATGTAGGTAAGGTTTCAATAAAGAAAACATTTGGAGCTAAAAGCTAAGACAAATACTACATCTGGATCATATTCAGTATTATTATCAAAGCAAAGATGCAGTAGATGACTTACATCAGTTCTCTCAAAGCTTCACAGGCCTTTTCTAGATTGACCTTTGACTCTATAACATTAGGCAGTATCATTTTATATGACATTAGTGTTGATTATCATATGCATATGATTACATATGAGATCGCTGGTTTCTGTGTCTCCTGGTCTGTGTTTTTAATCAGCACTTTCTAGACTCATTGAGCAAATGTATAAAAACACCCAAAAGTGTATATCAGAAATAAAAATGTCTGATATACCCTAATTCTCTAATTCTTTCCTCTCAAACACAAAATACTTGAAGGTTTTCATGTGACCGGCTGCTGACCTCACCTGAGGAAAGTGTCCTGAAGCTGACTGGGTAGAGCAGCGAAATCGAAGGCGCAGTACGACTGCGGCAGAAACACCTCCGTGTTCTTCTTCAGCTCCACCGCTGGACTGGTCATGATGGGAGCTGCGCTGCCGAAGAACTGGTAAGCGTATCTGCGGCCGGAGGAAAGAGTGTTATGACACGAGCGGGCCGTGTTAAAGAGGAACATGTTAAAGCTCAGGAGGGGTGTGGGGAGGACCTGAGGACGCAGTTGATGGGGAAGCTGGTCCTGAGATCTCGGAGGCTGCGCAGGTCCAGAGAGAAGCAGTAGTGATGCGCAGACGCAGGGATGGAGATCTTAGGAGCAGAAACAGAGATGGACGAGACTTCGGCATCAGCTCTAGTTATGTCTGGGACAACAGGTGCGCCTGAAAGAACAAAACACACACATATCGAGTCACACATCTGCTGCAAATATTGCTTTTTACTGATTACTCATGAGATATGGCTGAAAATGTTGATTGTCATTCAGTATAACAAATATATTCATATAAAAACTAAACACTTATTCTGACCTGTACTTATTAAAATATATAAAAGAAAAAACAATCATATTAAATTTTATTTTAAAGGATTAAAACTTTTTGGTGTATGAGTTGATATTGAATTAAATGCCAGATCAAAAGAAAAAAAAATGCATTTAACCCTGATTTTAATTATAAACAAAGCCTGCTTTGCACAAGGACTCTTATTTTAAAACGCATATACTTTTCTACTCAGATGCACATTTAAAAAAAACAACAAAAAAACAATTAAATTTGCTTGAACACTTGCCATGTGCTGTGGGCGGAGCCTGTGTGTCGTGTGCTGTAGGCGGAGCCTGTCTGTCATGTGCTGTGGGCGGAGCCTGTCTGTCATCACTGCACAGACTCTCAGCCTCGCTCTCAGAGTGCTGCTGATCAGGAGAAGCGTCTGGAGACGGGAGAGGCCGGTCCGGTGATCTCCTGACTGGTGACGGGGTCATCAGCGCTCTGGGCTCCTCTGAGGGACGTTCATGACGGGCGGCAGGCACAGGCCCTTTCTTCACTGGAGTTTTAGGTCCGTTGTCAATGGGTATGTCTAGCTGCTCAGAAAAATATGCCTGTTTTTTAAACTGAAAGACTGTAAATAATAACAAACTGTACACACAATTAATGGAAGGATTATATATTCATCTTTTAGGTGATGAAATCTCAATTCCAAAAGATTGACCCTTATCACTGGTTTGTACTCCAGACTCACATATGCTGTTATTTTAGCTCAAGTTTATTTATGGTAAACGCATTTTGATGGCCCTATACGACCAGACCTGACTGCTGGTATCTTCGGCTCTCAGCGTCACAGATATGCCCACGGTCGGCTGCAGGTCTGCAGGGACAGTCTGAAGGCTGGGCTTCGCTCGGCTCGGGGGCTGCAGGATGAAAGCACCCTCGATAGTGGCAGGGTTTTTAGTGAGATCAGTGCTGCTCTTCATTAACCCAGACAGACTGATGTCAGTGCTGCCCAGAGACTGGTTTCCACAGCAGAGATGGATCTGTGTGCAAAACACATACACCATCTCACTCATTCATTCATTCGGTGTAATTATAAAAGAAAACCATGGAAAAATCTAAATCTTTCTAAAATTGATGCAAAACATTACATTTGAATGAATTGATTACATCTGGAAAAACTGCCCCGCCTTAACCCCTAGCGATATCAGTGTTCATCTGTGCTGACCTGCAGGAAGGGCTGCTGGCCAAGGAAGAGCCGCAGAACTCGCTCACTGCTTCGGATGCGGACAGACGCTCGCTCAGGCTCAAAGTTTGGACTGAGGAGGTTCTGGAAAGGCTCGCTGGTGACGTCGTTCCCTAACAGAGTGTAATAGAAGAAGAACTCCGTGCCCTCGCTGGACAGCTTAGTCGAGCTGGAGATCAACTGAAAATCAAGAACATGTGCCGTTTATTCATTATGTACTCTAAATATGTGCGGATGAGACTGATATATGACAACAGCTCTTACCTGCTCCAGTTTAGTAGCGAACGCCACCGTTACCGACAGCACAAACATGTCGGTGCAGGCATCTTCAGGTCCGATCTGATGAAAACCTTCTTCCTCGTTCAGAACCGCTCTGAGTTTACCAGAGTCCAGAGGAACCAGAGCTGGAGAACCTACAGAGTTCACAGTGACTTCATTAACAAGTCAACACTCACAACCTGTTCAAGGTTCATCACATTAACTAGCATTAAATTACCGTCTAACTATTGACATCACCTAGAAACAGTGACTGCATAGATATTTTACTGCTAATTAACCTATTAACACTAACCAATAGCAAAACAGTGTTATTACACTGCGTTCCAAATTATTATGCAAATCATATTTTTCTTAGATTTTCCAAATTACCTATATGAATTGCAGTCA
>JAUCMT010000154.1:727619-744552 GCA_032357475.1 Enteromius thamalakanensis | reverse complement strand
CAAAATACTTTAATGGGTCGTTTTCATTTTCAATAATTAAATTTCTTTTTTTTTATCAATCATTTTTTTGTTTACAATTATTATTTGGAATGAATGCACCATTTTTTTCTCGATTTTAACAAAGGTGCCTTATGAGATGGAATTGAACCAGCACTGACCTGAGACACCGTGTGGAAAAACAAACTTGCATGTTGAACATGAAGCTTTGAAGCCCATCAACAGAAGCAGAAATGAAAGGAAACAACCAGACAAATACAAGAAGGAATGAAAGCACAAACATCAGTGTAGGAGAGAGCGAGGCAGCAGGTACCTGGTCTCGGCGGGGCTTTCTTCGCTTTGAACTGCTCGGCTGTTGATTTGGTGTCATTCTCTAAGATCAGACTGATCAGAAGAGCAGGTTTCAGTTTTGTGTACTTACTACTGAGCAAAGAATGCCATTTAGGAGCCTGAAGAACACAGAAGAATTTCAGATGAGTCAAAACTGTGAGAAGCTGCTTTTACTCTAGCAGCAAAATGTTTACAACAAGAAGTTTCTTCTGTTTAATGCATCTTCTGTAAAATGCATCACGGTTTTGAGATCTGACGAAATATGAAGCAGCAGATTAATATCAGAAAGCAGAGGATCTGACCTGTTTGAGCTCCTGCACTGATCTCAGATCAAGGATGATATATCCCACACACTCTCTGGCAGACGAGCTGGAGTCGACGGCGTAACACTGTAGTTTGATGGGAGTCCTCTGGAGTCTGTGAGAGAAGCAGAAGAGCTGGATCAGAGCTCACCGCTTTCCAAGCACTGCCTCACAAAGATTCGAAGCTTTTGGAAATCATTTGTTCTGGAAGTGACCTTTGACCTTATGTACTTATATACACTAGTGCTGTTAATATCAATTAATCGCATCCAAAACAAAAAACGTTTTTGTTTACAAAGTATATGTGTGTGGTCTGTGTTTATTCCTTATGCATATCAAAGAAATATATTAAAGAAAAATATGTTATGTTTATAAATTAAATATATACTTTTAATCATACTGCATGTGTGTGTATTTATAACACATATATACAGTACACACAGATTTTGCTAGGCAGTGGGTTTAGCTCTGAAAAGCTTGGTTTCTCCCATCTCTTCTCACCGGTGCTGGTGCAGCGTCTTGCGGTCGAGCTCCCAGGCCAGCTCAGTGCAGAACTGCGGCTGTTCTTTGTGTTCTACAGGATCTGTGGCCAAAGTCTCTCCGTCAAAGCGAGCCTCGACTACCAGCGTGTGCCGCGGACTCCTGGGAAACTGACGCCCTGAGGAAGAACAACACACATCTGTCATGCTGCTTCAGAGGAATATATACTGAAAAAATGCTAGAAATATAAACAGACAGCGATTATAACGAGACAAGAATCTGATCAAAAATGCAGTAAAATTCTGAAATATTATTACAATTCAAAAAAGCTGTTTTCTATGTGAACATCTGTTCAACTGTAATTTATTTCTGTGATCAAAGCTGTATTTTCAGCTTCATTACTCCAGTCTTCTAATACACTGATTTAACATTTCTGAATATTATCAACATTGAAAACAGTTGTGCTGTCCAGTATCTTTGTGGAAACAGTAATGTATTTCCATTTAAAAGAACAGAGTAAGTTATATTTGAAAAAAATAAATTAACACTTTTATTCCTTAAGGACGCAATACATTTTTCAAAAGTGACAGTAAAGACATTTATAGTGTTACACAAGATTTATATTTAAAAATAATCCTGAAAATAACTTGTGTGTGTGTGTGTGTGTATATATATATATATATATATATATATATATATATTTATTTAATTACACACACACTAAGAAGTTAAAGTCAAATTTTAAAGATCTTTAAAATGTTGATGTTTGCACTCTTTAAATAATTACTACAGTAATACCATGGTACAGTGATGGTATCAGATGATTATCATATTCATGTAACGTTACTGCAATATATACGTGATACTCCAAAGTACTGCAGAGAATACTATAGTATTACCATGGTACTTACACCTAAATGATGTATTAGCATCTTTTATTAGTGACATATCTGTCAAGAAATGCATATTCACACATAACTAATACGCATGTCAAGTTTAGAATATCACAGATGTATTTACGACGTAAAATCACAATTATTAATAATTAATATAAAACTGAACTGATTTGATTTCATTGCATGAGTCATAAATGCACAAATCTTTCCGTTACCTTCGAGAATAGAAACAACAATCAGCAGCTTCTCTGATTTCGAAGCCATCTCATCTCTCTGGGTTAATTAAACACTCTCATAATGACTTTAGGATGTCTTTTTATCTGTTGTTTGTTTTTAGCGCGTCTGTTGTGTTTAAATAACGACAGTAACTGTCAGTCTGCGGCACTTCCGCCGGAAACAGCGGCGTGTTTGTGCGCGTGAGTGAGTCGCCTCCCTCTGCAGGACGGAAGAGCGCATTACATGTTTCTCATAAATCCTTATAATAATTAGTAAAATAAAATGCGGTATGTTTTAATTGTTATATGCTGTGTATTTTATACACTTTGACTTGATGCTTGTATTGTTTTTACTTTGAACTGATTTTACTCGCTTTACTAGCGATCGTTACCATGATGACCACTTACAGAAAACACCATGTTTTTGCACGTTTACTGTGGTAATGTCATGGTATTTTATAAAATATGTTCTAGTACTATTTAAATACAAAGTCTTATGTAAGTACCATGGAATATCCACTTATTTATTTGCAAAGTACTATATTTACAACAGCTGTTTTCACAGTAAAAGAGAAAGATGCTTTTGTTGTGATTTTATAATAATTTATTATGATTTTACCACAGGTAAAAAACATACTCTAAGAATGTTTTATGAAAACGTTAGGCTATTTCTAAATGTTTCATGAACGTTCAGAAAACAGTAAACATTTCGGTAACACTTTATTTTACGATTACACTTATTAGCATGCATATAACTAAAATATTAGCCATTTATTAGTGCTAATTAAGCACAAATCACTAATGCCTAATCCTACCCAATACCTAAACTCAACAACTACCTTGCTGACTATTAATGAGCCATAAATTAACAGTTAACAAGTGTTACCTATTCTAAAGTGTTCAAAAACAGCTAGTTGAACTACGTACAGATAATGTGTTGGAGCAAACATGGTAATATTAACATTTTTTAAGACCGGATAACTGAACTGTAACAAAGGAGACAGGGACGTGCGAATCCATATGCAGGGGTTTATTGTACGGCATGGTCATACGTTTTTAAAAGGTACACTTTTGTACCAAAAAGGTCTGTATTGGTACATATATTAATACCTAAAAGTGAACTGTTTGAATAGGTACCACCCCTGGGACAGCTTTTGTACCTTTATTTCTTAGAGTGCACAAACTGACTGAAACATGGTTTATTTACATATTCTTACTGTAAACTTGACCTACTTTCACATTCGATTGGTTTTCCACAAAAACAAGCATCAGCATGTAAAAACAACCTTGACTTTTTATTTGGATTGCCAAACATGTTAAGGCAGAGACAGTATAAAAAGCAACTGCAGTTTAATGATATAGCAGACATCAAGAAAAACCTAATGACGGGACTCAACCAACCTACGCCATTGACTTTCTGTCCAGAAAACCACTTGTAAACATATTTAGTTCAATGCATACTATTGAAGTAACAAAGGACTACGTCTGCCGTTTAAGTGAGGTGGGTAGACAACCATACATTGCACTGAATCAATACAAAGGTACATAAGCTAGTTATAGTCGCTGTTGAGCTTCGTTCAACTATGTACAACTATGTACATCACGATAATACTGTATGGCACTGAGATGAACTGTTGATTAACATCCACTTTATACGATACAATAGATTAATGGCTGTTAATACCAGTATATTCATGTTAATAAGTCAATGCGGAGCGAGCCACCTTACAGTCACTTAGAATCTATTGCAACCCGTCCTTTACCACACAGAGGTGATGAAATAGCAAATACATTCAATAGTATGGTTACAAGACAATATAAGTGCATACAAACAGCTAGATGTAGCCATTTACAGGCAAAATCCAATGAGCAGAGGGTTTACGCGGACCTTGTTTGTAACTGGCACCTGAAGGAAAGTTTTTCAGGTCCGTGTCTCCATGTCTAGTTCCACTGCAGTCCTCCATTAGTACATTCATTGGTTAGAAATGAAATTAGTCGCTGCCTCCAATGGAGGCGATGAGTAACACCATGGAATTGATGTCTGTGAGTCCTTGTGTGAGTCGGGAACATCTCACATCTTCCCGTCGTTTTCTGCAAATAAATAGGAATATAAAATGTTTCAAAATATGTTCTAAGAGCGCTTCGCTGATGTTCCCAGTAAGTTATGGAAATGTCATCTATTAATGAATCATTTAACAATTAAATGTAATTGCAAACTTTTACAAAATGAGGCATTTTTGAAAACATTCTGTACCTTCTTCGTTCTGAAACAAGTAGTAACTTGTTATCATTTAAGCACCGAACACAAAGGAAGATATTTTGAAGAAAGTTGTAACCAGGCTGTTTTGGGTCACTATTGACTTCCATAGTAGGAAACAAAACAAATACATTCATATATATTTGGAACTACTCGAGGATGAGTAAATGATGACAGAATTTTAATTTTTGGGTCAACTACTCCTTTAAAAACCAACTGCTTCTGTTCAATCAGTCACTTTGGTTAAGTATTTGTTAGACACTTTTATTCAAAGCGACATTCAAGATGAACATTTGCAGGGTGTACATGCATTCCAGGGTTTCCAGGTCTGCGAAACACAACCAGTCCAATTGTTATTCAAAACTAGCCCAGCCACATGTTTTCTGCGTTTTCTTTCTCCCAAATTAAATGATGCCTTTTAAATTAGAACTTAAGTGCAATTAGAATTTAGTTTTTCCGCACTTTGACATCCCTAACATTCACTAAAAAACAACCAATGACAACAGTATAAAAGTAGACTTGGCAACCCTGATGCATTCCCTGGGAATCAAACCCATGACCATGTGCGGTGATTTACTGTTTGAGCTACAGGAATGTATTTTATTGCAGAGATAATTGCATTTGTTTTCTCACCACTGGAGCAGGTCTGTGTCGTTGTCACTTGCTGGTTTGCAACCAGCGCCGCAGAGCTCAAACCTTAAGGATCGCAGACCACAGAACATTACAATCAACTCTTAACATATGCATTCTTCACTGTATGCTTAAAGGGCTCATATTATTTTTATCAAGCAATTTTTGCACCCAAAACCATTCATAGTTTAGTTTTTCATGAGCATTCCCACTCTCTCCTGCATTTGAATGGACTGGGTAATAAATGTTTTGCTTCTGTGTCTTAAACGCCAAGTCCACACCCCAGGTGATTTCTGAAATTGTAAAATATTTTCACACAAACAGCAATGGGACTGGGAGAGTTGATTATTGACAATATGGAGAGGGTTTGTGGTTCATGAGACAAAAAGATTGAGATGTGTAGTGTGCATTTGGCATAAGACTCATATGTACACGTCCTCCTAGTACGTGACATGGAAAAAGCACCTTATGCTCGTGTACCTGTTTTACTACATTCATCTGTCAGAAAGTCACGGAAGTTCAGACTTTGTTGGAGACTCTGTTTTACAAGATCAGTTTAACTCATCAAGATGATATGAGCCCTTTAATGTAGGCTATAGTGAGATCAGAAGTATAGTATAGTTTAGTTGTTTTTGACCTTTTCACCTTGAAAGGGGTCATACTGGCCAGACACCAGCGTGTAGCTCATGCCCAGGTGAGTGAGATGATGTGCCTGAAGGTGACGGCTGAAGGGGACCGATTCTCTCTCTCGTTCAGTCTCACGTTCCTGCTCTGGAGATCCTCTTTCTCCAGGCTGAAGGAGTAAAACATCATGTTTAAACGACTTTAAAATACATTAAAGACAATATATGTGTCTCTGATTCCCAATTATTATTATTTTTGATTAGACTGCCAAAGCCCTTGAAACTTATGTAAACAATATTAAGAAATACTCAAACAGATATGTAAAATGTAAAGGACCTACATGAAGACATGTACATCAGATTGTCTAATTCATTTATTTAAGTGCTTCAAGTGTGTCACTATAAACAATTTTCTTGTACTTTTGCACACTGTAAAAAGTTTTAGTATTTTTGTGTTGTTTGCTAGTATAAATACCTAAAAATTCTTGTGCTTACTGGACAAATAAAAAAAACAAGATAGTACTGTATATCTTGTTTTCTGAAAAAAAAAAAAAGTTGAATTTTGCTTAAAACCAGCCAAAATATGTGCCAATAGGGTAGGAAAAAAGATTATTTTTCTTGCCCCATAAGCACATATTTTTGCCTACATATTTAGTTTAATTTGGGTAATTGTTTTCACAAAACAAGTCTATCTCAAGTCATTTTACTTGACCGGTAAATGCATCCTGATTCCACATTTATACCAGAAAACAACACAAACACTAAGGAAGTAGTGTATCTAGAACAGGTTTAGCTTCACAGTTTGTTTACACCACATTTAGGTCCATTATAAGCCTTGCAATGGTTTACTTGCTGTTAGAAATTGGATACATACAACAGGAGATTTGCCGTGATACGGCAGGAGAGGATGCGACAGAAGCTCTAATGCTGTAGAATCTGTCACTGGTTTGCTGCTTTGAGCCCCTTCCGAATCCTCTCTCCCTGCCGTTTTTCCATAGAGAGGGTAATGAAAACCTAGAATGGAAAACGCACAACTTATACCACTTATACTAAACAGGTAGTTTGTTGTACAAGCTCCACATGAAAGTTTTGGGGTCATATTTGTGATCTGCAGAAGACGATTACCTGGGTAATTATGCACCAAGGCTGGAGACATCACTCTGTAAGCATTGCTGCTGGTCTCACACAGGTGTAAATAGGGGTAGGAGTGCTGAAACTGGATGAAGGATTGCTGGGGTGATGACGAAGCCCCTCTTGCATTTTGCGAGTCTTCGGATGTCTCACTCGCTATCTCGTCCCCCTCGGGTCTGGTACTTTCCTCGATGACCTCGGCAGCCGTCTCACACTTGACGTTCTGGAGATCGGCCTCCAGCCTGGACTCGGGCTCTAGAGGCATGTGCCAATCTTTCCCCTTGTCTGGACTCATTTCCTCAGAGATCTTGTTGACCTCTTGATTTTGCTGCTTCACATATTTGGACTGATAAGAGTGGCTCCAGCACTGAGATTCTGAAGCCTAAACCCAGAGGAACATCTACTGTCAAACAGTTTCTGCTCTGACAACCAATGAAATTACACACCTTACAGGGAAGCCCTTTGTTATGAAACAGTAGCCCTGTGAAACTAGTGTTTAATGGGTTCTTTGTCATGGAAAATTTCAAAAGGATGGCATCGTCTTAGAAATAAATATGCTCTCAATCATCAAAGAATCCTGGGAATTTGATCATTTGATGATTAAGGATCATATTTCCAAAACAACATACTTTGGATTGATATTCCAGCAAAACCAAGGACATTTCTAGAAGTCTGTTATTGTCTTTAAAAGAACATTTCCTCAGTAAATGATACGTAACATCAGTAACTTACATTTAGAAATGTTACATTTGTGTCCACATTTGATTTTGAGTTTGAAGTCTCCAAACTGAGGTCTTCAGATTCCTTGAGTACCCCTTGTTCTTTTGACATGGACATATGGGACGATTTCCCCTGCTGCTGCTGAAACGACAGCTGCTTGTCCAAATCCACATAGATGAAGCCAGGTTTTGCACAGTTCATCTTAACAGAGTTCGCCCCTTTATGAATCGACTGGGGAGAGCTTAGAAATTGTTTTTGCTCATCCTTTGTTCGTTCCTTTTGCTCAGATCCTCGTCTTACTTGACCTCTACTCTTGCTATACTGCATTTCCTCACAGCATGCCTCACTGAGCGGTCTGTGGGAGCCGGGCATCATTAGAACCTTCTGGTCCATGGAAACACCTCGGCTGTACTGTCCGTAGTACAAAGACTGAGCCAGCGCTGTGTGCGTTTCGGCGTACTGAAGCTGTGGTTGGGAACTAGAGTGGCTAGAGGATTCTGAGCTTTTTATATCCTCATTTAGATCTCTCAAATCTTCCTTTGTCCGACCATAAGGTGAGGCCACTTTATGGAAAGAAGTGGAATTGGCTTGCCCAGAATGCAAGTAACCTGGCATGCAATGGGATTCATAACCATGGCTGTGAGACGTGGACTGGACCTCTTTTCCTGGGGTCACCGTGGGAGCGGTACTCATTGAGGGAATTTTGGGATTGATGTTTAAATCTTGTGTCGAGTTCCTTCTGGACCTTGAGTTTGACCCACCGTCCTCAGCTGCGTCAGATATGTCAGAGTATGCAGGACTGTTTGTTTTCGCACTAACTCCATCTCCGTTTGTAAGAGGGACGCAGTCCGTTCTTGCAGAGCTCCCGATGGACGGACTCGGCGCATTGTCTGAGAAGGTGTACACCTTGTCGGCCTCGGCTCTGATACTCGCCATGCGGCTTTCTTGCGTTTCACTTGGACCGTTTACAACATCTTGCTTGCTCAAGTGCTCTTTCAAAAGGCTCACAGGAAAGTCTTTCCCGATGCTCTTCGTATCGTCCGCTTTTGTGTAAATCGGGTCACTTTTGGGACTCCGGGGATCTTTACAATTCCTTTCCTTTAATCGATGCTTTTCCTTTCTCTTACTCTCTTTGTTTAGGACTGGGGTGGTGTTGGCCATGTTAACTTGTGCAATAACTTCCATCTTTGGCTTGATGGGCTTCAGTGAGAGGTTCTTGGCTTTTGTGAGGGCAACAGTCGGAGAGGCCTGATGAGAAGAAACTTCTGTGATTTTAGTGGAAAACGCAGCAGGTGGAATAGCAGTGAGCTTTGGAGGAGCAGGGGTGGCGTTGATGAGTCTGTTGGTTCGAGACTTGGCTAAGCATCTCTCGGTGAACCCTTCTTTCTTAACTTTGCTACATATGTCCCTCTTATCAATAGCACCCTCCGCTTCTAGCTTAGGCATCTCAACAGATGTGTTACGATCCGTCATGAGGCAGTTCTCAAGGACGACGGACATGTTAGAAATGAGTGGGAGGTTGCTCAGATCATCGATTGATCCATCTTTACTTGCCACATTCGGGCGTAGTTTTGCATTGGCTATTGGACTGCTATCATTGGTGAGCAATGCTTTCCTGCTCTTTGGAGAACCGACTGCATTGAGCTTATACATGCTTCTGGGTTTCTTGGAGATAATGTTCTCTGAAGAATCAAAAGGTACCGAGCTGAGTGTTTCATCAAAGTCTGAAAGTCTGTCCTCGCTCTCCACCTCAAACTCTTGCTTTCTGTCACTGTTCAGGTGAGCGTGTGACTGGTGGTATCGGAGCCCGTTGATATGTTTGTACTTCTTGTTGCAGTTCGGATGCGGACAGTCTATTAGCATCGGTGACGGACAAACTTGATCGAGAAACACCGGGTCGGATTTACCCTGAGGTGTGGAAGGCGCGCTCCTGGATTTGGCTCGTATCCTTTTCCCATTCCCATTCCTAATGTCATCCGAGACCAAGCTTAAATCTAGATCGGCTGGGGCTTTGCCTTTTCGTTTTCCACACATAAGCGGATTGGATTTGATGTCCTCCACGGCGTAGTATCCAGGTGTCCTACAGCTACTCAGGTTCAGACTCCCTCGTCTTCCTTTGTTGCCGATTCCCACACCGCGCCTCTTGTGAGTTAGCCCTCGTATCTTGGAAAGACTCGGGTCTACAGCTGGTTGATCTGGTATGGCCAGCCGCATCCGTTTACCACGTCCACGTGCATAAGGCATTTCAGAGTCACTCATTGGTGATTCACAAAACCTATCCAAGAACAACAAGGAGTCATGAGTGTATGTATAGAAATCAACTTTCTTTAAATGAACAAATCTAAATTGAATTTGGACATAAATGTCCAGATACTATCGATGATCACAGATCGATGCATCAGCAAAAGTTGCATTGATTCTAATAAAGTGTGCATAATATACAAGTTGGCATTTATATTGCAATGCATCATTTCTATCTGCATCAGTAAAAACTCATTCATTTATATTTGTAAATGCATAGAATGTTCATACACTGTCAGAAATAGAGGTAGAAAGGTTGTCACTGGGACTTTTGTACCTATAAGGTTCAAATATGTACCTTTAAGGTAAAAAAATGGACCCTTTAGGTACAAACATGTACCTTTTGAAAAGATACCACCCCAGTGATAGCTTTTCTACCTTTATTTCTGAGAGTGTACCAATATCCAGCTACTAAATCAATAATTTTGAAGACAATTAAATATTTGTATATGTTTTTGGAATTTCAGATGCATGAAATGCCATTGCACTGATATTACGTAAGAAGTTCAAGTAAATATGTCAGAAAACTGCGCACTTTTAAGAGAGCACTTTTAAGGCGGTCGCAGCATCACAGTCCAAAACAGTTCAAATAAAAGCTCACTTCAGGAATTAACAAAATTGCATCGATGAGTTACAGTACAGTGTTTAACAACAAAAAGAGCAAACGGAAAGAGATAAAGGGCAATCTACTGTTTGGCTATTATTAGCTCACTATATAAAGCATATGGACAGAAAGATTAATTTTCTGCTGAAAGAAACACAATCTTCCAGCCTAGGATTATGAATATTAACAATAATTTAAGAAAAATCAATCCATCCCTCCATAGACAGCAACACAACTGATATGATCCCAGATCCAGAAACCTTACTTTTATGTGCAAATAAAACAAAAATAACATAATTTAATCTTCTGCCTTCTCTACGTCTTTTCCACTATTTTAGAGAGTATTTTAACGCACCGTATACACGAGCTTTAACGTACTGGATGTAATCAGTATTGTTTCCATCCAGGTGAAAGCATGCGCATGTGCGTAATCTGTGGCTGTTTACACCTAGAGGAAAATGTACGCTTACACAGTAATAATCTTGTAAATGGCGGAAGGAGTAAGTCATAGGAGAAGAATGGTTGAGTATATGATGTTATTTTTGTTTTGTTTGTGCAAAAAAAAGGATTCTTGTAGCGTCGCAAAACTGAAGTTGATCCGCTGAAGACACATGGACTGTTTTACTGATGTTTTTACTGTGTTTCTGGACCTGGATCATTTGAGTTGTGTTGCTGTCAATTGAGGGACAGACAGCTCTCTGATATCCTCACAAATATCTTCATTAGTGTTCTGAAGATGAACAAAGATCTTATGGGTTTGGAACGACATGAGATTGAGTAATTAATGACACAACTGCCATTTATGGGTGAACTAACTCTTTAATATTAAAATAAAGATGCATCCAGTGCTCTGATGCTGCTGTAATGTTGTTGGTTCACAAAATCAAAATTGTGTAATTAATTTTTGCAAAACACACCGGCCTCAGTTATGGAGATGCACATCCCTAATATATATACACTGAAAGTCAAGCGTTTTTAAGGTGTTTTACCGTGGTGGAGCCCAGTCATGCTTGGTACAGTCCAAGAGCGTGCCCACATAGGTCCTTTTCCTCCATGTGACATTCACAACCAGAACCCCTGAAATCAAAGAGCAAGAGTCAAGTCACCATTATTTATAAAGCGCTTGTTTACAATAAAGATTGTGAAATAAAATATTATAAAAATAATATTAAAAGTAAAAAACACTAAATATTCCAAAAGATTAAAACATTTCCTACAACCACCAAATAAAAGCCAAATCTTTTCACTGTATTTTCAAATGGATTCATTCTGCACTTGATCTCAGCGATGGAAGTTAAGATGGTGGTCTGCAATTTTAATTTGCTTAATCAATATGCAACCAGTGTCTCCTCTTCCTTCAAATGCTTCAGTCTCACAGCTGCTTTGAAAACGCAGTCCTGTGGAGCTAATGACAAAACTCGCCCTTCACTCATCACACATCGAGTGAAAGCCCTGTGAAAACAGTCATTCATAACGTGCTAAAGAAGAAATAGTGCTGCGAGATGCACATGCATGTACTGTTTTATACACAGAATAACAAGCTCTCACCTTCCTCCGTCTCGTGCCACACAATACCCTCCAGATTAACGCTCGTTCCTGGTTGACATGGCTCCATGTAGCTGGACTCGAAGGCTTTCTCGGCTTCCTGTGTGTTCGTTCCAACTGACCGCGTCTTGACACTCAACTGGAGAGAGATAGAGAGCACAAACACAGTGCCAGCTGAAGTATAACACAGTTGCACGCCAGTTTCTAGTTGAAAACATCTGACTTGTGCAGTTTTAGATTCTGCATTGGAGTGATCACAGAATCCTCCTGATTCGAGGAAAACGCACAGAAGCCCCTACAGCTATGACAGTCAGGACAGCCTGGTGAATGATGTCTATCAGAGCGATGTCACTGGAATCAAGGCTAAATGAAAAAGACATAAGGGACAATAGAGCAGAATGGCCAAGACTGGAGGGGGTGGAGCTTGTCTCTATATTTAAAACTGTAAATAACACACGAAAAGCATCTTGGCTTCAAACAAGCCAGTATGTCTTTGTCCAAAACAAACAGAGGGAATTACGAAGCTTAGGTTTCCAATAGCAACAGACGTGAAGGATTTCGCACGGGCTGCGTTAACAAAGGAAATGGCTGACAAACAAAAGAAAACCATGTAATATATATATATATAAATATATGTAGGTGTTTGGTGCTCGTTCTGACGAATCTCTCGCTGCAAAGAGATTCGCGCATATTGCACAAAGAAGAAAACGCCGAAGCACCTTTGCTTTTTTTAATGCATGTGAAAGCGTGATCCTCAAGCACACAAACACCGAATCCGCCATCAGCTCGACCCACAGCCTCGCGCTCATAACGCGTCGTGATCAAGGGAGGACAGATGCGAGCTTACCGTTCTCAGGCTGTGCTCCTCGGTGCTCGTGTGGTCAACAATAGCCGCGTCCATCCCGCCCCTGCCGATCAGATTCTCCGTTCCGTTCTCCGAAAGCGGGCCAAATTCATCGCTGGGCTTCTCCTTCCGCGTCTTGGCCGAGTCTTTCTCTCTTTTTGCGCCTTTGCTCTGGGTTTTGCCCTTTTTGCCGTCTTTGGTTCTGCCGAGCGGCGCCGGTTCGTCGCTGTCCACCGGCGCTGGTGCTGAATTCATCTCTCCGCCGCGTCCTTGAGCCTCGCGCCGCTTACCGACGCATGCTTTGGGAACGCCGCTTGCAATCTCCAGCGACGGGAATCGATCCGTGTCCGTGGCGGAATTCCTTCGTTTCAGCTTGAATTTCTTGGGCTCTTTGCAGAGGAACGGCTGCGTCAGGCCGTCGAACGCGGCGCCTCCTGCGTTTGCGCAATTGTATTCCAGCGGCTCGCGACCTTCCGCCGCGCTTTTAACGCTCAAAACGCGATTCATCTCCAATCTCTGTCGATCCTTCTCCAAATCCGCGTCCAGGTCGATGATCAGATTCCCGACGCCGATCTCCCAGTCATCCCCGCTGTCGTCCGGATCCGTTCCTTGCGTCTTGGTTCTCTGCTGAAGGGAGGAACTGACTGACATTCTCCACACAGGATTTCTGACAGAAAACGGTGATGAATCCTAAATCAAGTGGATGGGAGGGTATTAATCACACTCGAGTGCTAATGGAAACCGAATTAGCCCGGTGCTGGTGAAAACATCTTGAATCATCTTGTGTAGCCTAACTAATGTTTCTAAGTGAAGGATTGGGATTGTGTTGCAAATGAATCCATCAATAAGTTATAGCAACATCTTAAAAAGTCTCGATTCTTTCTTTCACCAATTAAAAAGTCTCAATTCAGATCAGTGAAGTCATTAAATCATTTAATGTTGCAAAGCATGAATATCTTACCCAGCATTGTTTTCCACCAAAACATTAACTGAGGATAAACTTCCTCCTAATGTAACGTATTTATTCAATATTCAACGAGATAAAGTGAGTTTAAGCTTAAAACAAGTACTGTTTCAAGTACAATCTGTCAATGTAGTATGAAAACTTGTTTTAAATTGATGTTGGTAGATGTTTGTTCTTGTTTTATTTGGATCATTTTCTCAGAAAACAAGACTTCTGATTTAAAGTCATTTTGCATTCAAAACAGCCTTTCTTTACCTCAGAACTGAACTTTATAGCTCAATTCTGAATAGAATCAGCCAGAATTGCAAGATGTAACCTTGCAGTTGCAAGAAAAAAGTCTGAATTATCAGATATAAACCTGCAATTACTTTTTTGTTAAGTGGCTAAAACAAGTCTTTTTGATTGTCATTTTGTATTTCAAGTAAAGGAATTTTAAATTAAGATTCATTGGAAAACACATGTACATTATAAGAGAACATTTATACTTGGTCTTGAAGGTATTGAAGTATTAAATTTAACTTGATCAAACCCAAACCTTTAAACTGCCACAACTGTTTCTGTAATTTCTGCTAAATTCAGAGTTTCAATCTAAAATAAATCCAATTAAAAGTCAAAAAAGTGCAATGAACTACACCGTGAGGACATATGTCTGTGTGTATTATCCATTCCCCCAACTACACATTTCCCACACTTTATAGCTGCAACTTTGGTGCTACAAACGGCATTTTGACAGTTTTTGATTAAAATATATGTATATTATATATTGTACAATAATGCATGGAAAACACAAATGATATAGTTAAAATCAAGGCCATTTATTTCATGTCTCGCTTGTCTAGAACAGTGTTGCATTGGCACTAAGACATGTACAAACCCACTTTCCCCAGAAGGATCAGAATTAGTAGGTTCTTAGTAAATCGAACAGCAGCTGGAGCAGACGGCGTTTGAAGATATGATGAAGATAAGCTCAAATACAGCTTCTGTTCAGAGAGAGTTTGACTGTAGGAGGCAGGAAACTCATTTCAGGCTTGGCAATGAAAATGACATCAATGTTCTGGATTTAAAAAGGACGTTAATTGACATTAAAGGCTTAGTTCTGCCAAAGATGAAAATGTTGTGATCATTTATTCACCCTCATGCTGTTGTATGATTTTTTTTTTTTTCAATATAAGATATTTTGAAGGTTTGGGACAGCTTGAGGCTGAGTGAATGATGACAGAGGTTTCATTTTTAGGTGAACTGTCCCTTTAAATTTATTCAAGCATCATTTTATCTGCCCTTTTTTTGAGGTAAGTGTGGTTACATTAAAAATTCATAAACAAATAAACTTGAAAATTATTGTAGCATTGGTTATTTCAGCTCAATGTATTAAAAATACTGTCGATGAACAAATCTGGCCAATATACAAAAGCACTGATTGTAACCCAGTCACTTCACGTTCTCTTCACGAGTAGAAGGTCAGAACGCTCTGATGGTTTCCTCGGACAAGAAGAATCGGTGGAAGATCTTTAGATAACGTGTCCAGCCAGGTCATGTAAAGAGCGCTGGACACCGTTCCCTTCCTGGCGAGCGGCATGGTTCTGTCAAACCCAAATGAATCAGATGCTCAGGTGAATCAAATCAAGGCACCCGTGTTTGGTGTTAAATGTGTGCTCAGTGCTTACATGACGATGAGGTTGGCTGTGCTGGAGTGTTCCTGCAGAAGCTCGTTCAGTCTGATCTGCCGATTCGACTACATGAAAGAAGAGTAAGAACTGATGTCACTCGCACGTCGAAGCTAGTTCACACAAAACACATTTCCAAGAAATAAATTCAAAACTGCAAGACATTGTTAATCATGCAATTTCGACTTAGAAAGTCTGAACTGTTGAGATATGAAATACATATGAAAATTGCAAGAAGTAGACTATGAGAAACCTGCAATTATTTTCTATTAAGTGACTAAAATAGGCTTCCATTCATTTATGATTCTTTTTGATTAATTTATTAAAAAGAATCAGTGAGAGTCATATGTCAGACTACATTCTTCACACTGTATGTTTTCTGTGTGCAACTAGTGAGAAATGCACAGTAAAAATCATGTTTATTTGTATTATTCTGTGGTACTAAAGTTCTTGTCACATTCAGACTTAAACCGCATTAACTAAAGCACTATTTCTCAAATTAATGGCAGCCCAGGAAACAGTATTTTACCGTGATATTTTGTCTAAACTTACGGCAGAATAGAGACATTTAAGATCAAATCATCATGAAAATCAAACCGTTTATTTAGTCAATGTAACTAAACAAGATCTGTGAAATGAAATAAGGCTGGTTGTGTTCCTGAAAGTCATCTTTTTGATTAGTCCTCACTGTTCAGATGACACATAACAGACACAATGGGACTGAGACGCGTGAAGCTTCATATTAAAGTATGGGATCTCCTGAAGAGTAACGGATGGAAACCTTGGCCCTGTAGAGCTCCAGCTCATTATCTGTGATCCTCCAGGGTTCTTCAGCCTTCAGTTTCTCAGCGGCGTCTTGCTCCATGTCGTCCTCCTTCAGTCTGTACGGCTCCATCATCTCCTCAAACATCTTCTTGCTGAGCACAAAAATCAAACAGCAGCTGTTTCTCGTGGACACTGGAGCAAAACACGCTCATTATTAGCCAATGGATCTAAACTTACTTGTGTTTCTTTGGCTTAGTGTTGATGTCTCCAAGAACCGTGATGTCAGAGAAATCAATCCTGAACTTACTGAGCAACGCCGCCATTCTGTGCGAGAACAAACTTTCACTTAATGAATAATATTAGCTGATCTTCTCCATTATTTAAACAATTTGATAAGTTAAACTACCAGCTTGTGCTATCAAATATTAATCCCATCCAAATATACGTGTGTGTACTGTGTATCCTTATTATGTATATAAATACACACAGTATATATTTAAAAAATAAGTACATGTATTTATCTGTGTATATTCATAGAATTTATATTAAAAATTGATTTTAATATATAAACCTAACATATCTTTCTTAATATGTTAAGAAAAATTATATATATAATTATACAAAGCACACACATAAAATGTAGACATTGTTTTTATTTTGGATGT
>JAUCMT010000154.1:709265-721186 GCA_032357475.1 Enteromius thamalakanensis | reverse complement strand
ATCTGCTATCCAGCAAGGGTTTGAGAGTAACGTAATTTCAATTCTCTGTATGTCCTGTACATGTGGCAGAATTGACAGTAAAGTTGACTTTGACTTTGACTTATATTTTGGCTATTTTTTTTTTCTAAAAACAAGAAAATTCTTCTTGATTTCAGAATTTCTAGATATTTTGGCTGGAAACAAGACAAAAAAATCTTGTCTTAGAAAGCATTTTTTGCAGTGTAGATGTTATAGATATTGTCAAACATAACATTATTCTTCTGACAGAAAATAGATAGTAAATGAACATTTACAGCCCATTAAATCAAGTGATTATTTATTACACAATGTTATGATTTGAGTGAATTTTTGAGTGAAATCAGAAATGCCTTTCTTAATTTCTAATGTATTAGGCTTGTTAGGGAAAAAGTGTATATCGTAATGCATCACTTTTAAAAACCTCAGGATATGGATTCCAATAAATGACCGTGGAGCACGAAACCAAGATGAGCACATCATCATAAATAATCTTTCCATTCATGTATGGTTTGTTAGGATAGATAGGAGAATATTAGAAAATCTGGAATCTGAGCAATGCATATTCCTAATCAAACATTCAGGTACGTTAGTAAATTTACTAAATATCTGTATGGAAAATGATCTTTATTTAATATCCTAAAGATTTTTGGCATAAAAGAGAAATGTATTGTTGGCGATTGCACATGTGTGTGGGTGTGAGGCTCACCTGGAAGTCGTTCTGGAGGCCGTACTTGCAGCCTCCCTCTCTGCAGATGGAGAAGTCGTATCCCAGCGTGCAGGCAGCATCGGTGCAGTTCTCCCGAGAGCCCACTATAGTGTCGTTATCATCGCCTGTGGCGTCCCGCACGATACAAGAGCCTACAAACACAGCAAAGCCATGACATCACCTCTGAGCCACGAGCGCAGACGCAGCAGAGAAAGAACGGCGCTGAGATACCGTTGGAGATGGCGACGGCGATGTAAACCACTCCAGTGATGAGGATCGCCAGAAGAGTTCCTTTAGGAATTGCTGACTGAGGATCCTACAGAGAACACATCAGCTGTTAGCGGACCTGATGAGCAGCACAGAACCATCCACACGGACTAAAGCGCTTTCCTACAGTAAATATATCAAAACTTCATTTCTGATTAGTAATACGCATTGCTAAGAATTTCATCTGAACAACTTTAAAGGTGATTTTCTCAATATTTCGATTTTTTATCACCCTTATATTCCAGATTTTCTAATATTATCCTCTCCTAACAAACCAGACATTATTGACATGAATCTTTTAGATCAAAACTGACTAGTTTTGTGCTCCAGGGTCATGGTTTTTTCAAGAACTGGTGACTGAAATAATTTTTTTTCTATGGCATCACTGTCTTGAGCTGTAAGCGTGGGAGTAATGATCCTCACCGCCAGGTCTCCTGAGATATTGGCTCCTGCTAGGATTCCTGTGGCGGCCGGGAAGAAGATGGCAAAGACGGAGAAGAAGGTTTCGTCCTCTCTGAAGTTTGGACCCATGTTCTCCAGCATTATAGCAGCTTTGAGACAGACCAACAGAAGAATGAACAGGTCACTTGATTTGTTCCTGCAGTAATTCTCATTTGATCACAGATGAGCAGAGACCACCCACTGTTATAACCGAAGAAGCCTTGAGACTCCTTCGACTTCATGGGGATGAACGATCCGATGAAATAGTTAAAAATAGCTGCCACAAGAATCACCAACAACACGATCTGGGCCTGTGAGAGAGATCACATGACTTACAATATCTGCAGAAACAACACAGAACCACAGAATATCACTTCCCTTCTAACTGGTTTGTGCTGCTGATTCCAGAATTAGCATCTGTTCTGCTGGAGAGACTAAATATGATGCATTTCTTAGCTTTATTGCATTTACAGCCATATATTTGGTGAAGTATTCGGGAGAAAACCACAACAGACGTATGATTTCTGTCTGATTCTGATCCATTCTCATGCATTTCCACATGCGTGGTGTTATTTTATGACTAATCCATTCCTTTCTTATTTTTACAAATATTTGTATTTAACTGCATGATGGAAATTGATAGCTTTTAACTCGGCATCATCATTAGGTGTTTTTTGCACGTCAGAAGAATATATTTTAAGATGCAGATCTATATAATGTAGAAGTGATCTGACCTTTGCTTCCCACTCCATTCCAGCGACAGAGATGCCCAGCAGTAAGATGACGGTGAGCGTGCCGACGATCCTGATGTCATTGATCTCATCCGTCATGAGAGCGTCTATACTCTGACAAACATCACAAAACATCAGGAGTCAATCTGTAAGGAACAAATCTGTCTGCTCATTCTTCTTCATCCAAGGCCTTCGTGTTTATACTCACGTCCAGAAGTTCAACGACAGTTTCTGCAAAACCCACGACATACATGGCCACAGCGACAGCATTGGCGAAGGCAAAGATCAGACCGATGGATCCTCCGAACTCTGGACCCAGACTCCTGGAGATCAGGTAATACGCCCCTCCTGGAACAAACAGACACTTCACTCAACAAAAACAGCAGCAATATCATTCAGAAATTAAGAAACAAATAAACACTTTCTCACCATAATACTGACTGTTTAAAAGACAGTCTTTTTTTTACACTTTACAAAAAAAGTAAAAAAATAAATAAATAAAATAAGTAAGTTCAGTATATTTTATGTGCAACATTTCCCCCCAAAAACAAATAAATAATAAAATAAACCAAAAATAGAAGCAACACTTTCTTACATAACAAAACCAAAAGACACTTTGTTCAATGTTTTTATTTAATAAATTGTAACAAAATTAAATATAATGATAATACATTATATATTAAATTATCATAAAATTTACTAATGCATGAAGTATTTAGGCTTGCAAATACAATTATAAAACAAATTACCAAACATTTAATTTTTTGTTTACAGAGAACCTTGTAAAACATTTTCTCTTTCAATAAAACTATATGCTTTTAATGCAGGCTCATTCAAATATTTATTATCCTTGGTTTTCAGAGTATGATACAAATAACAACTGATTTAGGGTCAAAGGGTTATTGAATTTTTTGTATTTATGAATTAATAAAGCTAAATAAACAATCTCTCAATAATCTCTCCACTGATGTCTGGTGTGTGAGGAGAGGACGATATCTGTCTGAGACACAACTATTAGACAATCTGAATCTGAGGAGCAGAAACATCAGCTTGATGATAGCAGACGAAGATCTTAGCGATGAATATTACTGATCAGAAGTAGTTTAAATTTAAAATCTCTTCATGGAACATGATCTTTGCTTAATATTCTAATGATTTTTGGCATTTTGACCCGTACAGTGTGTCGTTGGTTATTTCTATATGACTGCTAATGAGCAGGGTCAGATATGATGAGTCACTGACCTCCGCGCACGAAGCCGTTGGTGGCGATGGCAGATGTGGAAATTCCAGTGATGGAGGTGACCACGATAGCCATGAGAATGATGGCACAGGACAGAGCTGCAGGAACACAAGAACACAATCTGTGACTGACTGACCCGACGCGCTTCAGTGCTGCTGGTCAGTATCGTACCGATGCCCGTCTGACCCACGATCCACGACATCCGGATGAACAGCATCACTCCCCAGATGTTCAGCATGCAGCGGATCTGAACACAAGCAGCAGTACAGAGAGCTGGTTACCATGTTTACACACACACACACACACACACAAATAATCTGACTCCCAGGAACACACACTTCGATAATGTACTTAGTGCTCTATTTTCACACACTACTTTTGTACTCAGTATACTAAAAATGATTCTTTGGTGCTACACTGTGAATATGAACAGAATGTGTGTATTTTAAAAAAATGTATTTAGTCTGTGTGTGTGTGTGTGTGTGTGTGTGTTGATGGAGCAGAGGTCAGAGGTCAGACTGACCAGCACTCCTTTGACCCATCCGAACTTGACCGCACTGCTCTTGGAGTCGGACACTTCTTTAGCAGAGATGATGTCGGCGGCTGTGAGCTCCTCTCCGTTGGGAAAACCCTCCTCAAACGGCTCCTTCACAAACACAACTGGAGAGTTAGCGTTTAATATAACCTCCACACGCAGCCATATCTCAGGTTTGTGTTACAGGAAGTTCATTCATCAGAACACACACTTTCACCTAAACATCATTCATCATAACAGAGTTTCACAAGAACACATTTCAACAGAGAGACAGCACAAGACACTCATAACACAAACACAGAATCACCACAGAAAACATAAATTAACCAGTTCAACTATGGTCAGTGTAGTAGATTTGTGCATGGTTACCACTGTTTAACTACAGTTAATGTTAATACATTTACAGGTGTTCGACGATTCATTTTTCTAAACTCCACTGATTGGTTGATTTGATTTAAAGCTGTGTTTGTGAGCTGTAACGCTCTGAAGGAGACGCCTAGTGGTGAAGAATGAATCTGCATTTTCATTCAGACCAACCTGAAAAGATCAAGTGTGCGGAAATATGCTAATGATTCATGTTTTCAGTGATTCAGAGTCCACTCTTTGCAGGATGTTTTCAGTCACTTAGAGCTGTGTTACACACCGTATGAAAGATCATTTTCTAAAATCTATAATAGAGGCACTTTAAATGGTTGCAAAAAATTTATTTTAGCTACAAAAAAAAACTAAACATTAAAAGTTAGTCAACTAAATGTTTTTAAATGTAGCTAAAATAAATAGATTTGCAAACATTTACGGAAAAAAAAATTAATAATTTTTTAAGTGCAGTTTTTTTGTTGTTGTATTTTTAATTAATTTAATTAATTAGTAAAACCTCAGGCTATGGTTGTTATTTTTTTAAGGGAAGTTGTAAATATGTTAGTCAGCGTACTCTTAAATCTCTTAAATCTCTTAAATCTACACATGATGGAAATACATAAAATGCAATAAAATAAACACTTAAATGTGTATTTCGGGTGTTTTCTTTCCGCAGGATTGAAAGAAGAGACATAACCCACACTGACCAGCGCATGAACACACACTGCTTCTGTGTCCGAGTCGGTCAGAAGTGTGTAACCTGTGTGTCCGGTGATGTTCGGGGGACACTGGGTCTTTGACAGAGACGTGCGGGTCACACGCTGACATTGTGACGTGACCCGGGTCGCTCACGGTGCTGCTCGGACTGAGTGGGTGCGTGAGAGAGACTATTGTCTGAGGACAAGTGTGTGTGTGTGTGTGTGTGTGTGTGTGTGACATCACGCGAGTCACTCAACTTAGAGCCATAAGAGAAGAAACATACAGATGATGAATCACTTTACTCGTACTAAATATGATCTGAGCTGTTAATATCTGACCCACAGGAGTGTGTGGAGAAATACACAACAATAATACATTTCTCTTTGATGCTAAAAGTCATTAGCATATTTAATAAAGATCATGTTCCATGAAGATATTTTCTACATTTCCTCCTACCATAAATAAACTTCATTTGGACAACTATTCAGATGGTTTTCTCAATATTTTTTCTGCAGCCTCAGATTCCAGATTTTCTAATAGTGTGGGCAAAAATCACGCTGATGATTTAAAATATGCTGTTATTTTACACAGCTATCACTGAGATAGAATTTATTTTCATTTTCTTGAATTAATGTTGATTGTTGTATTTTCCTTTTTCATGTCTTGATTTTCATTTCAATTTTACTTAAAGATTTAGTTTTTGTCACTTTTATTAGTTCTTGACATTTTAAGGAGAACATTTTATTTGAATTTTATTTAATTTGTTTTTTTTTTTGTTTATTTTTGTTTCAGTAATTATAATATATAATTTGATATTTTTAAATAACTTTTACTATTTGCTGTCTCATGAATCGCTCTGTATTTTATTATTTAAATTATAAATAATTATTGCTTATAATCGGAATTAGTTTTGTATTTTGCATTTACTTACATTTTTGTATTTTTTTTTTAACTAATTTTGTATCGAGTGTCAAGGTTTTTTAAGTTAAACTACATTAAAAAGAGAAATGTTGCTTTAGTAACTGATTTGTATTAAACTTTATTTCAAGTATGTATGCTAGGCTGTAAAAGGTTGCTAGATGCCAGTAAATTACTGTAAAAATGTTTATATCACTATAATTTAATTTACAGTGTGATAATGTCTTTACTGAAATTTTAAAACTGTTTTTGTGAAATGTAACAAAAAGAAAATATTTTCTTAGAGATTTAAAGCACTAATATGAATTATTAATAATATTCACTTCTTGATTATTAAATGTTGTTGCCCTGACATTTAGTGAAGACTGCCACAGACTGATCTGTTCACATAGGCCTGATCGTTCTGAATGTGTGAGGAAGCTCTGTGCATATAATAGGCCTAATATGATTAAGAATCTAATCTAATTTTAGTATTATGAATTTATAGGGTACAGTAAGTTAAAGATACCTGTAGCTGTGCTAGTTTAATAGAAGTCATCTTAAAAACTCAAATCACATGAAAATTGCATGAAAACTCAAATCTTGATGCACACAAGACATAATAATGTAATAACACTTCTTTCATCTGCCATTGGTCAGTTTTTTTGCGTGCAAGTAAATTTACAGTAGTGTACTGTACAGTAGCAAATAAATACAGTAGTGACCAAATATTTCCCATAATCCTTTTCTGTTTACAGTAAAATACTGTAGAAATGGCGGAGATCGGTTACAGTGTAGCTAATATGTTAAAAGGCATTATTGTGGAAATACATTCATAATTTAACAGTTTATCGGAATTCATAGACAATAAGCCAGTCCCCTATAGCTCAAGCTGCACGTGCACAAATAAGCAGTGAAGGTTCTTTTTAAAATGTAATAGGTTACAGATTACAATTTAACTAAAATATATTGTGTAACTTTTTCAATTACTTTATTCAAGTAATGTAACTGATTACAGCGGTCTAGTGTTTCCAGCAGCTGATGATTCTGAAACATGCAGTGTTCATCTTACAGATCTCAATCACTTTCAAATAAGATTCGAATCATTTTATTTTAAAGCACAGCCAACACAAATGCAGATTTTAGCACTTCTATTTACTTTGATATCATTCTGAGGTTAAAAACAAATCACTAAATATTTTTGTAAATAAAGCATATACATAAACCCAATTAGGAAATAAGCATGTGTTCTAAACACTGCTGTCACTGCAAGTCAGCAAACAAATCAGTTAAACCTAAATGTGTGTGTGTGTGTGTGTGTGTGTGAAGAAAATGAGGATTTTTCTCAGCAACTGTACTTAACTACATGTACAGTACTTACTTTATCGTTCGGATTAGATTTAGAGTTACTTGCATGTAATTATGCATAATATATTGTCATTATATTACAATATATTAACAATATTAATTAATGTACTCATGGTGAGGGTTAGGGCAACTTGCATGTATTTATTTGGCATACTATTTATACACATTTTAATGAGGTAGCCAAAAAAAGTATTACCCAATTAAACAACAGCCACACAGTGTAAGTAAACCAGTCCTGCAGTAGCCTAATGAGTGTCAGATTTGAGAAGCTGAAGGTCAACACAAACCTTGTCGAGTTCATCGTGGAGCTCGGCCAGCGACGGACGCAGGAGTTTCTCCCCGAGCGGGGCCTCGGTCTGCCGGTAGAAGTCGATGTTGGGCACCGCGTCGATGGTGTTGTGGCCGAAGGTGCGCAGGTAGTAGGTGCTGGAGTGCGTGTCTGAGAAATGACTGAGACCTCCGGTGGACGAGTGCAGGCTCGCCTCGCTCCTCACTGTGTCTCCGTTCACACCGGCGTCAGGCACGGCGTCAGACGGACTCAAGAAGTTGACGGAGCGGAGCCGGCCCCTGGACTCCTCGCCGGCGGAGGACCGCGCCCCCGGAGGAGTTTTAGGAGCATCCGAGACCGGATCCACCTGGAAGCGGCTCTGAGAGGACCCCGGAGAGCGGAGCGCGGGTTTCTGCGCAGATGGAGGAGATGAGGGCTGATCTGACATGACGGAGGAGATGGAGAATCACGCGTCCATCAGTTTCTATAGAGACTAGGAGACCGGCGCCGGTTATTATCGCTCAGACGTAACGACACTCGTGACCTTCCGGCGCTGATTGACAGACTGCAGAGCTCCGACTGCGCTTTGGCTTTTGTGCTGGTTTAAAAAAAACTCGGAGAGAGTGTTCAGGGTCGAATAAAATCTGTTGTTTTCGCGTGCGTCACCGCGCGTCTCCAGCGGCGCGTAATTGCGCGCAGAAACAGACGCGTTTACTTTTATAACTAACTACGATAACATTAGTTAATGCATTAACTTACAGAAACTACCAGTGAACAAAAACATTTGATAATTCTGTTATTTTACAGCGCTTTTACTTTAATGTGAAACATTTTTGGAACATTTTACAGTTTATCTGCAAAAACAAATGAAGTTGTTTTTTTTTTAACTTTTTTTTATTACTTTGTTTTTTTTTTTATGTCATCATGTTTTTATTTTGTTAGTTAGCTGTATTTGTAGTTATTTTAACATGAACGAACAGTGAACAACATATTTTATATAATATTTAATAATACTTGTATAATTGTTCATGCTAGTTTGCAGCTCATTAACTAAAGCTAACAAAAACTTTTTAAATAAAAACGTAGCTGTTATTAAATGCCGAAATGAATATGAACTGATGTTAACTACAGATAAAACATTTCTTTTTGCTCCTTGGGATGTCTAATATATTATTTTAGTTTCTTTGACATGATATATGAGCATTATTGAAATTTATTATAATAAAATATTTGGTTTTCTTGGTATATTGAATCAGTTTTTTCTTTTTAAACTTTCCATTGTCTTTTCAATTTGAGGTATTGTTAGATTTTTTTATTATTATTTTTTTAGTTTTAGTTCTTTTATAAAGTAAGTACTGTGTAATTAAACTAATTTAAAGTGTTGGCTTGGTAAAATACAGCTCAAATACATTTTTATATTTTATTTCAATCAATGTTTATGTCAATTGAATTGAATTTTTTAGTAAAAAGTGTGTAGTGTATTTCTTAACCTATTTATCTGAGCGCATATTAATTGTTCTCTTGACGTTTTTAATTTTAGACTTTTTAATGTAAAACAAAACAGCTAAAATGTTCTTTCCTTTAAACCTTCAAACCTAAAATCTTGATTTGGGGGTAGGTAAGTAAATAAATATTTAAATAAAGTGCTATTTTCATAATGTTTAAGATCTCAGAAGCCCATGCAGCACTCGTCCTCATTCCAGTTCAGAGAGAAACAATGGTTTTCTGTGGAGAGCAGCGATGACATTCAGGCACATTAACATATAACACAACACGCTCTTTCACAATCTCACTCTTTACAATGCCGAGCTGAAAGAGATCCTTCGCAAAGCACCTCCTCAAAAGAACATTGTGTTACGAGCACACAGGATCAGGAAAACCGCTTTGTCTTTCCTCATATGATCATCCTGCTCTGTTTTTCTTGGTATTAGTTTCAGACAGACTCGTGAAAGCAGCAGGGTTTGTGTTTCTTTCTGAACGTCTGCAGGTTGTGTAAATGTTGTTCAATCACATTCATCAGGTCCGGTTTGGCCCAGAACGACAAGCATCTCAAAACTTTCCTGAGCTGTTGTGATGACATTGAACATGCAAACTTTATTCACTCTCAGCGACAACAATACACAGTTTTACATTCATATCTAATGTGATTCGGAATCACTGTACAGTCAAAGACAAAAGATCGTTTCATTTTAGGCATTCGTTTAAAAACACTGGCTCAGCTCGATTTCTAATGCTTGTATAAAACCACAAATGAGAACTAGTTCTACTTATGTTGCTGATTTTTTCACAGTACTTCCATTTTCTTGAACGTGTCTCTAAAACATTGACTTCATTTCCCTGGCCTTTCCTCTGAGAGACGTCAGACCTCGGACACGTTCTCCATCAGTCTCTGCAGGTTTCTGTGAATCTGGAAAATCATGATTGCGTTGTTCAGAGGAGCTCCTGATTGTCAGAAATCATCCCCATAAACACTGTGCATGATCATCTTTAAAACAGTTATGATTCTATCAATGCTGACACCCAAAAATACAAATGTGCTGTAAATGTGCTCACCTCAGGATCATCTGAGATCAGAAGAAGTGTGTGTCTTCATCAGATTTGGATAAATGTGTTTCTGCATCAGTGAAGTGAATGGGTGCCGTCAGAATGAGAGTCACAATAATCCACAGCACTTCAGTCCATCATTTAACATCTGGACAAGACACAAGGTCCATCTAAAGTGATGTTTTTATCTGACTCTCATTCTAACGGCACCCATTCACATCCATTACTGAGACACTGACGCAGAGACACATTTCTCCAGACCTGATGAAGACACACACTCCTGATCTCGGATCATCCTGAGGAGTCCACTGTTCCCATGTCCTCGTACAAACAGATCAGTTACTGTGAATGTTTGATTAGACGTTCTGAGACGTTCAGACAAACCTTCTCCAGCTTCAGAAGACTGTGAGAAAGAACCGAGTAGATCTCAACTGTATCTCCGGCAAACAGGCTTTGATATTCATCTCTAGAATCATAACCACACATACAGCGTTTATCCATATGAGGTCTAATACACATAGATGACAGAAACAGATTACAGGAAGAATACAACAATAGAATTATAAAGAAATATTTAAGATCAGATTTGATGATCAACTGAAATCTGGTGCTTTTTGATTTTATGATATTCTGCTTTACTGAATAAAGCAATACAATTATTTTCAAAATAACAACATCAGAGCTATTAAATCATTTTTATCTTTACCTTTTATGGGAAAACTCCACTGAGACGAGGGATGTCAGACGTTCCTCAAGAGACATGATCTTAAACGCCATGTAACAGGAGGACAACAGCAGAACACAAACCCTGAGAGACCAGAGCAAACGCATGATTAAACATCTCTTCTGCTCACTGATCACAAACGCAGTAAAATAGTTTAATATTATTCTAATGATAAATCATCTGTTCTGTGTGAATCTGTGTGAAAGTGTGTTTCTGTGATGTTCAGCATCGTTCCTCCAGTCTTCAGAGTCACACGATCTTCAGAAATCATGTACTGATCAACACACACTTCTGGTTATTATCAGTGCTGAAAATATTCATAATCTTTTTGAAAACTGTGATACATTTTATTTTTCAGGATTCACAGATGATTAGAAAGTTTAAAAGAGCAGCATTTATCTGAAACAGACATCTTTTGTCACATTATAAATGTCTTTACTATCACTTTTCAACAATTTAATGAGTCCTGGATGAAAATATTAATGAATTTATCATTTTTTTTGTACCATATCCCAAACATTTTAATGATAGTTCATCACTGCTTGCACAAAAAAATATTGGTTACACTTTATTTTAAGGTGTCCTTGTTACAGTGTAATTATACATTTAAGTACTGTGTAATATTAATTAACTACACATATTAGGATTAGGTTTAGAGTTACTTTATTGTTATTATAATAGGATGGTTTTGTTAATATATATAAGGACGGCTTAAAATAAAGTGCAAATAATACGTGTATATTAACAGTAAAAAAAATGTGAAGCAGCAGATGGTTTTTGAGCGGTGGAGTATGAATGAGGGAGAGCTGAGATGTTTGTAGACTCACAGAGACAGATAGATCATCACCAGAGTCTTCAGAGACAGAGACACCGGCCCAAGAGTCTTCATCAGCTCCTCTGATCCTGAAGAGCCTGAAACACAACATGTGTGTGTGTGTGTGTTCACCTGAGATTTATCACCTTATGGGGACCAATAGTCTCCACAAAGATAGGAATACAGTAAATGTTGATCTTGTGGGGACATTTCTTAGGTCTCCATGAGGAAACATGCTTATAAATCACACAGAATGAAGTGTTTGAGAATGTAGAAGTGTGTGTGTTTCCTGTAAGGGGTAGGTTTAGGTGT
>JAUCMT010000154.1:669892-684433 GCA_032357475.1 Enteromius thamalakanensis | reverse complement strand
TGAGCTATCCGGGATAATTGTTAAAAATCTGTGACAAGTAGATACTTTTCTAGCGGCCGAACATTAATAACCAATTGTGGTTTTTTTTATTCTTTTTTGGGCTCAAGTTTCATCTTTAAGTCAAGTAAAGTCTGATTGCTGGTTTATACATTGACTCGTGGTCTAGAGGTTTGATTACAACATCAGCACACAGGTGACCTGGGTTTGCTTCCCGTGTCTTTCCCGTGTGTTTTTTTTTTTTTTTTGCTTAAATAACAATTAAAATAATTATTTTCGGCAACCACCGTTACACCCCATAACTTTACATTTTTGTTTGAGCATTACAGTTTTTCATTGCTATCAATATCCATAATCGAATTCGTTCTTACATCACTAAAAATGGCCAATCGTGGCCATGCTCTTACATTTCTTTGCTAATAGTTTTCTGTATCAGGGATGCAGAGTAAGTAAGACCACTGTATGTATTTAAAAACAAAACAAAAATAGCATGACATCTTCAAACCTTACCTGATTGAATTATATTTGTATATTTCATTTTCAGCTGCTTCAGCTTCTTTTAATACCTGCAGGATTGCACCTACATGACAATTACAATTAGATTCAATAACATAGTTTTAAGTTTTCCCTTTGATATTACCACAAAAAATAATATTGGCTTATAATAATATGAATAAATAATATTAATATTAGCTTCAAATCATCTCACTGACCTTCAGCAGGGACATGTACTGTTACTAGATTGTGAAAAAGTCAATAAACGCCACGCATTACATTACTTATTTTTTATTATAAGTATAAGTTTCGACATTTTATCATAATTTTGATTTTATTAGTCACAATTTCATGTCGTAATTACACTTGCTATATGTGATTTTGGGTCATTATGAGAGAGCAGTGTTGATGATGTGAATATTAATTTCTGTTGTTTTGTGAGATTGATGTGGTAAGTTGTCTCAGAGCTGATATTTTTGAGGAAAGTGTTTGGATGTCAGTTATATTAGGTTATCAGACTTATTTTAGTAAGCAATCAAGAAAGACCGTGTCCGTCAGAGGAAGGTCTCCTCTCCATTTCTTCATCATTCTTCAGCTTCATCATCTTCGTTTTCCTTGTGCTCTCTTGAGGGCATTAAAGCATTCTTCGCTGTAGAACAGACTGAATGAAGTCAGGAGGTTGAGGAGAAAGTGCAGAAGGACAGTGTTGTGTGCTAATGACAGAGTATGAGGCGAGACATTCCTGTCTGTCCGCGTGCTCAGCGCCAATGAGAGCCGTTGAGGAGTTTAATTAAAGGGCGGGAACTCATTCGCGCCTCTGAGGGCTGGAGAGCTCGTGCGCGCGGCAGAGAGAGGTTTCGCGCGCTCCAGCTGCACCGGGCTCATACGCCTCCGATCTTCCGTCTTTATCTTGTGACAGCAGGTGAGTGCGATATTGTGTGATTTATTACAAGAACTGCATTAATCGAGCAACTGTAGTAACTCTGCGCTCTTCAGCAGACTTTGTGTGAATCTAAACGATTTCTGTCGCTTGTACTGAAGTGTAGTTCTGTACTGATGATGTTGGGGAGTAACTAGTTACATGTAACGAAATGACGTCGTTTCACTTCAAAACAAATCTAACTTATCAACTATTAACTACATTTAAATCTACAGATAAATTTCACTTCTTTTATAAATTACGGTGACATCGGTGGCTGTACTTTTTAATTATAATTTTAATAATCTTAATTCAAAGTGAAGGATTTTAAAAGTCTGACACTGTAAGGTTAACCCTGCCTGCTTTACATGTTAAAAAAAAGACATTAGAGCTTTTGAAAAGATATCTAATGTAATTAGTTACATTACTAAAGTAATTGTAAATTTGTGTAAGTGTCTGCTAAGTGAATGCATGTTTGTGGTGCTGTGTGATTAACTGTGTGTGTGTGTGTGTGTGTGTGTGTGTGTTGGTCAGCTGAGAGGATGCGGGTTCGAGTGCTGCTGATCCTGATACTCACATCAGTATTAATCACACACGCTCAAGGTCTGTCTGCTGTTTTCTATTGTTAACTATGTTTTTATCATTCATTCTAAAGCAATGCTACATCATCAATATATATTCTTTTTATTATTGTTCTGTTGATTCTTCTGTCCATATTATTTCATTCATAAATGATTCTGTCCACGCATCTCCTTCATAATCCATAAGGCTTGTTTTATTTTAGGTCAGCTGTTTGCACAATAACACTTTTTCCCCTCCAAAGTCAAGTCAAGTTTATATAGATCTTTTAACTATACAGCTTTAAATAGGGAAATAGCATGTAATAATGCAACAGTAAACGCTCAATTTTCTGTTAAAGTCAGTTATTCATAGCCCACCCAAAGAGAATCCTTTAATGTTTTCTGTATTTTTGTTCCCTTTTTGCTGCTTAAAGGTACAGTTCACCCAAAAATGAAAGTCCTGTCATTATTTACTCACTCTCACGCTGTCTGTTAAACACAGAGGGAGAAACAAACTCATACAGGCTTGGAAGAGTGTGTGTGTGTGTGTGTGTGTGTGTGAGAGTAGCCTAAACGATGACAGCATTTTCATTTCTGGTTGAACTGTCTCTTTAAAAAAACCAAAAAATACGTGGCTGGACTTGTTGGAAGTGCCATGGATCTTGTGGCAGGAGCGACTTCTCCATTTAGTTCCTTTTATGATCCCATAAAGCATGTTTGTGTGACTGTATGAAAGATCGGTGCTGCTGTCAGGAGGAAGCTGATCTCCTGGAGCTCATCCAGCAGACACGTTCTGATCTGTTCCTCAAATACCTGATATCCGCCGCGCCTCAGGTGTCTGCAGGAGACAGAGCCGAGCTAGAACCGTAGCCCACGCCACACACAGCATCATTGTTTCTGAGCCTTGTCTAGAGCACTGACAGCCAATCAGAAGCCATTCTGCTTCAAAGAGCTCGCGCATTTAAAGTGAGGAATAACAAAACTGGATCAGAATCAGATTTATTCACCAAGTATTGTAGAAACATACATGTTTGTTCTGTGTTTAGAGTGAAGAGAGTGTTACATTCATTAATAGTTGTCGTTCTTGGTTCTTTAACTGTTGTTTGATAAAACTGAAGTAACTTCCTGAAAGCATCAGTACCGTGAATATATCAGAGCAAACAGATGTATTCGTGAGGTTTAGTCTGTTTGCGTGATTCATTAAACGAACGACTCGTGGGAAGTACTCGATTAAAAAATTCCTTGATTGCATTACTTTATTTGAACTAATTATTGTTATTATATATGTGTTTTAAGTAATTTTAAGGTCTGATTTGTCCTAGAAAGAAATGATAATGATCAGATTACTGGATACGTAAGCTGTGCCACTGTCTCTGATTCTTATTATCTTTCTGTTAAAGCCTCGTTCATTAAAAAACACGAGCATTTTTGTGTGAATCATTCGTAAAGACATTCTGACGTAAACTTTCAAATTCGTCAAAATGTTTGTATTTTCAAATGATCCTCTTTTTTTGTAGCTGAGTTTGATAACTCTACCGCTGTGAATATATACCCGGTCAGACGTTCATTTCATTCATTAACATTAACAAGGTTTGGGTTTGAATTTGATCAAGTCCAATTCTTATCAATCCCCAGTTTCGATTATAATGTAGTAAAAAAAAACAATTGCAGTCAAACATTTAGATATGAAACATACGATGAACAGAAATCACCCGGTTCATGAAAACTGGTCTGATGAAGAGCTGCACAGCTCTGGAGAATTAGGAATGAAATGATTGACTCACTGAAGATTTTATAGTGTGTGTATATATATGTGTGTATGTGCATAAATGTTATATTTATAAGTAGGGCTGTGCAATTAATCGCAATCGCTAAAAAATCGTTATTTAAGCACATGCAATTTCTAAATCGCATAAGGCTGCAATTTTTTTCTATTAATTTATTTTAGATTTTTATTCAGAATGTTTTATATAGAAACGGCACAAAAAAAAATACTGACGCAATTACCTCTCATATGTGCTCAGATATGATGCATGCGCACTTTGTCAGTAAATGTTATTTCATTCATTGTGAAATGTTTTGTTATGCACTTCTTATGCACTGAATACATGAAGCTTGTTTGAAAAAGCAAAAACAGTTGCCAAAATCGCTAATAAAATCGCAATCGCAATATTAGTTAAAAAAATCGCAATATGATTATTTCATCCATATTGCACAGCCCTAGGGAGAATAGACCTTCAGCAAGAGTGAACACCTCTATAAAAGCAGTTTAGGTGTGTGTTATCTAAGAAACGCCATCACTCTGCAGACTCTACAGACCTCATGTTTAATCATCAGATGTATGAGTTAGGAAAATACGGGACAGGTATGGCATGTTTGAAATCAGAAACAGAAAAAGAGTAAAGGTTCTGCCATAATCCAGAGCTCGTCCTGACTGAAATCAGAAACAAATGCCCACAAACCTCGAGAAGCTGGAGCAACATTGTAAAGAAAAGTGGGCCAAAACTCTTCCAGAGCGATGCGAGAGATGATGAAGTCTTTAACAGGTATTAAGAGGTTAAAAGGGTTTTTTACAGATCAAACTCAGAATTGTGAGAGATAAGTCAGAATTCAAGGAAAAAAGTTTTTCATTTAGGGCTGAATGGTGTTGTAAGGTTACTTACAGCTGAAGCAGAAGACACAGAAGACGCACACAGATCTCTTGATGCTCATCTTCTCTTCTGCAAGTGAAGTGATTTTAAAAGAAAAAAGCCTGAAAGAACCTCAGCATCCAAAGAAAGTTCACGAATGTAAATTCTAGAGATCTGTTGCTCTGATAAATCACACACACGCACAGATATGAATCTACAAACACTATATGCACACATATAAACGCATGAGCGGAGCGAAGTGACTCAGAGTCGGTGGGGAGCACATGTAGTGGAGTGATAACATCAGAGTGATACGACAGAAAAACACTTCCTTTGACACTTTCCTCTCATTTCACTTGTGGTTAAGAACACAACACTATTCAACAAACCAAGAGTTTAAGTCTATCTGACCAAAAAAAGAAGTTTGTAACAAAACACTTCTCCTTTTGTTGTTAGATTTGGAGAAAGTGTGGAGATCTTAAACACTTCTTAAACACTCTTACTTTCTGAGAAAGTGCTGATGAACAAGATATGAACGTACGTCACACAAGTTGCAACACTTTTAACAAACACCGGCAGGAAAACACTTTGCTGAAATAATAAATGCATTAATATGGAATTAAACAGAAATGAATGTCACATCACCGTTAGTGTTCGTTCATTCACAGGTCATGAGCTTCACTCCAGGTCATTTTTATTTCAGTGTTAGCTTTTCTTATTTTAGTACATCGAGTTGCAATGAAAAGTATAAATGTTGCTAAAATCAAATATATATTTGATGTCATATTCATTTAAAAAGTGAAAAGAGGTTTTAGTTTGAATTAATCCTAAACAAATTATCAAAAAAGGTAGCAGTCCTAGTTTAGTACAAATGTTTTCATATTTTAGTTGTTTTTCAATTTTTATTAGTTTTGTTATTTGTATTCGCAGATTTAATTTTTTTTTCTATTTCAAGTAAAAGTTTTAGTTTTATTTAAGATTTAATTATTGTAGGACATCACCTTAAAGTTGAATGAAAACTAAAAAAAAAAAAAAAAAAAAAAAAAAGATAATTTCTTTAATGTAAAAAAAAAGTAAAAAAAAAAATATATATATATATATTTTTTTTTTTGGTCTTTATAATTTTTTTAATTTTAGTTGTAATAATTATAGTACATCAAGGATGTTTGCATTTTTAAATATGTCTAATAAATACGTTTAAATAATGTCTTTTTATTTCAGTGCTGCTTTGACAACAAGCTGAAATAAAATGATTCTTATTATTTTTATGGTTTTAGTTTTAGCACAAACTCTGCAGGACAATGCACTCTCAACTCACTGACCTACAACTTATAGAAACTTAAAGGAATGAAGGTAAACAGTCTCTATCAAGCACGACAGAGACGGATGTGAAACCCAAAGCACCTTTTAATAAGCATTTCATATAAAAACAAGCTCATTTATGCCTCGTGATAAATATAAATCCCTTCACAGCTATAACTTAACGAGGTCTCCAAGTTTATGGGCCGTTAAAGTGATCTGTCCTGAGAGCTGGAACTCCTGCTTCAGGAAGTTCCCGATATACTCGCAGTAGAAGACGTCGCAGTAGAGCCAGATCTGAGGCAGCGCTCTCTGGTAGTTAGCGTTGCAGGTGGGCAGTCGTGAGCGTCGGATGGCTCGGTTCAGATCCAGCCAGAGATCCTCCATGCTCCGAGCCCCACAGTTTCTCTCACACACCACCCACCTGACTCTCTGATGCAGATGCAGTCCGTGTTTCTCCACCGTCTTGCGGAAGAGTCTGGAGAAGGAGCGTGTGATCTTCAGCGGCACGCTTCTGCCCGTGATCACGCACCACGAGCGCTTGAATGTCTTGGCCTCGCTCTCGACGGGCTTCTCCTGGTCTGAAGTGTCCGCCGGTTCCTCCAGACGCTCGGAGGAGATCACAGGAGCAGCTTTGAGGGGTCTGATGGGTTTGTGGGAATCAGATGCAGAAGGAAACCAGGGTTTGAATCGGGGCGGGACTCTGCTGGGAAACTCCTGCAGGACTCTGTGTGTGAGGAGAACCACGTCTCTGACCTCCAGCGGCGGACGGAAATACACACTCACATCCTGAAACACACAAGCAGAGACAACATCACTGCCACCATAAATCATCTCTCCGCTGATGTCTGCTTTGTTAGGAGAGGATGACATCTGTCTGAGGAAGCAGAAAAACAATCTAACTATTATACAATGCATATAATTAATCAAAAAAGAAATACGATAGCAAATTGACTACATATCTTCATGGAACATGATCTTAATATCATAACGATTTTTGGCATAAAGAAAAATGGATTCTTTTGACCCATACAGTGTGTTGTTGTGTATTTCTACAGATATCCCCGTGCTGCTGTGCTCCAGGAACACAAACGTATTGGTCAACGTTACAGAACAACAGTAGAAATAGATTTGTATTTTTTGCATTTATTTGTTTAAATATAAAGTAAAAACAGGAATATTGTAAAATAATTGTACTATTTCAACATACTGCTTTATATATGAGCTCATTGTCAATTGTTATTTATTTCAGTGAAGCAATGCATATTTTGTGGAAACACTAATTCTGGAATATAAAACATTCATCAACAGAGAAAGAAAGTAATACTTGCATTCATCAAGGATTCATGAAATGCATTAAAAGTAACAGTAAAGACATTAATAATAATGCTACAAAATATTTCTCTTTCAAATAAATGCTGTTCTTTTGAACTGTTTCTATTCATCTAAGAATCCTGAATAAAAATACATTCTGATCAATGTCATATAAATATATGACAGTTTCTACAAAAATACTGAGCAGCAAAACTGTGTTCAACATTGCTTATAATCAGAAGAGTGTGTTGATCAGTAAATCAGTATTTTATGATGATTTCTGAAGACTGGAGTAATGATGCTGAACATCACAGAAATACACTTGAACACAGAGGATTTAATATTAATAATATTTCAAAATGTTTACATTCACAGAACAAAAAAAAGAGTGTTGAACTATCTTCATTTCAATATTATAAACATCAAATAACTTTCGCAGACAATAGGCAAAATACACAAACTATGTAGGCTATATAATGTCGTGTATTATTTTGATTAGTTTTTTGTTTTGTTTTGCACAGTCGAGAGGAAACAAACAAAACAATCACATTGTATTCGAAATATATATACTATATATAACAGGTGGTTTTTTAGACATTTTAAAATTGATTGATTTTATTTAAATCTTACATTATTAAACTGAAATGACATAAAACGCGATAACATGAGAAGCTAAAAACACATTTGTGTGTAAGGTTAGTGTTTACATTCGCCGCAGCGACGCTGGACTCATCCTTCAGTCGGTCTGTTACTCACCTTCACATCCTCTGACATACTTCATGATCTTTATCAACATGTTATCGAGCTTTGTGACGCGATTTACAGGTAAACAAGCTACATGCTAACTGCAAACATAAACATCTCTGGACCGACAGGCGGCGCTGTGACGTAACGCCATGATCACCGCCGAAGAGCGGAAGCAGACGCTCGCCGCAGGAAGTGACGTGTTTACAGTAACACTCATCAGCGTTTCGCTTCCAAGCGTTCAGAATCATACGTGTGTGTCTTCAACGCGGATTAAACCCAAGAAAATTGGAAGTTATGGCGCATTTAACGACAAACCCAGCAGATAAAGAGAGGTCGGTTTCAGTACTTTAACGTTATATATATAACAACTCTAACACAACTCAGCTGCAAAACTCAGTCGAGTCACACGTAAATATGTGTGTGTGTGTGTGTATCATTCATCATTATTTATTTATTTAAGTATTTTTAACATATTCAAATGCATATGCCGTTTTTCTATTCAGTTCTAATATTTATTATATTTAAAGTATTCTAACTATAATTTAGAAATATGTATGTTATAATTGTAAGAATTTCTATTTAATTAATATACTTTGTTTTAGTAGATCTATATATTTTATATTTTTATACATATTATTTATAATTCTTTACATTAAGTATTTTATTTTAAACTATATGTACTAGCGTATTTATATTTTTGTGTGTATATATATATATATATATATATAATTCTATAATTTTTCCCCCTCCACCAGGTTTTTGTGTATCTATCCGTCATACATCAACAGTAAAAAGACACTAGCAGAAGGCAGAAGAATACCTGCGGAGAAGGTGAGTGTTGCTGCAGGTGATGTTCAGTGTGTGTGTGTGTGTGTGTGTGTGTGTGTGTGTGTGTTTTTAATCTGTGTGTGTGTGTGTGTGTGTTCAGGCTGTGGAGAACCCCTCGTGTGCTGAGATCCGGGACGTTCTCTCCGCTGCGGGACTCAATGTTCTGGTGGAGGTCTGATCATTGGTTTATTTGTGTGCTTGTTATGGTATTTAGTGTAAATGTGAAATGGTGACATCATTTCCTCTCACAGAACAAGATGTATCCGCGTGAATGGAACAGAGACGTTCAGTTCAGAGGAAGAGTGAGGATTCAGCTCAAGCTCGAGGACGGAAGTCTCTGCCAAGACAAGTTTGCTTCTAGTAAGTTATGTGTTCGATGCGTTGCGTTGAACTGCAAATAAAAAGACAAATGTGTGATTTTGCCAAAACTGTGAGGTTATGCAAAATATTAATTATTGATGATGATCATAATTATATGAATGATGCTGAAAATAATTTAGCATCCTATTAGCATAGTATTCATTACTACTCTAACCGAAAATATATCTAAATTATTACATGAAAAACATAAGTGTTACCATTGTAATATTCGGCTATTAAAAAATAAATTAATAAATTTTATATATATATATATATATATACACACACACATATATTCATAATCTTATATTTAATATAATAACAATAAAAAAACAAGCACTACATATAACTATAGAGTGTGTGTGTGTATATTATATATATATATATATATGTATATATATGTGTATGTATATATATGTATATGTATATATGTATGTATATGTATATGTGTGTATTTATTTTTTTAATGACATGAGTTTTGTGTCTGCCTTCAGGGAAAGATGTGATGTTTTATGTGGCGGAGATGATCCCGAAACTGAAGAGCCGAACGCAGAAGAGCAGCGGAGCGGAGGCCGGATCTCAGCAGGGAGAAGGAGGCAAGAAAGGGAAGAAAAAGAAGAAGTAGATGGCTTGTTGGTGAAGCAGCTCTGTTTTGGTTCCTCTCTGGCTGATTTTTTTTTGGGTTTTTTTGCCGTCTGTGTGTTTTCATGATAAACTCTCGCTGGACTTTGGCTGGAGTGCCGGATGGTGTTTTAGTTTGTGATATTGGATGACCTCAGATGCTCTGAAGAGCGAGGCAGAGGTGTTTGTGTTAATTACTGATGATGGATTGTGTTTAAACGAGCGCTGACAGAGCTTGAAATACACGGACGGCTCGTCTGTCAGCAGCTCACTGTTTCTAGGTGTTTGGACACGGCTGTGAAATGGCAGTGTGTGTCCTTCATCGCACCTGTGTGAAATAAAGAGAGCGCAGCGGTCAGAGACGTGTGTTTATTGAGCCGCACTCATCGGTGTCTCGCTGAGATCTGTGTGTTAGTTCAGGGCTGGATTTCCCCCGCGATGGTCGCCAAAATTCTTCAGATGTTTGGTCCGGAGCTCGAGTCTGGTGAGCCACTCGTCACGCAGCCTGAAATCACAGCCAGAATAACTTCATTACTGTGTTCTGTTCCACCGAGGAAACGGCAAAACTATTCATCACAACTAATCAATTCAAAATAAAAGTTTGTTTACATACTGCATGCGTGTAGTGTCTAAGTGTGTGTGTGTGTGTGTGTGTACACAAATAAGCAAAATATTATTTATATCTAAAAATAAATTAATATAAACAAGTGTTTACATACAAATACATATTTTTATTAAATATACATATATATATATATATACTAGTGCTGTGAAGCAGTCGTATCCAAAATAAAAGTTTGTTTCAAAATATATACTGTACGTGTTTATTTATATATACACAAGATAAATATATACACACATTAGGTAAACAACAACTTATTTTGGATGCAATTAATAGTTTGACAACACTAATATATACATAATAAATACACACAGTAGCATTTAAAATGAGTTTCTTCTGTTAGAAGGCTGCTATTATTTGATCAAAAATGTGAAATATTTTAATTTAAATCATCTGTTCAAGTGTGTTTCTGTGATGTTCAGCATCATTCCTCCAGTCTTCAGAGTCACATGATCTTCAGAAATCATCATCATATACTGATCAACACACACTTCTGATTATCATCAGTGTTGAACACAGCTGTGCTGCTCTCACGTAACATTATAAATGTCTTTACTGTCACTTCTGATCAATTTAGAAGCCTTGCATATGTATACACACAACTAAATAAATATATATACACACACACACTTGAGTATATATGAAGTGTAGTGTATTATATAATGCCTGATGTTGGATGCGAGATCAAATATTAGCTTTAATCTCTCTGTAGACCCTGTAATATAAGTATAATTGACTACACGAGGAACACAGTTGAATATGTTTATACACCTGCTGCTGTCTCAACATGGATTATTGAATTTGAGGGCCGTTATTCTGATAATCTTCTGTCCTCAGCAGGACTCAGATATTAAATATCAGCTCAGAGAGCAACACAGCCACTGGACCGTGCAGAATATTAATATAATAAAAGATAAAAAAGACGATATAATATAGGATATGGAGTGTTTTTAATTGAAACTATTCTGGATTATATTATATGATTATTATATTATCCAGTCTGTCACTGTGTGTAGTATATTACAAAAGGAGTAAAAATCACTGCAAAAAATTATTTCTTAGTATTTTTGTCTTGCTTAATATAAACATTCTTACATGTAAAATGATAAAAAGACATTGTTTAAAAAAGAAAAATAATTAAATCAATCTTAAAGCAAGCCAAAAATATCAATGGCATTAGAAAAATAAGGCTAAACAAGATTATTTTTCTTGCTCCACAGGCAGATATTTTCCCTTGTTTTAAGGGAAAAAAAATATATATATATATTTTTTTTTAAACATAAGAGGAAATTGTAAAGTAAATGAATACAAAAAAATATTGTGATGTAACGAGACGTACTTGGTGAGAGCGCTCCTCTTCATCCTCTCCTCTTCAGCTTCGGTCATGTGACTGTGGTTGTTGATCTTTTGCTCCCAGAAAGACTTGATGAAGAGTTTGTCATGAATGAGAGCAGAACTCATCTCCTGTGAAGAGCAGGACGGGATCAGAGCGTGATATTACCTGAGCGTGTGAAGATCAGCACACAGACAGAGCCGAGAGTCAGCAGCACCTCCAGAGATGTCCCGGAGCTCCTCCTCGCTGAGATGGGCGGCACACATTCACTTCTAACACTCTCTCTCCTCCTCACAGCGGCTCTTCTTCCTCAGGACTTCCATATACTAACATCTGAAGAGCTTTTGCTTAAAGAAATAGTTCATCATTTCCTCACCTGGAGTAGTTCTCACACTGTATGAATTTCTTTGTTGAACACAAAGGAACGTATTTCTTCAGAAAGTTTGTAACAGGCTGGGTCACCTTTGACTAATAGTAGAGGGAATGTCAATGGAAGTCAATGCTGACCAAAACAGCCTGGTTACTAATTTTCTGAAGAATTTTTCAGCAGAACAAAAAGAAGGTTTAGAAATGTTTGTCTGGTTTTCTAGTATAAATATCTAAACACTCTTGAATCAATATGAATTCATAATTAAGTTCAAGTTTACGGAGTAAAATGACAAGATATTATGGCTTGTTTTCTTAAAAAAAAGTTAGTTTTCCTTAAAACAGGCTTAACAGGCTTTTAGAAGTATCTGCCAAGGGAGCAAAAAATAATGTTTTTTTATCCCATTGACATAAACATAAAAAACATATTTAATCATTTTATTTGTCAATTTAATGAGTCTTTATTAGAATGATACATTACTTAAAAGTAACAAAATCATTTCAAACAGCATTCTACTAATTTTATTTTTACCCAAAATGCTAATTTATTTTAATATAAACATTTAATATTCAAAAGAGGGTTAAAATGTGCAGTACTTTCTTCATTATAACAACATCATCCTACTAACTTCATTTTCAAACAAACTCGAACATTTATCTTTATATTCCAGGAATTAAAACATTTTGGGGTTTTTTGTTTGCAAAATATTACAAAGTTTTAAAATACAATTTTTTACAATTTATGTTTAAAAAATGTCCAGTTTTCTTGTCATGATGTATAAAGCTATTAGTAGATTACCTTATTATAAAAGTTTGTCCTGATATATAATAATAATAATAAGAAGATGGTGATACAATTATTAAAACCTTTTTTTTAAAAGAACAAATCACACTATCTTTATTTGTACTGATTTTAATTTTATTTTTCTTTATTTTTTACAGTAAACCTCTTGTCAAAATGGAAAGGATTGGTTAAACGTTCACTACATTGTGTTTTGAGTTTGAATAAATTGTCGATGTTTTATATTTGTTATAAATTTTAGACAGAAAAAATAAAAACATACGATATATGAAATAAAAAAAACATTGTATATGGATATATTATTGTGACTGATAAAATTACAGTTTTATAAATAAACTTAATAGACGTTTTAATATTAATACATTTAATTAAACAATTAAACTGGAATACAGGAAAATAAAAAAACAGAAGTAAATAATCACTGGTATAATTATGAAGGGGTGCTTGGAACATGTTCTCAGCTGTAAAGGGTCCCGGGCCGCTAAATGTTTGAGAAGCCCTGATTTAAAGCACAAATAACATCATGATGGGATGATCAGAGAACATCGATCTCAGAATGTTTTAAAAACATTATCAATTATTATAAGAACGTTCCATAAACATGACTTTTGTTTTGTTATGTTTTGTCCTAATGTCAGCAGGGTTCTAATGCTTCTTCTCCTGTAAAGCCTCTTGATTTCTAAGTGTTTGTAATGAAAAAGAAGACAGAAGATGTGGATGTTCAGCAGTGTAACGCAGCAGCAGGGACGGATGCAGCTGTGAACACTAATGAAGATCTTACTGTAAACAGCTGATGACAGTCTCATGTTCACATGCACAGATCCTGAGCGTTCACACCTGATATCCATTACATCATGTATTTTTAAGGTGGAAAACATCTTGCATATGTTGTAAAGGACCATCACATCCAAAATAACCTCTCTAATCACCAAGTGACAGACAGATTAAAACACGTGTCTCAGAGCTCAGTCTTCACACACATCTCTCATGTTTGTCAATGCTCAGAAATCTTAAACCAGCATTAACTGCTTCACACTTATATTTTTGTCAATCAGAATGAATCCGATCTGACTGCAGATGTTTCTGTGAACTTGACATGATTCATTTATGACCGCATTACTTTGTGCAAATTAAACTCCTCTTATTTAATGTTTGTGTCTTGTTTTCTAGTATAAATATCTAAACGTTCTTGAATCAAGATGCATTTACCTGTAATCTTCATGGCACTGTGCATGTGTGCAATATATTTCTCAATCCAATAAGAGTTCAATTCAAGCATTTAGATGCTTATTTTTATATTTTATATACAGCACACCTCCAGATGTTATTTCGTTCAGATTGACTGTGTGTTTGATGATGGCGTTTCTTTTCTGTGCATTATAAACTGATTATTGAAATGCATTTAAATGATTGTTTCATTTATAATCAAGCTCATATACTTTTCTTGTCAACTCCTGTATTCATCTTTATTTGGTGCCTAATAATAATAAATTTCTGTTAAATTATGAAAGCATTAATTCTGAATGTTCAAACCATCCAGTTTTTTGTTGTTAAATTTTTTTTTAATTCATCCTGGGGTCCGTTCTTCGTACCTCGCTAACTCAGTTAGCTGGATTTGATTGTTGTGGATTTGTCCTGATCTTGGATC
>JAUCMT010000154.1:642222-654017 GCA_032357475.1 Enteromius thamalakanensis | reverse complement strand
TTGACTACAGAGACCGTCTCTGCATTTGATAAATAAAGTTTATTTCTCGTCATTATACATTACCATTACTCTGTTCTTCTATTTGATAATGTTCAGTGCTTTGAGAAACTTCACTTGCACAGCGTTTGTACTAAAACTATTGCGTTCCCAAAACTTTGTGTTAGTTCAATCTGAGTATAAAACATGAGCAGCTTTATGTTGTCTCTGCAAACCCATGAAAACACTTCATAAAACACTGATCTTCTGTCTTCATGCTTCAGATTCATCCGATTATATGACAATCCAATAAACCCTGACACCGAAGACGAGATGAACATGGACGCAGAAGCTCAGGACGAGCGGGACAAGGAGTTCATGAAAACCTACATCGAGACTCTTCAAGACAGAGGTGAAACTGATCAATGATGAAGAGTTTAATTTAAATATGAACTAAGAAGGAAAAAGTGATGGAGCATAAATAATTATAATATTTAAGAAATTATAATAAGCAAAAAAACTAGTTAAAAACTAATTAAAAGTTAGAAATTAATTAAAATCTGTCAAATTTATGGTAAAAAACTGGTAGCTGTGGTTGCCGGAATGTGACCGTAAAAATACGGTAACAACATTTTTTACAACACTATGTTTACAGTTTTAAGTTAAATTTACAGTTAAATACCGTAATTTCATGAACTGATATAATGTTAATCTACCAAGCTATTAAAGCACTGAAATCTGTTTTGTATCTTTGAAACACACTGATAAACACCAAAAGCAGGTGATGATGAGAAAGTCACATGATGAACCAAAGCCTATCACAAACAGCTTTTAAATATGAACATATATAGAAGGAGCTCAGAGTCATTCACACAAACACTAAACACCATCATGATGAGACTCACTACACTCAAATATACAACTTTCATTTAAGAACATTACGAGTAACACACAACCCTAATAAACAGAACTGAAGAGAAAACAGTAAGCAGAAGCGGACTTATTTCAAAGAAAAAACATCAAATTCAACAAAATTTGAAATGCAATGCAAGGAATTCTGGGAATTTCAGTTTACATTTTTTCCCTGTATTTACAGGAATTTACTGTTAACCATTTAACAGTTTTTTACTGTAAAATTGTGCTTATTGTAATTTATAAAATACTTTAAAACTTCTACGTGAAAACGGCATGATTAATTCAATGTTACACATAATTTCTTTGCAATTATTAGTGAAATGTACTTGTAGTTTGTAGATCTTTTTTTCAGCGCACTATTTAGTACACACCGATAACAGCATGCAGAACAGTTTGTGCATCATCTGCAAATGTTCTTCTTTTTCAGACACTCAGCCGTCATACACCACTAAAGTCTCCCTCAGCTGCCTGCTGTAGAGCCAGAGGACTGGAAATACGACAATCATCTGCTTCAGACTGATATCAATGTGCTTTAAATGCTTCCAATGGAGTCTATTTATTAGTTGTCTCATTCCGAGTTGAATTAAAACTGTAAAGCAGGATGATAAGCTGTTAGTATCTAAAGGGTTTGGGTTTCTCCTGTATCAGCGTTTACGATTATTTCAGAAAACAGCTGGGAGTTGGCAGCCTTGAAGTTCACATTTTCCTTTTCGACTGCATTTCTCATTCTTACTCGCTCCCAAACCCATTTTGATTTGATTTTCTGAGCAGATTTCCATCGTTTAGTTAGTTTGATGTGACCAAACGTCTCACAGCATGCTGATAATGACTTTTTCTGTCTGCAAGTCAATGTTTTATAAGAGTGTCGTTTTCATTTATTGTAATTAAATAAATCCCATTTCCTATTAAGCCATGAATATGACACGCAAACATTTGCATTTCTCTGAAAAAACATGAATCCAATCCAGGAATATGAAGTGGTTTATTGATCAATGAATAGCTCAGACGTCTCTGCAAACGAATGCTTAATGAGCGTCGAACGCATCAATAAAATCTCATCAGAGGCATCTACAAACCAGTCTTCAAGGAATGGCTGCATAGACATGAAGAATGGCACCTAGAGCCGAAACATCATTAAAAAAACAAAGTGCAGTTCATTGGAAAGCAGCTCAAATGACTTTAGTGGGGCTACGATCGGCTCGAGTCAGTGATCTACAGCACCGATTGCATAAATAGATCACATCTACACTTCTGCTTTGACATCATTTTCAAGTATGCATCATTATCTGGTCTCCAGAATTGGCAATTGAAACGTTTCCTCTGCTCTGTGCTGCTTAAATACATCAGACGTGCAGGATAGAGCAGACTCAGGCTGGTATTGCTGCGGTGTGTTACTTGATGAAACACAATCAATCAGATAATCTGCTGCTAACCGAGTCAGGAAACCAAAATTAGATTTTCAACATACAACAAAAAACAAAGATTTTTCAATTAAATAAAACAACAGAAGAGTCAGTAAGAGTCTGCTCTGTTAGCAAGCAATGATAAATCAGTAAAGCTGCTTCAAAATAATAATAATAGATTCTGTCCTCTGGAAAGTTACTGGAAATGATATCAGGACATCGGCAACACAGAAACATTACATGATTCAGCCAAGCATTAAAATGTGCTCATCCACTGCAGAACATGCATTTCAAGTCTAGTTTGCAGCCAAAATATCTAATAATTCTTAATTCTCAAGGTTTTTCTAGGCAAGTAAAAATAATGTCTTAAGTTTTTTTGCGCAGAACGAGCAAAATAACCTCATTTCAAACAAAAAACAAAACCTCGATCACAGATTCAAGTAAAAACTCGATTCATTTTCACTTGTGCGGCCTGAAAACTAGACAAGATTTTTTTTTCTGATCTAAAAAACCCTTGATTTAAGAATTTTTAGATTTTTAGCTGCAAACAAGACAAAAAAAACTTGACTTGAAATGCATTTTTTGCAGAGTCCTCAGGATTGTCTGAGATCAGGAGGAGTGTGTGTCTTCATCAGATCTGGAGGAATGTGTCTCTGTATCACTAAAGTGAATGGGTGCCGTCAGAATGAGAGTCTGATTAAAACATCACAATAATCCACAACTCTCCAGTCCATCAGGTAACATCTGGAGAAGACACAAGATCAAACTATACCAGCTTTGAGATGTTTTAATGTGTAATAACTCTCCTTCAGTGAAAAAGTGAAATCTGCTCAAATCAAAACAGCTCTAAACAAATCTGTCTGGATATTGAAGTGAAAGACGTTTTTCACTGGAGGAAGAGTTATTATTCACTCATATCTTAAGATGCTTGCGTCTTCTCCAGATGTTAGCTGATCGACTGGAGGGTTGTGCATTATTCAGATGTTTTTATCAGACGCTGATTCTGACGGCACCCATTCATTTCAGTGATGAAGACACACACTCCTCCTGATCCCGAGGCGAGCACATTTCATTTCGCAGCTGAACTATACTCCTCAAATCAGTCTGTGAGTAAGTGTGAGGTAGCAGCTCTGTGTTGAGTAGCTGGTGCTCAAACATGAGTTACAGAATAAATATGTTCTTTATAACACTTCACCGATCAAAGCTGCACCTGACCTAAAGACATCATCATGTCCGTTTTGTGCTCTGGCTGTATGTGCACCGCATGTTGAAATGCTCTTAACTAACTTTGCCACTAGGAAATGATTATTACTGCAGTCTGTACAAGTTTAGCGCAGAGGTTAAAGTTCATCAGTGATATAATAAAGGACTACATTCAGATACACAGAACTACACCACAAAAACCAGTTCTTCGCTTACTATTTTTCTAATTTTTCCAGTATAAGTGTCTAAAGATTCTTCATTTTAGACACATTTACTGAAGGAGGAATGACTGAGATATATTCTTATGTAAGAAAAGAATTATAATCAGAATTTAGTTTGTGCTTAAAAAGAAAAACTAAATCTGTCAAAAATCTTGATTCAAAGAGAAAACAAGACCCCGTTTTCCTTTTTAAAGCATTCATTTCCTTCCCAAATAAATGCATCTTGATTTGAGAATGTTTAGGTATCTGTACTGGAAAATACTGAGCGAGAACTTGGTTTATTAGCAGTGTAAGCCAAAGTATGGAGAAGGCACATTCTCTTTCAAAGACCGAAGGATGAAAAAAATAAAATAAGACAGACATTCAATAAAAAGCTTTTCAGACACACTGGAATAAAATCCTGCACTGCATACCATTATTCCTTCCTTTCTATTCCGGTCTTGTTTTCTACCATAAATATGGAAACATTCTTGAATCAAGATCAATTTGATGTACAAGTAAAATGATCATCAAGTCTTGTTTTCTTAAAAAAAAAAACAGAAAGCAAGACATAATATCTTTAGTAATTTACTTGTACAGTAAACACATCTTGATTCAGGAAGGTTTAGATATTAATACTAGAAAACAAGACAGAAACACAAGGTAAGGAGTCATGTTAGCAGTGTGTAGGGTTTATAAGCTGCTGTCCTGTAATAGAGGCTCGTTGTCTTCGTCGCTGACAGGAACCGAGCCGCTCTCCATCACGCCGCTCGTAGACTCGCTCATCACAAGAGTGCTGCAGGTCTTCACCGCCGGAGCCTGTTGAGCCGGAATAAAAACTGCCACCAGCAGAGCCAGAACAACCGTACAAGCACCGAAGAGGAAGGGAGGACCAGGAATCACACGCTTCTGAAAGACAAGACACGCGCTGTACAGAAAGACTGAAACACACACTGAGGAGACGCTCAGAGACTCCTGTACCTCCTCAGGGCCTGGTGAGACGGGGGTCTGACCACCGGGGGTCATCTCCTTCAGCTCCACGTTGAAGAGGAAGAAAATGAATCCGAACATAGCCGGGCCGAGTCCGTTACACAGCCCCCGGATCCCTGTGATCATACCCTGAACCGCTCCTGAACACAACACACAAACCATCAACCCCTGGAATATCACGAAAATTATCCAAATACATTTCACATGTATCAAAATTTATTCATTTTTTTAATTAAGAAACACACCTGCTAATAAGGCAAAAACAACAACTTGGTTTTTCTTTGAATTAAGATTATTTCTGATCTTTTAAGTCTATTATTTTTTTTTAAATATGAAAACTGGTAAAACAAGCTTTTCTCAAAAAACTGCTCCAGTCAAATTCCTAAAATGATGCTTTTCTATTAGAATAACAACAGTACTTAAGATTTGGGTTGTATTGCAGCACAACTGCAATGATTTAAATGATTAAATGGTCTTAAATCATAAATCATAAATTCACTTAAATTTTCAAGCATGTTTCAGAAAACAAGTCTTAATGCGTCATGCATCGGAGAATGTTATGTCTGTATGCAGTGGATCTGATTCGGTGCAGTGATGCTCTCTGACCCTGCTGGTCGTGATCCGTGCAGCGGGACACCAGAGCGCTCACGGCTGGGAAAGTGATGCTGGAAATGGCAGCGACGGCCCCGGCTGCCCACATCATCCTGTCATCAAACACACAGTTACTGACAGCCTTCACAGCACCGCCGGCTTCCATCACGACCACAGACAGATCCTCACCATGCTTCAGAGCCGAAGCCGTACCAGGCCAGCTGGAAGAGCTGGAAGCCCAGACCCAGCAGCACTGTGCTTTTATTCCCAATCCTCTTCATCAGGACGCTTAACAGCAGCGTCTGCACGGACAGACAGGAAGCAAGCATGCAAAACCAACTGTATTTGTGACCCACAATGAGCACATTTATATTATGAGTAAAAGTATTAATAATAACTGAGCTACTGTTTGATGTCGAGGTCAATTAATAACAATTAAAAACTAATTGAACATTACATCTTTTCCACCGCTATAATCATTCCCAGATTAATAATCAAAATAAAGCTGTTTTTACTGCATCTTTGCTCTTATAAATCAGAAACGATGCAAATATTTTAACATTCTTGAATCAAGATGAATTTACTGTACAAGTGAACCGATTTAAGATATTAATTTTGTTTAAAAAAAAATGTTCAAAATGTTAGTTTTTGATTAAAACTAAATTTCTATCAGTTTTGCTCCATTGACAGAAATTCTTCTGGTTTTAAACAAAAACGTTTGACAGTATTTGATCTTGATTTGGAAAGTTTAGATATTTTTACTGAAAAACAAGACAAAAACAAAGTGATTATTAAAACATTAACGGGGCTGTATATCAACACAGATGGAATATAATGTGACCCATCAGATGTTTGTACTTAAGACATAACAGATCATGTTTGTGTGAATATATTTATCCTTCTGTAAATCTGTGTGTGTTATGATGAGAATCCTAACTAAAGAGGGTTTAAACAACTCATCTGAAGCGAGTGTGATTGAGGCAGCATGGCTGATGGGTGATCCGGTGAACGAGTGTCTGTACCTGTGCTATGATGGACAGGATTCCCACCATCGCAATATATGCTGCAATCGCTTCTGAAGAGAAGTTAATGACCTGAAACACAACACAGATTCATACAGCACAGATTCAGCTTCAAAAGAAAATAACAGTGTTAATATTACACAATAATCTTAGGTGCTCAAAAGTCATTCATCAGATCAACTCAGTTCAAGATACACTGCAAACAAATGCTTTCCTAGCCTAGATTTAATTCTCTTGTTACCAGACGAGCAAAATAATCTGCCAACGCTGTAAGCCTTGTATTCTGTTTGAAATAAGATTGGCAGATTATTCATTTGATCTTTTTCTAAAAACAAGAGAATAAGAATATTTTTTACGTGTCTAGAAAGTCCTTCTTGATTTAAGAATTGTTTAATATTTTGTCTGGAAACAGAAATGATCTAGGCTAGTGTACTACTACTTTTTGTAATCATAGACTTCCTTCATTTTGATGCATTTTCTAGAAAACAACACTATATAATGAAGTTATATTATATATACAGTCAATATAAAGTCATTTAGCATCTTCTCTAACCGTGTCTCAATATAAAGATAATGTGTTTGAAATGTGCTGCGTTTGGAAACACGTACCTGTCCCAGATACAGAAAGAAGCTGGAATACTGTCCGGCCTCGGGGAGATACGACAGGAACACAGTGACACAGATCAGCAGCACCGTGGAATCCTTCCCCACCTTCCTCAGAGACTGAGACGCACACACACACACACACACACACACACTTCACGTCAGCTGACAGAATATTAACGGCAATATTAAAACACATTCTGCATTATAAGTCATGAGATTTCTACAATAGAGTAAATTCAAAACCAGTGATGCGATGACATTTTGGTAACCAACAATTTTCTGCAAAAACATGAAAAAACGTAAAATCAGCAAGAGGCCATGAGTATCTTCTGTGGATAAACCACAATAAAACAAAGTGTGTGATGCTAGTGCTGCGTTGACAATCAATTTCTTCCAGATACAGATTCTTAAACCTCAAGATCCATCTTTTACTCTAAACTTCAGGAAACATTATTTAGTCATCTAATAACTGAAGCAGGCGTTGTGTTTGATTACTTTGTAACTCTCAGATTCCATCAGTTTTATCACTTGTTCAATCACTGAACGTTATTTTGTGTCTCACAAAGTATGTAACTCACAGCAAAAGGATCGGCCTGCTCCCAGGAAATAGGCGAACCCCAGGACGAGAGTCTCATTTTGTCGGGCAGAGACTCGGGCACCACCAGCAGAACGAAGAGAATATCAGCCACGGCGATGATGGTGGCCAGGAGAACCACCAGACTGTCTCCGTACCGCTGGGACAGGAACGCTCCTATAGCCGGACTCGTCACTAAACTCGCCGCAAACGTGGCAGAAACCTGAAGAGTCCAGAAACAAAGCATCTGCTGAATAAAAGGCTTTTGAGCGGCTGAGTGTCTGGAGAACGTCACACTTTCTCACTAAATAACACGCTTTTCTGCTCACAACGAGAATATATGGGCTGAAGAAGAAAAACACATGATTCCTGTCTGAATCTGAGCCAGACTACAATTATCTGTGCAATTCTCCACTGATTTTCACATGCATGACATTATTTGATGCCTGTTTCACGGACATGAGCAGGCCTGAGGTCTTCTGCTGAATTGTGGGTGTTTCACAGCAAAGGAAAAGGACAGGCTTTATATTTCTAATCCTCTTAATTCCTCATTTGTAGGTTTAATTATTATTATTGAATATCTAATCTTATCATTAAGACCAAAACATTTTGACAGTTCTTGTTATGTTGCTGATACAAAATGTGAAGAAAAAAATCTTGATTCTTATTTTGTTAAAAAAGAGAATATGATAGATGTTACATCTAGTTACATCTAACCCTAACCCTCTGGATTTATATATTGATGTCTGACAGATGATAGAATCATAAATATACCAAATACAACGTAATAAATGTAAAAAGTAAATCTGAACAGAAAATGAATTCAAACTGTTTGTACATTTATTAAGCTGTATTTGGAAAGAGGCGTACATTTTCAGATGTATGCTGCTGTCCATCACCAACAATCAGTCATTTCTATTGAAGGCACAAACTCAAAATGAACAACAGCAGGCGTTCTTACCAGTCCATACGCTGTGCTTCTTTCATTCTCTTCTGTGATATCTGCCACATACGCAAATATGACCGAGAACGTAACAGAGAAAAGTCCAGACACGGACATGAGAGCAAAAAACCACCTGATGAAGAGAAACAGAACACACAAACTAAATCAGTCAAGGTCAAATATTTTTATAATAACAGGTCCACAAAAACAAAGTCTCATTATAAAATGAATGCCACCCACGGTGAAGGAACATTCACAAACTCTGAGAAAGAGCTTCTCCTCTCGTCTCTCACATCAAAAGTCCAAGTCAACAGATTAAACTCTGCTTGATCGGTGCAGATTTCTCCTGATTCAGGACCAGACCACTTTCACTGGAGGAAGTGTTATTACGGACTTGTATTTTAGTTAAAAACATCTTAATGATTAATTTGTCTTCTCCAGATGTTAACTGATGCACTGGAGTGCTGTGGATTACTTGTGGATGTTTTTAATCAGCTGTTTAGACTCTCATTCTGACGGTACCCATCCACTGCAATAATACATTTCACCAAATCTGATGAAGAAACAAACTCATCCTAACCTCCTGAGGGTGAGCATTTTGAGCTGAACTATTCCTTTAATGCATTACAGAGGAGTTTGTCTCTCGTGCAGAATGAGCTGCAGTGGCTTTTAAACACGGCTGAAGAGCTTCAGTCAGTTGAGGGTCATGTGATGGCATGCGCACACACACACACACACACACACACACACAAGCGCGGGCCGTACCATGGGCTGAGCCTCATTAGAGGGATGGGGGCGCAGGTGAAAAACACTGTGAGCAGCAGGAAGCTCTTTCTACCCCAAACATCAGACAAGGCACCGATCAGAGGAGCGCTCATGAAGGACAGAAACCCCTGCAAACACACACACAACACACCGCTGCTGGCGTTTACACAGTAACTACAACAGAACAGGGTTAAGACTTGGTCTTTTCAGCAAATAATGATCAACAGCTGTAGTGTAAGTCATCACGTGCACTGGATTCACCTTGACGCCCTGAATGAGGCCGTTCATGAGGAACGTGTGCTGGGGAAATGTTTCATGGAGGACCTGGAACGAAGAAACACAGAACCAATGGAGTTTCAGATCACTTTCACTGTTTGCATTTAGCCATGAATGACCTCCCGAGCACTTTGTTTAGCATTTGCATCGGCAGTGCATTGTGGGAAGGTGCATTATCAAACCACAAGACGTTTTTCTTTTCTTTGTACAGAACAGAAACTGAAAGTGACATGATAAAATCTAATCCGACTTTAAATCAGGGTTGCTTTCGTCGACTAAAACTGAAACTGAAATCATAAAAGATGTTACTTGAAATAAAATAAATCAAATCAAATAAAAAGAATGTACATTTATTTTATTTAAGCTAGTCGCCAAAGCAGCAGTCCTCAAAAAACAACAAAAAATGAAATAAGAAATAATAAAAATAAGATATATATGTAAAATAAAAATAAAACTTCACCCAATTAAATAAAAAAATTAAATAAAATTACAACTGTATTAGCATCTCAAAAATACTAAAATAATATGTTTAAAACACAGGGGAAAATTTAAACAGATTGCTTTAAAAGATTAATAAAAACTTCTATACATTTAAGCTATGTACTGTAATTTACTATAGTGCGTCTTACTTGTAATTATATTATTATTTTATAATTTTTATGTATATTATTTATCAAGGGAAATTTTAACATGTTGTATGTTCCTTTTGTTTCTTTCCACATACTGCAGATGAAGTCATCTAATTCTATCTCTGCAAATTCATTTTACAATCAGTGTGTGTTTGAAGCTCACGGTCAGCATCGGGGTGGTCAGGAGACCCCAGGCGAAAAACTCCATGAAGATCACCACCACTGCATGGGCCACCTTCGCCCGGCCGATACTGCGCTGCTGCAACACAACAACCACACTCACAGCTCACAACTTGATTTATATATTAATATCAGCTTGATTTATATATTAATAGCATATTTATATATAATGTACACAACATCAGCTGGACTAATGACAGGCCAGGGGTGTTTCTGACACACAACCAGAGATCAGAACTGACTCACTTCATCAGAATAAACAGAGAGGGGGTTTAGTATTTAATATAAACGCATTACAGACGAAAGGTTAAATACACAAACCCTAAAAACTGTCAACTTTAATCTGCCATTATAGATCCATATGAAGCACGTGAGAGATAATAACACACGACAAACTCAAAGAGATCATCAGAATCACCGAAAACACACCAAAACATAAAAGCAAACTCCGATTATCATCAGTAGATAATAATCAATAAGAGAGATGAATTCTGTGTGGTGGGGTGACGTCACTCACTCTGATGTGTTTGATCAGCATGATGTTTTCCGTCCGTTTCTCACATTCTGCTCGAGATCTCAATCATCCTGATCGGATTTAATTAGTTGAGCCCTTTTTAATTTAATTCGAGCGGCTCTCGCTAAAGCTCTTCTCTTCCACTTTCTAACATTCCGAAACACCGACTTCCGGCTTCCGTTTGCGGGAGTTGACTTCAAAATAAGAGTCTTTTGTTGGCAAATAAATAGTGATCTGGGAATTCTTAACATAAATTCACAGTACGGTTGCATAATGTATTTCTTTACTTTTTTAGAAACACCAATTTATTTATTTTCATTTGATTTCATGATTTTTTTCGGTTGATTAAAACACATGACAAAACGGTTATTTCAGTTCCTCGTTATGCGATTACTAAAACAAACTGATCAAGATAATCGAACTATTTTTACTCGATCCGAGCACATGAAATACAACCAATCTAAATAATTACCTTTCTGTATTTGTCTAGACATGTATCTTTCTTCAAACGCATTAAATCGTGATTGCTGTTGTACCACGTGTGCTTGTTTTGTATTGAATGAGGCGCGCTCACCCAGTCTGCTCGTGCCCGCGCGGTCCAGAGGAAACGCGAGGCAAACTTTTCTAGTTATTTTGACGGTTTCCTTAAAGTAATTGTGCAGAATTAAGCCGAAACAGCTCGAAGCAGCGAGTTACAAGTGTGCAATGAGAACCGGACAGTGAGTGAGTGAGTGAGTGTGTGTGTGTGTGTGTGTTTACATTGTTTTGCTGTAGTTCACTTCATACCCACTTCACAAATGCGACCCTCGAGCATAAAACCAGTAGTAAGAGTCCTTTTTAAAAATGTATATTTATACATGATCTTAAAGCTTAATAATCATCTCTCCGCTGATGTCTGGCTTGTTAGGAGAGGACAATATTCAATTCAAACTTATTTGTATAGCGCTTTTCATGATACATATCATTGCAAAGCAGCTTTACAACAAAGTAATGTTTACAGTATATGTA
>JAUCMT010000154.1:620156-642080 GCA_032357475.1 Enteromius thamalakanensis | reverse complement strand
TGGAACTACGTTCGCTGTGCGTTTCCTTGAAAATAATTGCACACCTCAGAACGTTCGTCAGCCAATCAGATTCAAGCTTTCAACGGCCCCGTAGTATAACTGCGGGAAAAGTTGAGATGCATTATTCAAATGCTTGGCTAAAAAGATGTGTCTTTAACCTAGATTTAAACAGAGAGAATGTTGTCTGTCTGAGATACGACTATTAGAAAATCTGGAATCTGAGGAAGCAGAAACATCTAAATATTGAGAAAATCTCCTTTAAAGTTGCAATGTTATTTACTACTTAAAAATTCATTCAAACAGGAGGACGATCAGAGGCTGATGGAGAGTGAGTCCAGAAGCAGCATGAAGCAGCATCGCTCCAGAGACACTGGAGGTGAGAGCCTCATCTGTTAACTTCACCCCAACTACATGCATTCATAAATAAACCAATCGTTTTGTTTTGATCAGTTGGTGATGTGTCGGGTGGCCAGTCCGTGATGAAGAAAAAGAGCTCTCACAAGTGAGTACCACTGTTATTATAGCACTGTTCGTTGTGTTGTTACATTATTTGATGTTTTAAACTAAATTTTAGTTTTAATAATTACTTAATAATTAATGTGTGTGTGTATATATATATATAAAACTGGGGAAAAATATATGCTCCAGGCTCACGAATACATCGACTTTATTTTATTATTTATTTAAGTTAGTTTTAAATGTTATAATAGCTTTTTAGTTTCTTATTTTATTTTTGCTAACAATGTAGTTTTCATTAACGATACTAAAGCTGCTGAGTCTTGTGTAGACTAGAGTGAGTAAGTCTCTGTGGGGTGTTTATCAGGAACAAACACATGCATCACTCCAGTCCTTCAGCATCTCTCAGTCAAAGCATCGTGGGCTGTCGAATACAACACAAGTGGAAGGAAGACGTCTTCGGTCCGGTGTCTCGGTGGACGGGGACGGTACTAGTACAGGTGTCTGTAAACTCGTCTCTGTACCTCATCAAGTACGAAGGTGTGGACTGTGTTTACGGCCTGGAGATCTTCAAAGACCAGAGGGTTCAGAATCTGGAGGTGTTCCCTGGGGAGATCGCCTCGTTTCGGGTCAGTGACAGTCGTCTGGCGGATCGGCTGCTGGGACGGCCTGTGGTTCACCTGTTTGAGACAGAAGATGGCTCTAAGGATGAGTGGAAAGGTCTGGTGCTCTCCAGGGCTCCCAGCATGCCTGGGTGGTTCTTCATAACTTACGAGAAAGATCCAATGCTGTACATGTACCAGCTGATGCAGGATTATAAAGACGGAGACCTTCGGATTCTGACGGAGTCAGGTGAGTCCTGTCACTCCTAACAATAAAAGCTTCTTTATTGGCATCGATGGTTCAGTGAAGAAACTTCTTGATGGTGGTACTTCAGATGATTCATGAACAAATGACTCTGTAGTTGATTCACTGTAATGAAATAATCCCAAATTCACAATTTAATGACTACAGTCTCAACATGGTCTCTGGCTCATAATCAATTCACTGTAATGAATCCGTTAGAAAGACAGTGGCAAACATACAATATGAATCATTCTGACAGTCACAAACAAATGATTACCTTGTCATGAATCAGTCAAAAAGAGTCACAAATAGTCCCAGGCTCACAATTTGAATCAGTGTGAGTGGTGTCTGATTCATGAACAAATGACTCCCCAACTGATTCACTATAATGAATCAGCCAAAAAGAGTCAAAAAACTCACGATTCGATACAATACATTTTGAATCAGTCTACAGTATGAACAAATCAAGTCCAAATCAAACAAATCTCTCTCTTAACTGATTCACTGTAATGAAGGGTCAAAAATAATCAATTTGAATCAGTTTAAGGTCTGTACTGTAAACGGTGCAGTCTGAATCGTGAACATATGATCACAAATCAGTCAAAAATATGAACTAAAAACACATTGAGCTCAGATGTTTTGACTGATTGATAATGAAAGTCTTTCCTGCGTCAGATGATCCGGCGGAGCTCCGGGAGCCGGGGGAAGTGAGCGACACACTGGTTGGGAAGCAGGTGGAGTGTGAGAATAAAGACGGCACACAGAGGATGGGTACCATCATCCAGCAGGTCCAGGCCAAGCCCTCCGTCTACTTCATCAAGTTCGAAGATGACTATCACATCTACGTCTATGACATGGTTGGGTCATAAGTCTCCACTCTGTGCTTCTCTTTTGTCATGAATAATCCTGCGTTATATAGAAAGCTTCTCTGATGCCGTCTGAGGTTTGTTTTGTGATGTCAAACACAGAGAATAAAATGAGCCCGGTTTGTTGGTTCTCAAAGATATATTTTTATACTGTGATCTACGGTGAGTTCTTGTTCAGTTCAAGTGTTTTTTGGTTGTTTGCTGTTCAAGAGTTTCATCTCTGTTTGCTTGTGTTATAAACAGTGCCTTTCTCTCTTCTGAGATCGTTCTGATTCATTAAAAACATTCATCTTTAAGTGCTACTTCAGAAAGATTCCCTCTGTATATCACTGTGTTCCTGCTTTTTGTGTTTGTCTCTATTAAAGAAGAAGAAAAAAACTGTTTGACTGAACTCATTTATTTGCTTTGAAATAAATTGTGTATAAATCATTTTCACATATAATTACAAAGATCCAGCAAGTAACACGTTGAGTTTAAACATGACATTCTGCAGTGAAAAGCTGAAATAGTATTTTATACAAATTCTTTTATTTCTATGGATAATTTAGAGCAAATACTCTCCCTGAATCAGAGAGTTCATTCATAAGTTTGATCACACACAAATACGCTCTGAAACACTGCTTCGGGACGTTTCCACACCTTTTGTGAATCTTTTCATTGGAAATGGGACTTCGGATCATTTGATTTAGATCAGTACTTCAGAGCCAGTTCACAAATCCTTTGATTCATATTGGGAATTCAGAACAGCTTAGTGAATCTTTTGATTCAAATCTGGGATTTGGATCACGTACCGTAAATCATCTGATTCAGATTGAGACTTCGAAGAGTATATAGTGAATAATTCAATTCAAATCAGGACTTCGGAAGTTGGCAAAGCATTTGATTCAGATCAGGACTTTGGAGCATGAGGTGTTGTTTTTTTATTCCATTTTATTGCATCTCTTAAATGTTTTTTGTTTGACTATGAATCGTCAGTCATTTGATTCAGTTCAGAACTTTGAAGCAAGTTCCTGAATCATTTGATTTAGATCTGGACTTTCGAGTGAAACGCGAATCATTTGATACAGATTTGAAACATGAATCACAAATCTTCAAATCCGATCGGGACTCCTGAGTGTGTATCATGAATGATTCACATCGGGACTTGAATCTTTAATTCTGATTGGGCACATCTTGCAAATCTTTTTATTTAACTTTGAATCGCAAACCATTGGATTCCTGATCAGGACCTCAGAGTGCGAATCGCAAATCCTTCGATTCAGAGCGGGAGCACATATCACGAATCATTTGATTCAGTTCAGAACTTTGGAGCAAGTTCATGAATCATTTAATTTAGACTGAGACTTTTGATTGCACATCACAAATCATTTAATTCACATCAGGACAAGTTTATAAATCATTTGATTCAGAGTGGGACTTCTGGGTATATAATGCTCTAAACAGTGAAGACTGAAGACATCACTGTGTGATCCGCTTCATTATAATAAAAGAACAGAGACTGTGATATGAAAGGAGTGATGAATCTAAAGAGTCATGTCGAAGAACTGAACTCCAGCACCTGTAGAACAGCTTGTCTTTCATAGTTCTGACGGGAGGAGTCGAGTGGAGCCCAACAGAGCTCTTACTGAGCGGCTCTCTGCGTTACCCATGATGCCTCGCTGCACACAGAGGGCCCCTTCAGGAGCCCGCCGGTAATATGCAAACACCCTGGATAGGGTAAACATTTCAACGCAGCTTACATTTCTGAGCTGGATCTGAACATTATCTGCGGGACTGATCAACAACAGTAAGTACACATTCACTTCATTCAACGAACGCTGATCCAATCATTCAGAACAGGAATTATTCAGCAGTTTTTCAATCATGTTTAGATTTGCACATACATGTTATTACAACAATTTTATCTTAAATAATAGTTTTCTTTTTTTTCTAACTGGAGGTGAAAAATGTATGAAATAATTACAAAAAGTATTTAACTTTTATTATAAACCTCAAATCTACAAAGAAGGAGAAAAATAAGTTAAAATACTTTATTTGTTGTCAAAGAACTTTACATAATCTCAGGTTGTAGATGAATAAGCTTGTTTGTACTCTTCTGTGGCTGTTTGGATGCAGTAAGAGCAGAAACATCTGGATCATATCCTTTAAATCAGGATCAGCATCAATAATGTGAGGAAGATCTGAGAATCGAACCGTTGTGAATGTGTTTGTGGTGTTTAAGAGAGAATACGAGACTAATTCACCAAACGCATGTCCAAAGCAAAAGTGCTACAAAATGCATCATATTTAGTGAGAAAGTGTGATTCTTTCCAAAACAGACACGACAATGAGTAAGAAAGAGATTCACATGTGAAGACAACATTAATACACTGATATCAGTTAATGGTTATTGTTACAGATCAGGGGAATACTATTTTTTGTAATTAATTAACAATTAATAGTATATTTATATATATATATATATATATACTATATATATATTTTTTTTTTTATTTAAAAAATAATGTTGTTTTTGTATTTACTTATTATTTTTAGCATTGTTTTTTTATTAATGATTCATACATTTGCATTAATTTATAGTCTTAGTTTATTTAGTTATTTATTACTTCAACTTAATCTAAATGTTGCCTTGGCAACTAGCTGATCTAAGTTGAATTTTTAAATATTTTATTTCAGTTTACATTTATTAGTAAGAATAAAAAAAAAAGGGTTTTAGTTTTAGTTAAATTATGATAACTCTGCTGCAGACTGGGTTTATCTTGACATGTTTTGACGAGTAAAATGAATTTAGATATTATGTCTTTAAAAAAAACTGTATGTGTATACAATTATTTTAATTTTTTATTTCATTAATTTATTTATTTTTTACAAAAAACAAGACATAGTTAATTCCCTTAAATAACTGTTAGATTTTTTTTTTAAACAAGCAGAAATATCTGCCAATGGGGCAGGATAACTGTGTTTAACCTTTGAATTAGGATTATTTTTTAAATAGAAAACAAGACCAAAGCTTGAATCAAAAAATCTTAGATAAAAAAAAAAACAAGACAAATGTTTTTGTGTGTGTGTGTGCAGTGTATCAGCTCCAGTTTGTTTTTGTGATTTCAGATGCTCTCCTGCTGGAATTGCTGACAGTGTCAAGAGGAGACCAAAGCATCATGTTTTTACTACAGCTCTGTGTTTAGCTCGTCAGGGTTGGAGCCGAGGTGTGTGTTGAGCTCAGTCATGCAGAGGCGCTGGTTTCTGGGCAAACGTGTGCTCTCAGCGCTGCTCTTCTGCTCGGTTCTGCTCCTGTATCGTCAGGCCTGCAGGACTCCCAGCAGACCTCGCTCCAGACGTCCTTCAGGAGAAGATGCGCTGGAGGCTGTCCTGCAGCAGAACGAGCGTCGTTATCTCCAGCACAGCAGGAACCTGACCAGACTGATCTCAGAGCTGAGAGCGGAGCTGCAAAGACCCGCGGAGCTCCAGGAGCAGGACCAGGCCGAGCTGGACGAGTTCCTGAGGAACCAGCTCCGCCGGGCCGAGCTCTTCGCCGGAGAACACCTGGCCAGTGAGTTTGCTGTGCTGCCGTTTGAGACCTTCACTCTCCGCCAGGTCTATCAGCTGGAGAGCGGACTGAGCAGGCTCCCGGTGGAAAGCCCGGTTCGTCTGGACCGCAGGAACGAGCTGAACGAGGCGTTAGAAGCAGCGCTGCATCTCCTGAACCAGCCCCAGCAGCGTAGGGTCTACTCTCCTCAGCACTTCTATGAAGGTCAGTCTCGTTCCTTCAGATGCAGTTCAGAATCACTTTGCCAAAACTTGATGCGAAACTGTATCTTTTACCTCAGTATTTAAATTAAAATGACTTGTTTTTTGAAAAATGCATCAGAATGAAGTGAGTTTATGCTTAAAACTAAAGAAAAAAAGGCCGCTGACTAGATCAGAAAAATCAGCTTGATTCAAAGAGGAAAAATGAACTGGTAGAAAATATATATTTTTATATATTTTATGTATATATAAAAAATATATTTGAAAAAAATATATTTAAAAAAAAAAAAACCACATATATATATATATATTATATATTATATAATATAATAATACAGTTTAATTAAAAATAAATAATTTATTTAAATGTTGACATAATAGATTGCAACCACCTACTTAAAAAAAATAAACCTGGAGTAAATCATTAATCATTTAATAAATCAATAAATCATTTCTTTCTATGCAGATACACACAGTCATAAACACATAATGACAGAATTAACACACATCATGCTTAAATAATGTAATAAATAAATATTTAATGAGATACAAAAGCAGAACTGATGATTAAAAAACTATGAAAAAGCTGTTATATGAATGCAAGTAACAAATGTTCATTTATGGCTTTTTTGCTTTAAATTATAAGACGACTTGTTTCCAAATCTACACATTTAATAGTATATTACTGTTAAATGATATTAGATCTATAATTATAAAATGACCATTCATACAGTCTTTTGTTGTTACAATGATTTACATTCAAAGGTGGTTTCTCTGTAATGGCAGGAATCTTTCGCACAGAGAGGGACAAAGGGACGGTATATGATCTGATGTTCAGAGAAAGCGGCGCTCCAGACTTCAGGAGACTGGTGTTCTTCCGTCCCTTCGCTCCTCTGATGAAGGTGAAGGAGGAGCTGATGGATGTGTCTCGGATCCTCATCAATATAATCGTACCGCTGGCCGATGCTCTGGACGCTTTCAGACAATTCCTGCTGCACTTCAGGTGAAACACAGCTCTTTTGAGCATCAGTGAGTCTGTGCTTCATGTGACGCTTCATCTCGTGTCTTTGTGTCTCAGTGAAGCTTGTGTTCGTCAGGACGGACAGACACATCTCACCGTGGTGCTGTTCGGATCAGAAAAGAAGCATGAAGTAAAACAAATTGTGGATGCAATGTCAAGGTAGAGAAAATAAAGGCAAACAAACCTCACTAAATAATTACATTTATTTACTAAAATATGTTTTCAAATAGATTTACATAAAACTATTCTCTACCAATATGTTTTTTGGTCATTATATATCTTAAAAATATAAATATAAAAAAAATATTATATATATGTATATTTTTATATACATATATATATATATAAAAGTTTATTATATTTTATTACATGTCTTGTTTACAAGTACATATATCTAAACAATCGAGATATAATTACTTGAGGTCTTGTTTTAAAAAAAAGTATAATAATAATAATAATAATAATAATAATAATAATAAAGATGCTAAAATAGGTTTCAAAATACATTCATAAAAATTATTTTAGGCAATTGTTTTTGTGCAGACTGGAAATATTAAAGGATATAAAATAAAAGAAAAAATTAAATATCACTTAAAACAACATTTTAAAATATATATTTTGCCATATATATATATAAATAAATGTGTGCGTGCATGTATATATAGTTATATATTAATTTATTTAAATCCAAGAAAATACATGGACAAATTCAATAAAGAAAAACTTTATTTGTTGTCTGTAACGTAAACATATACAGTAATTGGAATAAAAATACATAATGATTGAATCCTTAATGTAGGCTACTGTACGACTGGAAATGTGTTTTTGTCCCTGACATACACTTTCACACATTAAACAAATATATTTAATAGAGTTTCAGCACATATATATATATATATATTCTGGGTGGGCTGCTTCAGGACACAGTGTTGTTACGATACAGCTGTAGACGAGTCTCTGTCCCGCAGGAGAACGAAATACAGGAACGTGACTCTGATCCGTCTGAACGAAGCCTTCTCCAGACGTCGAGGCCTGGACATCGGAGCTCGGGCCTGGAAGAGAAGCAATGTCCTGCTGTTTTTCTGTGACGTGAACGTTCGGTTCAGTGCAGAGTTCCTGAACTCCTGCCGAATGAACGCTCAACCAGGTACAGAACTCACTGCTCCGTGATGCACACGAGACATTTAACCCTCTCTCCATTAAACATTGAGACTTTGCATCACTGATTAGATGATAGAAGTAGAAATTCATAACACAACACATGAATAGAGTCAGAAAACAAACTTATTTCAAGCCTTAAGAGGGCGCTGTTGAACTCTTCAGACTTTGTGTACAGGTAAAAAAGTGTTTTATCCTGTGATGTTCAGCCTGTATAACCCAGAGGTCATCTATGGTCAGGATATTCCTTCTGCTGAAGATCAGCTGGTAAGATCTTCTTTATTCTGTGTTGGGTTTTATATAATAATTATGATTCTGTAAGCTGTATGAAGGTTGTCTTGTAAAAACATGTTTTTCTTTGGCAGGTGATCAAGAAAGATTTTGGCTTCTGGAAGGATTTGGACTTTGGGACGACGTGCCAGTACAGATCAGACTTCATCAACACAGGTAATGCGGTGAGATTCCGTCCTGTGGTTGAGTTTGGTTTGATCTTCTGTGTTTCCTCTCAGGTGGGTTTGATGTGTCTGTGAAGGGCAGAGCTACAGGAGATCTTCATCTCTACAGGAAGTTCCTCCACAGCCGTCTGATGGTGGTTCGCGCTCCGTCACGAGGCCTGTTTCACGTGTGGCATCCCACCGTCTGTCAGGCGCATCTGTCCAGCGAGGCCTTGAAACTGTGTTTGCAGGATAAAGCTCTGAAGCAGGCGTCTCACGGTCAGCTGGGACAAATGGTCTTCCACCAGCAGATCAACAATCATCTGCACAAATACAAGCAGAACGATGTCAAGTCATGAGGAACGGATATGAAATGATGAATAAATAAACTTATATTTGAGCTGAAGGACAATCGGAAATTATGTAGAGGTTTACGTCAGAAATTAAATTTGTTTTTAACTATCGTTTTTTAATTCTTTCACTAGAATGAAAGCAAATAACATTTAAATATGTTAATCAAACAAGCATTTAAATATAATAACTGAACAAAACAGGACGAGATTAAAATTTGTGAATCGAACCAAATTAAATGTGTCAACTGAAAATCGACCATTATCTCTTAATCAATGTAATTAACATACATTTAAATAATTTAAATATGTTAATTGAAGAAAACCAACCGAGATTCAAATCTGTTAATCAAACAAACTGACCAGCACTGTTTTCCTGTAATGTGAAGCTGCTTCGAAACATCTGTGTTGTACATGGCTTTATTAATAAATATGAGTTGACTTCATTGTGGCCTGTTTTTTTCTTTTTCCTACATTATAAAGAGTTTTTTTGTGAAATCTGACGGCGAATGCAGATGCTCTATTTTGGGCAACAGTGAACGTGACACTGTTGAGGAAGAGGAAGCGGTGGGCGGAGCATGTGTAGATGATTGACAGGCGGAGGGATTGACCTCACCATCATGCGATATGAAGTAACCGGAGATAAAACGGCGACATACAGCAGACCATCGCCTTAAAACGTATATGACTGACGCTCGTTCACAACGAAAAACACGGAGAAGCAGCCGGGTGTTTCTTACTCGATGATCAGATTATCTCCCGCTTAACTAGTGCGTTCGCGTTAACAAGTTAAAGAGCTGCGTTGTTTCATCTGATGTAAATAAATGCTCAGGTATAAGTTCTCCAAAGGCTCCAGAAGTGTGTTTGCGGAACTGAGAATGTTCGAGACTAAAGGAATCTTCAGTGTTTGTGTGGACGTCAGCTGTGTGCTGCTCGGTAAGAGTTCGGCTTCTCATTCAGTCCTGAAGATGGAAACTCTGAAGATGCCTGGCCTCTCCAGCAGAGCAGGGTTTCTTCAGGAGATCCGCGTTGCTATTATTGTTACCGCTTACGGATCGAAATGTATCACTGACGCGCGAATATTGTTTCATTTCCGCTCTTTGATGAAATGTTTTAGCACATCCATCCGTGTGTGTATATTACCACACACAATCACTGTAGGTTATTCATACGCCTTTACACAATGACCGCTATACACACTTTTATTGTTTGCTCAGAAAGGCACACGTTGTATCGAGATAGGGTTTTTTAGTTTCTTTTATGAGGTTAGATAAAATTACAACTCTTAAGTGTTCAAAGATATGGTGTGTTTACATTATATTCATACTGTAAGAACACTTTATTCAGTGTTATTTTTATGCTCTCTCAAGTTTTTTTTTTAATGATTAGAAATAATTCTTGGTTGTGGAAACGTTAGAGAAAACATTAGGCATAAGGAACATTATTTTTTAGATGGTTTTTGACCCTTGAAACAAATAACATTAAAAAACGTCCCGTTATGATATAATAGATAACCTTTTCCGCAGGTATTAAACATTAATAATTAAAATTAGCCTTAAAACCAACCAAAACCAGTCATGAAAGTACATTAAATACTGTGCCCACTTTCCTGAGCCAGGAATAGAAAAGTCTTAGGTTCACCTTTATAATACTGTTATGAAAGAATATACTTTTGTTAATAATTTCGAGAGAACCTTGTCAGAACATTCTGAGAACGTTCCCTGTCCGGGCTGTTTTTTTAACACAGTAGATGTTTAAAGCACTTGTGGTGAAACCTATGCAACACACTCAAGCCACTATTAGCTCTATATTATGTGCATTATTAGATCACACTTAAAATGTCTGTGAATGAGGAAACTGTTCAGAGCAGAGACTGTGATTCCACATTCACTGGATTGTTGTGATGTTATATCTTTAACTGAGCAGGTCTCTACTATACTACCTCATATTTGCACTAGTTGCCATACAGTGTGATGCCTGTACGCATATTTATAACTAGTAGATATATTTATTTATATATTCTGTATTTGCACTTTCTGGTTAGATGCATTGGCCATGTACTTGTACTCTGCACAATGACAATAAAGTTGAATCTAATCTAATATGAATGTCACAGAATGACACAATACTGCTCTTGTTGAATAACTAAAGGAAGTAGTGTGAAGTGATTTGATTATTATAGTGTCTCCTCATCAGAATCAGCACTGAAGCGTTGTTCTTCTCCTGCATACAACTTACATAACCGTAAACTCTGCTCTGGAACTTCATTTATTCATTTATTCAGTACTAACATTGACTGGACCGATTGATTTTTCTCTTGAGACCTTCATTTGTTCTTTCTGTCTCTGTTGCAGCTGGACTTCCGTTTGCGATATTAAATATTCAGCACACGCCGTTTAAAAGAGGCTTTTTTTGCAGCGATGACTCCATCAGGTACCCCTTCAAAGAAGATACCATCTCCTACCAGTTACTGATGGGAATAATTATTCCCTTCGCACTGTTGTTAGTAAGTCATCGGTTGCTTTCTTAACCAGCTCTCTTCTTCTGGGCCCTTAATTATAAAATATCTTCAGGCAAAAGTAGCTCGTAACTCACTGATTTAAAAGAAAATCTTACAAATAATAATAGGTGTGTCACTCCTACATTTAGCACAAAATGTTTAAATCTGTGAAAGGTTAGGAGTCCTAAATCACAAATCTGCCTCGTACCGTATTCATTTTCGATGATAAAGAGCTTTTATAAAAGGTATAACCTTTTAACGTTATCCCTACTCTCTAAATCTTCCTTTTGATTATATCCTATCAGCTTTGTGCATAGTTAATAAGCATGCCGACATCATCTCTAGCCGTGAGATTAACCCCGCCCCCTTTACTCTGATCTTAAGACTTCTCCCTATTCCTTAGCAAAAGTTTGTTTCAGCAGCTTTGTGAAAACTCTTGTACTCCCATTTAGGAGAAGATGAAATGTTTTGTGAATACGGGACCTGAACTTTGTGCGTTTTGTTTTCTCTTCACCGCAGATAGTCTTCGGTGAGTGTTTCTCTGTATATCTGCGCTCCAGAGCTTCTTTCGGTTATGAGTATGCAGTGTGCGTGTATAAGGCCGTGGGGTCATTCGTGTTTGGAGCGGCGCTGAGCCAGTCTCTGACAGACATCGCCAAATACACCATCGGCCGACTGCGACCGCACTTTCTGACCGTGTGTAAACCGCACTGGAGCCTCATTGACTGTAAATCTGGGTATATTGAGAACTTCAACTGCACGGGCGATCCAGTCGTCGTCAATGAGGGCCGGTGAGTGCTGTGCAGAGTCACCCCGAGTCATGCAACTAACTAAAATAGATTTGACATGTTTGCATTAAAGCAGTGAGTGCACAGGTTGATTTAGATTGTTCTGATTGTATCTGATTTTGTTTATAACGATATGTCTTCTACCAACAGGCTTTCATTTTATTCTGGCCACTCATCGTTCTCCATGTACTGTATGCTGTTCCTCGCCGTAAGTGTGCTTTAATGACTGTATTTCATCGGTTTCAGCAACTTCAAGGAGAGATGCTAGAAACAAAACACTGCTTTTTTATGCATGTCATTCAAAACACATTTAAATGTGTTTCTTCTAATGGACTTCATCTATTTGCATCAGTAGATTTCCATTCCGATCCGTGTCTTTAAAGAGTTTTGTCACTCAACCCACGTGATAAAATGCTATAGTAATTTATAGTAAATACTATAGTGTTTTTTCAGCCGTACAGTAGTAAAGTACATGAAATAAATAGTTTTGTAATTCTATAGGTGCTGTGGTAATGTAACAACTATAGTAATAAACAAATGACTTTACCCAATACTGTAACTATAGAGTATATTATACTACAATATACTACAGTTTACTCTAGTCAAAACGCTTACACACTTCATAGTCCACTTTAGACATTCTACAAAGTAACTTTGTAACTACATGTCAACTACACTGTCTCAGAGTGGACTAGTTAGGGTAGGTTTAGGGTTAGTAGAATAAGTTGACACATACTTGTAAAGTTTCTGATAGTCAGTATGTAGTATACTGTGGACGCATCAAAATAAAGTCTAAAAATAACTAATACTCTAATGACTGCTAGTTGACAGTTGAAAAGTTACTCTTAGTAGAATGTCTAGAGTGGAGTATTAAAATAAAGAGTTAGCGTAAAAACTAAGGTATACTACAGTATTTATTACAGTTTATTAGTTCACTATAGTGTTAATAATACTAAATATAGTGTTGTAAATACTAATGTATAAAGTATAATACACTTATTATTACAGTATTTACCATAAGTTACTGTAGGATTTGTTTTCCTGTGGGTTACACACACAAAACAGATGATTGTACGTCATTATTACTGATGTATACCTTTTTTCTTTGTGAAAACATGATGAAAATGTGTTTGATTTCACTCTGTTGACAGTTTGAGTCTCTGAAAAAAACATTAAAGTGGGTTATGAAATGTTTATATTTTGGTTTTGGGAGTCCCAAGCAATGCAAGGCCAAAAACACTCTCAAGAGATTCGTTCAACGATTAATTTCTCCAAACACCTCCGATTTGATTTAAAGCAGTGTTTTTACGCTTTTAACACGGCACCTAGTGCTGAATAATGAATAAGCAATTTTATTCAGACCAATGGGAAAAGTTCAACAAGTGTGCTGCAATACGCTAATGTTTCATTGTGACATCAGCATGAATCAGCGTGCGACTTAAAAATTACCAATTTCAACGATTCAGAGTCAACTCATTCCATACATTTATTCACGGAGCCCTTTTAGAGCGAACACTTTTCCGGATGTTTTCATTCACGTAGAGCTGTGTTACACACTGCATTTTCAGAAATCCATAATAGAGACACTTTACTCTTTGTATAACAACAAAATCAAACTGGAATTATGAATCTTTACATCATTCAATCTTCAGATTCCTGTCCTGCAAACGCATTCAAATCGATGCATATTTAATTATATAACTCCTCATTTAAATATCAATTAAATAGAGAAGTGTAGTCTTAAGTGATGTTATCATAAATATATTAGTGCTGTCAAACACTAAATTGTGATCAATTGCATTCAAAATATAAATTCTGAGTTTACTTTAAACGTGTGTGTACTGTGTATCTTTAAATACACACACACAGCACATTTTAAATGTTTTGACATATATTTATATATGAAAAATAAATATATTTAATATACGTACATGCATGTGTGTCTTTATATGTACATAATAAATATGCAAAGTACACACTCATATATTGTAAATGTTTATTTTGCGATTGACTGCACATATTTCTCTTTACAGCTGTATCTTCAGTCTCGACTGAGAGCAAGTTGGGCTCGACTGGTTCGGCCGACCCTGCAGTTCTCTTTCCTCGCGGCGTCTCTTTACGTGGGTCTGTCGCGCGTCTCTGATTATAAACACCACTGGAGCGATGTTCTCACCGGACTCTTGCAGGGAGCTGCTGTGGCACTGTTTACTGTAAGTCAGGCCGTATTCTCATTAATAAATACATGACATGCTGTAACCGACACACTTCTCTCTCAACGCAGGTGTTCTTTGTATCGGATCTGTTCAGCTCCAAGCGCACTTCAGATAAAGACGAGGAAATCTCACACACAAGTCTTCAGGAGACGCCAGATCCGCCGAACCACTACGGCAGCACCTAGTGAGACAAACACGCTGGATATATGGAAGGATATGGAATATGAAACTTCCTTACAGTAACATGCAATCCTTTCCACAACCGATTCATTTTCATAATGTTACTGGGGGGAGAAAGTTTTTTTTTCATATTGCACAGCAGTAGAGAGTCACAATATTCGCTGTGCAGTGGCTGCTAATGTGACCCTGGAGCAGCACAGGTATATCTGTAGAAATAGACAACAATACATTGTATTGGCATTCATCTTTTATGCCAAAAATCATTAGGATATTAACGGTGCTCTATGCGATGTTGCAGGATTTTAGCTCGATTTTATTTTAATCTCAAACCGTATGCATCACCCCTCGATCGTCTTGCTGTCTGCTCTCTGAATACACTGGGAAAAAACCCACTCTCGGAAGACAACACAGGCTGCAATACCGAAAAAGAAACATTTTGGGCACCAACACATCCTACTGTAAATATATCAAAATGGAATTTGATTAGTAATATGCATAGACTTTATTTGATCAACTTTAAAGGAGATTTTTTTGCACCTTCAGATTCCATTTTTTTAAATATGGTCCTATCCTAACAAATCACACATCAATTTAAAGAATATATGTTCAGCTTTCAGATGATGTGAAAAACATTCCCATAATGCCACTAAAATGTTAACTTAAGCTGCAGTGAGTGTTTGAGGTCATTCTGGGAATCCAGCTTGCTGTTTTTCCCAAATAACACGTCTCTTTCAACACAGTTAAAACAAGATCAAAATAACGGTTTTATGAAGAACCTTTAACATGCATGGGACCTTTCTTCATTGCATTGAGGTTTAAAAAGGAAAGTATGTATGGGCCAAAATTAACAACCAAAGTGTCTCATAGCATTGAATTCAAACAAACGTATGTATTGTTACTGTTTTTTTTAATATATACATACAAAGTGTTATTTTATTATTATGTTTAATGCAAAAGGCTTTTTTTTTCATTTTTATTTTATTTGCCAATGGTAAGACCACAAGCTGTAAATATCCAAGCACTTGAATAACAATTTTTGCCTTTAATAGCTTTACGTGTAACTTTGTATGCTTCATGTACAAACATATTTTCTTTTTGCTGCTTTTTTTTCAATTCATTGGGAGCTGTGCTAGTGTGAACCAATGAAACATGGTACTGTAAAAGATTTTGCAATTAAAGCTCTGCTGACCAACTGTGGTGTAGTTATTGATGATCAACTAATCAACATAATCATGTTGTCTTCAGTGGCGCCTCCAGCGGTCAGATTAATCCTCTGCTTTCAAGCTTTGGTCAGTTTGATTCACTCGGTTCGCTCGGACGGATCGTTCGAAACGAACCGGTTAAAAACGTGAATCGCGGATTCGATCGAATCCTTTCTCACAGCTGCATGCTCCACGATTCGGTTCGTTCGAATCCCTAAGGAGAACCGAGTCAACATAGCGATTTGTTGGCGAATCGAACGCCGCCGCCGCTGTTCTTTGTCCTCGCGGTGACTGACTGCATATGATCCCGCTGAATGTACATTATTTATTCATCCGTTTACAGTCTGTATTCATCAAACAGAAGATCTGAAGGATGGTGTTAGTTCATGTCGGATATTTGGTTCTTCCTGTCTTTGGCTCAGTGAGAAATAGAGGTATTTATAACGCATTATTTCACGATCAGATCACATCTAAGGGCCTTTGCTTGTTTAACGCATGATTATTAAACCCCACGAATGATCTTTATGTTGCTGTAGGTCCTTACTGTGGAGATATTCAATAAAAAACTGGTGGTTATAATTTTTTTTAATAGCGAATCGGACGTTTGATTCGGATCTGAGGTAATCTGTTAACGTTAGCTAGCCGAGCGAAGGACGCGTTCCACGTCAGATTTCACTTTAAAATGCACTTATAACCCATCAATTGGCTTGAATGAAGGATATTCGGTTTATCTGACAGATTGTCGATTCGTTTTATCGTGGATTTGAGCGCTGTATGTATTGGCTGAGGTTTATTTGTGAGGTTTGGTTTTTACTTCAGAAAGCTAAAGATGCTAATTCAGGCCTGAGCTTAACGGACAACAAATCAAAGATCAATGCATCAGTTCAGTTATTAACTATAGTCTTGTAATGTCCACTTGTATTAAATTTATGTATGAAATAAGCGTTTTGTCTAGGTTTGTGTCATCCTCAGAATGGAAGTATCTGCAGTTCATCAAACAAAAGCTGATGTGTCTAAAACAATGATTATTTTTGAGCAGTTATCGTTCTGCAACACAACTAAAAAAAACAAAAACATACGAAACTAGCGTTAGCTGCTAACTTTACCTCCATCACTGATTTCATGAAGCTTTTTTGATTTCTGTTTCTGATCTTCTGTCTCATAGTTTGATTTCATGTGCTTTATTTCTGTTCTTATCTCCTGTCTCATAGTCTATGGAGGCTGAATCTACATTCTGCATTATCAGATCATTGTGTTTTAATGATCATCTGTGTTCTGATCCCTCCTCATTTCCTATTTCCATCAGAAGACGACAAACATCTCAGATCTGCTCCCTTCCTGAGAAAAAACACACACTAAAACCAGAGCTAACACATTTAGAGCATAAACTACTGTCTGTATGTCAAGTGCTGTAGTTTAACCCACATCAGTAGCTCTAGAAGAGTGACTCATGTATGTCCCATCCAGCTTTGGTAGTCAACATGTATGTAAATTCCTGTAAAATGGATGCATTTTGTGCTTGGATGATCCCACGAACCCTTAGCTGTCACCTGCATAACGTGTGCTTCATTCATCGCACTTCTGATTTTACACGATCATTCACAATCATGTTTTGAGGAGAAGCAAAAAAACAACAGACAAAAAAAACGGCCAAAGTAGTAGCCAGCTAACCAATGATTGGCTCTGATTGCATTGAATGTGATGTCCAAGTTGCGTCCAAAATGTCATCCATTTGGCAGGGATGTTAATTTCCTGCACTGCTACTGAGATCCTCTATTAGAGCAATGCAAATGTCTATTGTTTGGTTGTGGTTTCTCTACCTTTTGTTCTGATAATAGACTTCAGTGCATGAATCACGTTATTATTATTATTATTATTTTGATTCTACATTGAATAGACTCCAATGTAATCTTTCTGTAGTAAAGATGTACCCTGCTGTACTGTAACGTGCTGTAGCCGATGCATCTGCTCATTGGATGTTGCTTTTGTTCTGTTAACCCTGTACTGAGCATGGTGGGCCTTGCTATTGGTCAATGTTGTTTTATTTGTTGCATGGACTTATTATTATGACACAAATCCACATATATACTAATATTTTTCAATAAAGAATATAGTATTTTTCCTAACCTCCAGTGTGCTTCTTGCTGATTTCCATTTATTGTCTCCCCCCACCTCCTCCCTCTGCTGTGACCGATAGACCGATTTCCTCGCTTTTTTCATCATGAGACCTCAATGAGTTGATCTGTGGTCATTTACGCTTGTCACTTGGGCACTTGAAGGTGCAGCGTGCGCTCACGATAACCGTAGACATCCTACTAGATCCATTTGCTATTACAGTCGTAGCGCTGCACCTTTAAGTCTCCTCGCTGTAAATGATCCGGATGCAATGTAAACGTGGCCTTTCTCTGTGGTGTGTCCAGGTATCCACACATTTCATCTCTGTGATTGAATCTTTTCTCACTAACGCACGACGAGCGATGGGCACGTCCCATTTCTCTGCGTGATGATGACGCATTACACATGATTTTGTCTGGTGATTGAGGCTTATGTGTTTTCGATTCCTTCATTCTGAAGTCTGTGTGTATCTGCCAGCAGAAAGTAGAGTGGAGAGATGGGGCAATTCTGCTTTTCTGTGTCTCATTTTTTCCCATTTTTACTAGGATGTAGTTTTCTTTGTCATCAACGAATACCGAAGTGTTCTCAAACCCATAAAGTGGTCCATTGATTCATTTGCTCATTCATTTGTCGTCTTATAAGTAGCCAGCAGATACCTACATCACAGCACCAAAAACCCAGTTTCAAACGTTCACCTGTCTTTCATTATTAATACAGTCAAACAACAGTAGCTCTTCTGAATGAAGGACATTTAACATCTATGCAGCCTATTTCATTTAAAGTTAGTTTTTTGCAACAGGAGTATATCACGCCAGGACATTTTTCTGAATGCAGTTGTTGCTCTATAAATGAAATAATAAAGCATGCTAACTGCACGTCTTGCCCCTGCACCAGCAAAACCCTGCGATTTCTGCTGCTTCTGATGTTATTTTGCCTCTATGGACCAATTTAAACGTTCAGAAGGGTTGACTTGGATAAATCACCATAAACATGTTCCTAAGGATAAAGAGTCAGTCCTAGAACAACGTTCCTGCCTTCCAAACAGATTCCTTACTCATTCTTAACTCTTGTCACTTCAGAAGTCTGGACTATGATTGTTGTTCCAGAACCAACAGAGGATGTTGATTCAGGAAGATGTCCTACTTTATGTTATTAGCTTAAATTGGAAAATAGTTCCCACACATGTATCCAAAGTTCTGTCAGTAGAAAACGCAAATCTCTTTGTTGATAATGCGTGACAGGCGAGACGTTTACTGCTCGCTCAGACATTTGGCTGAGAACCTAAAGCAGCTGTGGATTCCTTCAGCTTTCCAGGATCTCCATCATGCAGTCTGCTTTTGGTAGTCACTCAATAACTGCAGACCATTCACATCTGGTGGGCCGAGCACTTCTGTTCACACAGCTCTAGAATACGATTGATATATAACACAGCCAATTTCATTGGACAACACAATCCATCAAGGAAGATTTAAAAAGGCATTGATAGATCCGATTATTCATCAGGAGGTTCTAACAATGCTAGGTTTAGGGTTAGTCATCTCTTTGCAACAGTACCAGTGTTATCTTTGTCTTTAGGTGCTTTATTGGTTTGGGAAACACAGTTTGTTTCCAAAAGAGCAACAAGTATACAGTTCAGTGACCTGTTGCAAAAACATTTTAGAGTCTCACAAAAGTCATCAAATCAAGACTGGTTGCACATTTTCAAGATCAGTAACATCCCTAAATGAAGCTCATTAGACAGAAACATTATGAATAAACATATTTAGGAGTACAGAGAGTGTGGGGGATTTATTTGTATTTGTTATGATCAGTTACTTAAAAAGGTAAGCTAAGAGATGTGATACTTATTTAGCTAACAGCTAGTTAGGTCACAAACTGGTTGCAAGTCTTGATATTTACAAGAATTAGTGAAGGGCACAGATTTCGGTTACTGTCTATCGAATATTTGACCCTGGAGCACAAAAGCAGTCATCAGCAGCACAGGTATATCTGTAGCAATAACCAACAATACATTGTTTGAGTCACAATTATACATTTTTCTTTTATGCCAAAAATCATTAGGATATTAAGAGATCGTCTTCCATGAAGATATTTAGTACATTTCCTACCATAAATATATTAAGACTCAATTGTTGATAGTAATATGCTTTGCTAAGACCTTCATTTGGACAACTTCAAAGGCCATTCTCTCACTATTCAACTAAATAGTTGCATCTCAGTCAAGTATTGTCCTATCCTAACAAACCATGTATCAATGCAAAGATCATTTATTCAGATGATGTATAACTCTCAATCTCAACTTTATGACTGGTTTTGTGGTCCGGTGGTTACATATCTCTAATAGTAAGTTGGATTCCCAATCCTAAACACTAACTGTGAATAATAGCATCCCAAACCAAAAGATTAACACCAACACGTCGTTCAAACACAACTGGCTCACCTTCACTCTTCATTTCCCATCACACCCCACTGCTGATGATTGATTTCTTCAGGAAAGGAGGAAGGCCAGCGCCCAGCAGCGGTTTAATCCCATTCATAATTCGCTCTGATGTCATTGTTGTTGCAGGATCTCATTTTAACAGGCATCAGCACAGTCATGCTACCTCTTGCCGGCATTTCCACGTAGGCCCACAGGCCCAGATCCCTGTTGATTTCCCAATGCCCCATCCAGGACAATCTCAGACGGGAATGAGCCATCACCTCGGCCCTGCGCACCAGCCAGCCGCGGCATTACATCCACCCCTCAACCACATACCAGCACCACCATTCCAGGACATCTCGGCCCCGCCCTTCCTACCTCAGGCTTTACACCAGCAATACCTCATCCAGCAGCAGATCCTGGAGGCCCAGCACAGGAGGATACTTCCACAGCCCAGGTATGACAGCGTTTTCAGCATAATCAACTATCCTTTACGAGTTTGCCTGCCCATCAATTCTTAATGCCAAAGTTAATGGTAAATAAGCTTGTATTGCCATCCTCGATGGAGGCTTGAACCTAAGGCTTGTGGTCTCAAACTCAATTTCTGGGAGTTTCTAGTAATCCTGAAGACCTCAGGTGTGTGTTTGAGTAGGGTTGGAGCTATGAGCTGTGCCTGCCAGGAATGGAGTTGAGTTTGAGACCAATGGCGTAGAGCCGGGTTTCTCAGATCTTACCCTGGAGGTCTGATGCACTGCGGAGTTTAGCTCCAACCCTGATAAAACTCACCTACCTGTGTTTTCTAATGATCCTAAAGACACTGATTAGCATGCTCAGGTGTGTTTGATTAGGGTTAGATCCAAACTCTGCAGTGCATCGCACCTCCAGGGAAAGATTTGAGGAACCCTGCTGTAGCAGAATTGCCATCACTTATCTGTTCGTTCAGTGAACACATAGGGTATTTAAGAAGGCATATTTTCTTGGCCACAGAAAAATGTCTTCTTACAATATTACTGCATTAGAGCATGTAGCAGGGTCACAACCGTAAAGGGACATTACTTTGCAAGGCAGATTCAGAAACTCATGTAATTTGTTTCAAAAGTTTTATTAACGTTAATTCACATGTATAAATGCATTCACACTAAAGTTGAAGTGCAAAGCAAGGCTTAATGGTGAACGATGTTATGAAAAGAGTCAGTTGTCCACCTGTAAAAACATCAATGCCATAACTAATATTAAACCCTCTGGTTTTGTTTAGTTATATGTACGATACTTACATTGCCTCTTTGGTGAGAGTCTGATGCTGTCTCGAAATCCGGATGGTTAAAAGGTTTTGGATTGGCAATCATGTTTTCCTGGTTTGAGGAGTTATGAATTCCAAAAGATGTCCTGACTCTCCTGATAGGTAGATCAAAGCGTAGCTGGGAGATGGATCTGTTGCGATCCATGGATCTTGAGTTTTCTGAAATTCAAGGCTTAGGCATAGTGTAAAACTTAGAGTTAAGTCCTAATTTCAGAGTCTCTCCAAGATTGCAGACTGCGCTGCATAAGCCCTGGGGGGCTGGTCAGGAGATCGACAAGATAACGGTCCAGCATCCAGGAAAGTAGGAAAGAGGGATCTGTCACGATCCG
>JAUCMT010000154.1:584212-597565 GCA_032357475.1 Enteromius thamalakanensis | reverse complement strand
TTGTTATTGATATCGATCATTTGCCTATCGCGATACATATCGTTATCGTTTTATCGCCCAGCCCTAATCTCCACTTAATTCTGTTCCTGCAGAAAGATGAAGTAAAAGGCAATGGGCATTTTCCAGTGACCTTGTAATCCAACAACCATAAACACTAGAGCTTCACGTGCCACAGTAGTCTCATCTATCCCACTGCCGAGATCTTCAAAACCAACCATTGTCTGTTTGTGAGAGTCATACTGATCTTGTCTTCTTATGGACATGCCATCCAAGACAAGACACACTCAACCATACAGGAGGGTCTTCATTTTTCTGTCTCTGTAGCATGTCACTGTGTTTAATGTGTTGTGTTTAATCCAGGTTTGGCATCCACAGTCTGCAACCATCTGTTATAGGTAAAGCAAACAGAATACATATTGACATATCAGTATCATATAGTTCTGACAAATGTGAAATTGTAGAAAATATTATATTTACTTTTGAAGAGTGTGAGGATGTGGGAGTGGAATCCTCATGGTTTCTCTCAAGTACATGTAGGATTTAGGTCCATGTAAATGCAATGTTATCGCAAATTTCCCGTTGATTAGGATTGAAGGTATGGTCAAGCTTGAATAGTTCAACTGGAAGATCGTCTCGGTTACGTATTGAGATGCCAAAACAACCCTGCGTGTACAAACACGCCAATGAATTTCATTGGCATACGCTGATTAGGATCAGCTGAACCCAATCGCGGCGCAAGTATAAGAAGGTCAGCAGATCTAGTGTTCATTAGGTTTTCGCTGAGGAGCTGAGCCGGTGTTACGGCCCCTATCGGCGGTACAGCCCCTTTGGCGACGGGGCGTGACGTCTCCGTTCCCTTCTTCAGGGAACGAGGGTTACAATACGTAACCGAGACCTTCCCTTTCAGTCGGTCACTTCGTCATCACGTCGGTGACCGACGAATAGGGATCCCTACTAAAGCACCATAGAGACCGTCCCTTCCAGCCCCATGTGAGACTCACCAACCCCCTGAGTTTGGTCTGTAGGAAGGTAGACTCTGCACATGGACCAGTACCGCACTATAAGTAACTGGACACTAGGACACCTCAGGGGGACGTGCAGAATCTGTTCTCTTCAAACTAAGACAGAACTAGAACAATGCATATGGAAAATAGAAGGAGATTGAACCCTCAATTTGGGAAAGGTAATCTTACCTCTACCATCTGAGATCCTCTAGGTAACACTCGGGGGCTCCCAGCCCTCTAGCGGTTCTCAGGATACATCGCCTTGAGGGCCTTGTGTCAGATACTCTGCAACATCCAACTGCCGGAGGGGACCGAACAGGTCCTACTCAGGCTCTTCAGCTCTGTTAGAGATGAGAACACGGGTAGAAACCGGTTCAAAACATAAGCTATATAAGCTATCAAACGGGGGTTGCCAAACCTGCAGCTCTACAAATGTCAACAAGCGAGGCACCTCGTGCCAATGCCCAGGACGACGCTACACTTCTGGTTGTGTAAGTGCGTACACTGAGGGGACAGGGTGCACCCTGAGGCTGGTATGCCAGGGTGATGGCATCCACTATCCAGTGGGCCATCCTCTGCTTAGAGACGGCATTCCCTTTCTGCCGACCTCCTCGCTCTGTGTCCGATCTACGTAACACTGTAATGCCTGGACGGGACACAGCAACAGTAAGGTTGGGTCTGCCTCCTCCAAGGGCAGCGCTTGGAGGTTCACTAACTAATTTCTGAAGGGAGTGGTAGGAACCTTGGGGCACATAGCCGGGCCGTGGGTTCTTTCAAGAAGAGCACCACTCGATGAACAGGTTCCATTTCAACGCGTAGGCAGCTCTTGTAGAAGGTGCTCTCGCAGAAGAAATAGTGTCAACTTCCCTTTGAGGTAGGCCACTTAGAACCTCCGCATCCCATCCAGGGTCCAGACGTAGAGTTTCCACAAATCTAGGTGCGGGTGCCATAGGGTGCCCCTTCTCTGAGTAAGTAGATCCTTCCTCAGAGGAATCAACCAGGGAGGGGACCAAGTCCTGGTGGGCCAATAAGGGGCTACCAGCAAGACCTGCTCCTCATCTTCGCTGACCTAGCACAGGAACTGTGTTAGAAGTCTCACTGGGGGGAACGCATATTTGCGCAGTCCCTGAGGCCAGCTGTGAGCCAGGGCATCTCTGCCTAAGGTTCCCTTGGTCAGAGCATAGAACAACTGGCAATGGGAGATCTCTGGGGAGGCAAACAGGTCTACCTGTGCTGCGCCAAACATTTCCCAATCAGCTGGGCGGTCAGAGGATGGAGTCTCCATTCTCCAGAGAGCACTTAAGCTCTTTGGCTGTCTGGTTGTAAACACCTGGTACATAAATGGCGCGAAGCGACCTCAGATGCTTCTGACATCATAGAAGGAGGTGGCAGGCGAGCAGCCCCAGGAGCCTCTAAAATTGTTTCAGTGGAACCGCATTCTTGTTCTAGAACCTATTCAAGCAAGTCAGTTAGAGCCTGAAGGGCAGGACACGGCTCTATTGCTTTCTTCCTCAGAAGAGTAGCAATCTCTGCACACAGGACAGGGGCATTGTCTGCATTCACTGTCGTGAAGCGAACACCCCTGTACCTGGGTAAACAGAATCGTATAACCCAGCTGAATGGTGGCAATGAGCCATCGAGACGGTCTAAGCCCTATCCAGGCATCCAAGAACCGAGCAAGAGACGGGGTGCCGGATGTGGGACAGCAAGGGGGAACGCAGGGGTCCAGTCCGGGCGTCTCTGAGCCAGTTCGGAGTGAGGCCTACATGTGTATGTGTGTGCAAGTTACCTGCGTTCCTGCAGAAGTGAGGCCGGAAGTCCGTTGGTTCATGCTCTCTGCGCTCTGACTGCTGCCTGAAATGAGAGAAGAGTGAGTGTGTAACAAAAGCTCTTTTTTAGGCCTGTCCACAGCACCTCGTCCCCTCAGGGGACCCAGAGATAGAGAAACCGCTCTTCTTGTCGAGATTTTGGAATTTTTCACTCCTGCCCTTCACCGGAGATGGAGTGGAGAGCTCGTCCACCCCGAAGAACAGCTGGGCAACATCTCCACTGCGTCGCCGAAGAGGCCGGTCTGTGACATGGGAGCGTTCAAGAACCTAATCTTGTCTGCATCACTCATGTCCACCAAACACAGCCAAAATGGCGCTGCTGCACCACCATCGTGGACATCGCACAACCCAGGGCACGCGTCGTAACCTTCGTCGCACAAGCTCGGAAGAACCGTCGTGGCACAAGCTCGGAAGAACCTCTGGATCGTGGCCACCCTCAAGCAGAGCTCTCAGTGCCTTGGCCTGATGCACATGCAACAATGCCACAGCGTGTATGGAAGACGCAGCCTCTCCTCAGGCTTTATAAGCATCATCATCGACAAATGCCTACAGGCCTGGGAGGGGAGCGACAGGTTACCTTGCCAGGAGGTAGAAGTTTGCGGATATAGTTGCCTCCAACAGGCCTCTCAACCTGGGGGACCCAGAACACGGAGGAGGAATAGGGACTCCCTTCTACGGTCACATAAGTAAGCCTAATCCGCAACTCCGAGATAGTCACCTTCCTGCATGAGAAACATGAACTATCCATGAACGCCGCTCTAGCATGCTCAATGCCCAGGCATGTAAACAACGTTCGTGACTGTCCGCTGACGCCAGGTAACGGTCACATCCAACAACGCACTGATGGTATGACATTCCTTGTTAAAGGAAGCGTCTTTAAAAAGATGTACCACTCTTTTAGCTTTGCTCTTTTGTGAAAGGCTAAAGCAAACAGGGAAGATGGCCGCTTGGTTAACAAATGCAGATAGTGCACTACAAATGTTACAGCCACTCGACTGGAACCACCGTCGCTGCAACGCCGTAACACCAGCCTTTCTCCATCGTTTCGCAGAGTAGTATGGCTCCAAGAACGTTCGCATCAACTGCTCGGCTCTGAAGCGGAAAGCTAATGAACGCTAGATCTGCTGACCTACTTATATTCGCACTGCGATTGGGTTCAGCTGATCCTAATCAGCGTATGCCAATGAAATTCATTGGCATGTTTACAAACACGCAGAGTTGTTTTGGCATCTCGAAGCAAGATTCCTATTCATCGATCACCGACGTGACGTCGAAGTGACCGACTGAAATAAAACAGAAACTACATATATTTAAATAATATAAATAAAAATACAGAAACTTTAAAATTAAAATGGAAGCAGATGAAGAAGGTGATTGTGGTGAAGACGCACCTGTCCTCGTGTTTGGCGAGGACCATCTCCTCCATGCTGCCGTTGGCTCCAAACACAGTTATGAAGATGTTGGTGTCTGTTCCTGCGTTCTGAGTGTCTCCAGTGACCACTGTCACCTCGTAAACCACCTGAACAACATCATGAACATGAGCACTAGCATCTACATACAGACACCTTCAGACCCATCACACCTAAGGAGTAGTTCACTACCAGAACAACAATTTTTTTAGCATTTCTTTATATGATGGACTTCTATGGTGTCCCTGAGTTTGCTCGTACAAAAGGCAGTTTAATTGCAGCTTTAAGGGCTCAAATAATCTCAACCTTGGAAGAAAGGCTTTATCAAGCCAATACCCTAACTTCACGCAGAGCCAGACAAAACATATAACTTGTACATTTTGTTGAAAGACCCTTCTTCCTAGACTGGGATCATTTAGAGCCCTTTAAACTGGAAGTTGAAACTCTGGGGCACCATAGAAGTCCATCATATGGAGACAAACTTCTTGACAACTGAAGAAAAAAAGACATGAACATCTTGGAAGATGAGCGTCTGGACCTTGCGTATGATGCTGATGGTGGTGGCGTCCAGGATGTTGAAGACTCTGGCTGTCAGACCGTCTCCTCTGTCTTTGGCCAGCCAGCACTTGCAAAGGAAATTGTACTGAATGCCTTTGGTCGGAACGGCCACCGACAGCTGGTCCACGAGCCAGCAGCTCTCAGGAGTCGCTCCGTTATGACCCAGCTGAGGACAGAACATAAACATTGGAGCAACATTCACTGACCATTAACTTCTGAACACATAACGGCTTGAGTGTTTCTGCATCAGCTATAACACGCAAACACAGATGTTTTCAACTCTGATAATAATCAAAAATGTTTGTTAAGCAGTAAATCAGTATATTATTATGATTTCTGAAGATCATGTGACACTGAAGACTGGAGTAATGATGCTGAAAGTACAGATGAACATCACAGAAATAAATTACACTTTAACACAGATTCACACTGAAAATTACTATTTTAAACTGTAATAATATTTCAAAATTTTTACAGTATTTTTGATCAACTAAATGCCGCCTGGGTGCACAGAGGAGACTAGAGAGAGAGATAAATACCTTAAAAAGTGAAACAGTACTGTAAATGCCTCTGTTTGTTGTGTTTAGAGCCTCACCTCAACTCTCTTGATCTCACCCACATCGAGTCCGTAACACATGAAGTGCTCCATTCCTCCCGCAGCGAAGTATGTCTTCCCATTGGTGAGATCCAGCCAGAGTCGCTCTGTCTCCAGATCGTTGGGCCCGATGACGATAACGTAAACCCGGCTGGTGGTGCTGGCGTCTCGATCGTCTCCAGTGGACACTGTGAAGTGGTACGGGATCACTGCCGAAACACCGATGCTGAGCATTAAACAAGCCATTTCTGTCTTAGACTTCAGAATATAGATTTTACAATCTTGTTAATTACTTATAAAGCCCTGAATGGCTTAGCTCCTCAGTACTTGAGTGAGCTACTATCACATTATAGTCCTCCACGTCTGCTGCGTTCTCAAAACTATTGCCATTTGACAATACATAGAATATCAAAATCTACTTCGGGTGGCAGGTCCTTTTTCTATTTAGCACCTAAACTCCGGAACAATTTACCTAATATTGTTCGGGAGGCGGGCACACTCTGTCTCGATCTTCAATCTAGATTAAAGACACATCTTTTTACTCTGGCTTACATTTAACACACTAATACACATTTATTACTCAAATCCGTTAAAGGATTGTTAGGTTGCATTAATTAGATCAGCCGGAACCGGGAACACTCTCCTTAACACACGGTGTACTCGTTACATCGTAAAAGGAATATTAGTCTGCGCTAATCTTATTCTGTGCCTCAATCTGTATTCAGATCAGATGGTGTACAAGGACAAAGAGATGATCTTCATCAGAGACAAGAACACCTAGATGAACTCCGTGGACAGATCGCCGGATCCAGATGCAAACGCACACACACACACACACACACACACACTATAAGTCCTCTACACAATCTGACATGTGATTGTCTGATTTCTAGTGATTATCGTCGCCTTGACTGCAGAGACCCTCTCTGCATTTGATATATAAACAGTTTAATCTGGTCATTATACATTACCATCACTCTGTTCTTTTACTTAATAATGTTAAGTGCTTTGCTACAGTCTGTACTGTTAAAAGCGCTATAGAAATAAAAGTGATTTGATTGATTGAATGAATCCCTGGAATAAAGCATCATCTTACTCGGACCCTCCTCCATAATAACAGCCTTCTTCTTCTTCTTCTTCTTGTTCATGTTGCTGTCCAGACCTGCTTTAGAGTTCTGCATGTTCTTCTTTGCGTTCTGAGGGTTCCTCTCACCCTCGTATCCCTGCCAGAAAACATCACAGTGAATTATGAGCGTTAACTTTCTAAAACTTTGAATCTAATTAACTGTGTGAAGTGCCAATTACTTAATCGCAAATCAAACAAAACAAATACATTTCTTTATGAATGAGTCATTGATTTACTCAATTCAAACGGCTCATTTGTTCAGAAACTGACTCGAAGTGTTTGACTTGAAGCGGCGCTGCAAAACTATTAAAAAGCTCTGTGCTGCTTTGATATCATATGCACGGTTGGTCTGTGATGCCACTTCAGGTCAAACACACTGAACACATCACTGAATCATTGAGTCACTCTTTTAAAGCATGGATTCATTCATTAACGAATCACTGCTGTATGTTGCGTAGAGATGTGGCTTTAATTTTAACTATTTTGTGAAACATCTTAGATTCATATATTTGCATTGTTACAGGCTCAGTCATCCTGCATCATGTTTAGGTATCAAGCGATACGTGTTTTTATCGGTCTTTAATAATCGATATCGGTATCAGTCCAAGTAGACCGAAAACTGATATTTTGACTGGTGTAAAAACTTAAATAAATGTCAAAATTAAGAATAACACGAGCTCTAACAAAAACTGCTTTCCTGGTGTTGGTTGCATGTTAATTCACTATATCTACAATAAGGGTATATAAAGAGAGAGTTAAATGTGTAGCCACTATATGCTTCATGATTAAGCCTATGAATATTGTACTAAAGCTAAACAGCTTGGGAATATGTATTTGGTTTCAATAATTTACATATTAGAAATGTATGTGTAATAGCATAACCTTATTTTTTTCTGATGATTAAATCATAACTTTCAAGAGGTGACTATTCAATTCATCATCTCATGCACATCAATTGATGACCTTAAAAGAAGCATAATTTAAATGTCTTCATTGTCTTAATTGATTATTATTTTAAACAAAAGTTGTATTTGTTGTAGTAGCTCTAAACCAAGCTTTTATTTTGACGGGTTGCCTTAAGGACCTGTGTGTAGTCTGTCATAGGTCCTGTCATGAAAAGGCGGTCCTGACTAGTGTGTGTATTTCTTAAAACGCCCATTTTTCGGGGAATCCGATATTACAAAACCGATACCTGATTATGTGAAAATGCTTAAATATCGGGAAAAAATATCCAGAAAACGATATATCGGTCGACCTGTAATCCTGTTCATCAAAAACTGGATGGATGGGACGCTGTGTTGAAATGCATTTAAACACTTTATTTATTTCACAATCAACTGACTAGTTAAATCGACAGCCCAATTTATTAGGTGAGATTTCCGTTACCTTGACAAAGAAGGTCCTCTCGATGCGCTTGTCCTCTTTCTTTTTGGAGAGCCAGCGTTCACACAGGAACATATAGACCTCTTCCGTCTCCACATCCACCACCTCCACCTGATCCAGGTACCAGTCCGCTCCAGCCAGAGAGTGATCATGACGGATTCTGATCTTATAGACCTGACCAAGATCCACAGCTTCAATGTTGAATTTGTCCACCTGCACAGATACAGCAGCTGCTTTCATTGTTGACCTGACGATGCTCTGCTGTGTTTTTGCTCTGTTAGTGTGTTATGGGTTATTCCCTCTGCTAATGTAGATAAAAAGGACATTATAATTTAGACAATTTTGTCATTTGAACATAATTAATTTAATTTCCATAATAATTTATGTAATGAATAACTAAAACATATATTGATGCATTTAACAAAAAAACAAGTACAAAAAAATAACACTTTAAATTAAAATACTTACAAATAGAAAAAAAACATGAAAAAATAAACATAAAATATCATAGCACTTTTAACAATACAGATTGTAGCAAAGCACTAAAAGATATACTGCATATTTTTAACAATATTACAACAAAATATAAAAGGTAAAAATAATATTACTAAATATTACCAAAAAAAAGTGTAATAATATTTCACTGATTATTCATTGAATAATAAAAATACATATACATAAACATATACAAAAATAAATTTTTACATTGATGATTCTTTAACCAGGTGTTTAGATGACTTAATGATTTAAAATAAGACAAAAACATATTAAAATAATCAACATGATATATATTTTAATTCACCCTCTCAACAATATATATCTTTTTTTACATTTAATAAAATCTTTATTTTTCTGGAAATTTGACAAAGTCTCATTTGAAATGACATTTCTTGACGTATAATATAAGTTAGGAAAATTCAAAAACTCATGGGCATTTTTTAATGAATATGCATTTTTCTAGTTATTCCAAGCTCTAAAATATGAAAATAATATTGTTAAAAATATCCAGTAAATCATATAAATTCTGAAGAACGATAATTTTTATATTGTAGTGAATAATACTGGACCTTGGAGTCAAGCAGGTAGCGGACTGCTATTTTAGATGTTTTTACACCATTCTCTACAGCTGTTATATTTGCTTTACTAAGGAAATGAGTAGTGAAGCCGGTGACTTACGGCTCCTCTCTCAAACTTGTTGCTGCTGGTCTCAGATTTGCTGAGCTTGCGTTCTCCAGTGTCTCCCAGATCTCCGTAGATGGTCAGGAACACATTGGCATCGGTACCGGCTCCGTACATGTCACCCGTTCTCACTGACACCTTATATGTGTGAGCTGCAGAAACACCAGCGTGTGTGTTAACAACACTCACCTTATCATGGAAAACAAGCCACAACATGAATTCCAACATGCTTTTCAGCTGAAATGTGTTTATTTGAGCCAGGGTTGTTATTGTTAAGTGTGTCGGAAACGCATCCATAACTTGCGGTGTTTACTAGGGATGGGTAAAAAAATATATTGATTTAACTTTACAATATCAACAATATTGATTTTTAAATCAATTAAATCAAATCTAACTTTCTGTTCTATCAGTTTTATTTATTATATAATAAAAAACCTTGAGTACTGCGTTAAGTTAACTGTTATAGCTCTTGCATGTCATTGCTCTTTTGTTGATTTTGATTGCTTCTATTGTTGTCATTTGTAAAGTCATTTGTCTTTTTGAATAAATGCCTCTGCTGAATGACTAAATGTAACTCATGTTAAGCTTCAATATTAATGCAGTACAAACATTACATTACAGCATTAGTTGCATTAATTCTTTTTTAAATAACTAAATGTACTGAAATGCTGATACTGTAGAGTAGGACAGTCACATACTCTCCAAAGCATCCTCCACCTCGATCTCGTTGTGTTTGAGCGTCCCGTCTCTCAGCAGCTTCTCTGTGATGATCTCTGACGGCACCAGCTCTCTCACAGTCTCGCCGTCATCCTCAGACTTGGCCAGCCAGCGTTCACAGGGGAAGATGGTCGTCTCCGAACCCTGGACAACATTATAATTACTGCAAAGGTCCTGGACAGTGCTAATAATATCATGAGAAGAAATACAAAACTCTTTATTTTGCATAATGAATAAGTGCATCTTGAATACATTGAATTGTGTTTGATGATCACTAAAGAGTTTCCATGAAAACACTTCTTACATGATAATTTTTTTCACTAAATTGTTAAAAAAACCTGAAAGGGGCCAAAGTCTGAACAATTTACAAAAACGATTGGTTTATTATGTCTGTGAAGATAAAACAGCTGGGAAATAAACTGCATGTTTCTATTAGATCTGTGTGGCAGCAGCAATAGAGTAAATAAATGCACCGTCTCCTCTGAGCATGTTCTGCTCACCTTCCTCCAAGACATTTGAACTGGTTCACCGTGGTCACTTGCGAAATCAAAATGACGGCATCTTAGGTGGAAAGTTACAGATTGAGGGGTGTTTATATTATAACGAGATCCCTGTGCAGCCTCACTAGGGGAGCGAGATCAGAAGCTTGCAGAAAAAGGCTCACTAAGACAAAGTTACTTGTTGAATCTTTTTCACACTTCCTTGGTTGTTATGTGCAACGGGACCTGTTTTTAGCACTCGAAACCTGGGAAATTTAGATTTTCATGACATGTCATCTTTAAATCAAATTCAATACTTTTCCTTACTGCGTAGGAACTTTTCTTATATAATCTGAACACTGTTACCTTTCCTTTCCTCAGAAGTCTTCTGATTTCCACTCTGTCCAGATGCCAGCCGGGGTTCGTCCCTTGGTTATCGTGTCCAATGCGGATCTTCTCTATGACGTCTCCAATGTCTTCCAGCTTGGCAGAGAGAAATGAAAGCACACTGTTGACTGACTGAGAGCATTTCTGTGCTGTCCAACGATGACGGACCGACGCTCACCTCTACAATAAACATGTTGTCTGCTGATCTCTCAAAGTACATGCGTCGCTCTCTCTTGTTCACGCAGAGGTACTTCTGCTGCGTACACAGAGCCTTCTGACCGTACAGAACGATAAAAACATTCGCATCTGTCCCCGCAGCGAACACGTCACTCGTGAAGGTGGTGATCTCATAGGGAACGACTACAGGAGAAAGACACAAACAGTTCAAATCTATTCATAGGGATCGTTCACCCAAATATGAAGCACACAAACCTCTCTGGCTGTTTTATATTAATATAAAGCTAAATATTAAACTTAAGAGCAGTTTCTGCTCTCCAAACCAGGGGTATTAGTACTATATAAAGCATTTTGGTACAATTTTATTTTCAGGTATGATTGTTTCAGGTTACTATTTTAATAACTATAAATTATAACTATAACTATAAATTATACATAAGCAACACACAAGTAACCCTAAGACATACCCTAATCCTAAGCAGTTAACTAATATTACTCAGTACTTAAATTTATAGTTGCACTGTAGCACCTTCAAATAAAGTGTAACCAACATTTCCAACAGTTGAACAAAGTAAATGTTCATTGAAATAAATTTCATGAAATAATTACTGTAGTAAATAAAATGCCAAAGATTGTTCAATGAAAGCAAACAATAATAAAATAATCGAAGTGGTTCACAGTCTCTTACATGGCGTGTAAAGTTCAGTCTGTAGCTCCGCTGGATACAGATCTCTGACAACGGCTCCATCATCTTCTCCTGTGTCCAGCCAGCGGCCACATGGGAAACGAAGCCTCTGTCCTTGAGAAGGAGCATCGATCTCCACCCAGTCCAGGAACCATCCAGCCGAGCCTCCTACAAAACACAGACCCAATCATCTCAGTTATGCTCTTGCTAATACAGGCAATGAAAGCTTGGAAACTATCTGAATTGCTATTTTATGGCTCAGATGTTGCTCTTTTATAGCTTAAGTTCTCTGGAATGAAGTTGAAGTTGAATAAGTCAAAAAGAAATGATTGATTGAGATAGACTGGTCTACAGAAACCCAGCTGAACACCTCTGGTGTGACTGGTGCAGACCTTGAGCCAAAAACCCATCAACCAAACAACAATGACAAGCTTGATTCAAACTCATCTGTCAGTCAGTGTGCGATCATATTCAGACGTGCTTTCTTTCACATTTAATGACCGCCATGCTCACCTGAGTTATCATGGCCAATTCTCAGTTTCTGGAGTTCTCCGAGATCAACGGCCTCCACGATAAATTCATCAATCATTCCTTTCTCAAACTTGTTTTTGTGTGATTTAGAGGCTTTCAGGTTGATGAGTCCTGTTCAGTTCATGAGGATAGAGGGAAAGAAACCAAGAAAAGCCATTTGAATAGTTAGCGGATAGTGTGAAGAATGCTCTATATTCATAAAGAGTGATGACTGTGTGTATTTTCACCTGTGTCATCATTCTCTCCATACAGAATCGCAAAGATGTTGGCGTCCGTTCCAGCGTGCTTCTTTTCTCCAGTCTTGATCCTCAATGTGTATGTTGTTGACATTGCTACAAACAAAACAAAGAGAATAAGAAGAAAATAAATGAAATATTAATAAGTACACAGACACATGACACAATTGATCACATTGTATTAAGTTTGAAATAGTTTGTTTTAAAATTTTTACTGAAATTATATGTATTTATGTATATATGCAAAAGATATATATACAAAATGTTCCAGTTACTAGCTAAATCACGGTTATTAAAAATAACAAAAATTATACAAACAACATTTATTTTTTTCGATTATTATAAACCAGCTGACAAATTTCTCCCAAATTATTTTTTCAACAAGAGCACAAGATTATCAAGAGAATTTGCTGATATTTATTTTTCAAAAGTTTTGGTCATTTAAAGTTCATACTGAGCAATATTTACTAATTCAAGCCTCTGTAATATATTTTGAGATCTGCTTTGACATGAAACTGGACAGGTTTTTGTTTACCTTTCTGCTCCAATCCCAGTGTGGCCCCAGAATCCTCCTCATCCTCGTCCTTCCTCATGAAGGCCTCATCCACAGGAACAAGCTCTCGTGCAATCTGACCATCATCTTCATCAACCGCCAGCCACCGGTTACAGGGGAAGTAATACCTGAGCGTAAGCCGATATGACGAGTTAGATGTGAGACGCGTACATTACGTTTTTGCGTTATGTGACAGTCTGTGTAAGCGCTTCAACACAATAGACTCATTAATAAATCGACACATGCAGATCTTCATGTGATCCGTTTTCCTGAAATGGTATCTGTGTCTTTTAATGTAGCTGTTGGGTAATTCTGAGAACTTTGGAGTATTTCTATGAGGTTGCTGAGTTGTTCTGAGTATATGGAGTGTTGCTATGCAGTTGCTGGATTGTTCTGAGTATATGAAGTGTTGCTATGCAACAGAAACCATACACTCTCTCTTTTCTAGCACTTTAGATACAGTTGCTCCTTTGCACTTAAGAAAGGTAAAAGAAAACAGTTTGAC
>JAUCMT010000154.1:541377-572054 GCA_032357475.1 Enteromius thamalakanensis | reverse complement strand
TGTGTGGAATGAATGTGTACCGTATACAAGTTTAACTTCTTTAATGGAATTAGTGAAATAAATCAACTTTTTGAAGATATTTTAATTATATGACCAGCACCTGTAAATATTACATTATTTTTTCTTATTTTATACACACACACACACACACACACACACACAAATCTTTATTACCTGTATCACCATTTTCCCCAAAAATGTTGAGAAAGACATCCGCATCTGTCCCGCTGCCTTTCACATCAGCTGTAAACACGCTCACAACATATTTATTATCTGCAAAAAATAGCAAAATAAAGCACAAAACAAACATTTTACAAAAAAGCATTTTAGGATGTAAAAAAAGCTTTATTTAGCTGAAAGCAGCAATTCTAGAGGCCAGACATTTTTAAACTTAATCAAGAACCAAGAAATTAGAGGATAAAAAATTAGATTTTCCAATATATTTTAAAATAAATTTCAAATATGCTAAAATATAGTTATTTAAATTTTTTAATTTTCTATCAATAATTCCTTGGCCATATTCCCAAAATATATTTTTAAAATATAACTATATATTGCTGTTTTGATGAATGAAGGCTAAAAGTGTATTGCCTTTAGTTAAAAAAAAAAGTAAAAAATTATATATATATATATATTAGAAATATGCATGCATTAAATTAGCACAGACTCTTTGGACTAGATGCATCATGAAATTGACTCTAAACTTGATGTGACTCAAGGAATTAGAGGAAAGGCAGAGACAGTTGTCTCTATAGTCCAGCAGATTGTAGGGTGATATAAGAGATAAAGGCTCACATTTGGGCATGTCCATAGGGTCCAGACTGCCCAGCAGGTCTCGGACATACAGACTGTCCCCTTCGGTTCTGCTCAGCCAGTTGTTGCAGGCGAAGTAGAAGCGTAAATGTGGTCTGTTCATGTCGGTGACCACGACCCGGTCCAGATACCAGCTGGCATTCAGCCCTGTGTTATCATGTTCAATCCTGTCCAAAACACACCTGACTGATTCACCACTACTGGTTTAAAGTTACAACTACTCATGCTTTAACTGTATTATCTCACACCCTCCAAAATAATAATAATACTGCACTTCTAGTTTTAAACAGAAATCCATAAACTAGTGCAATTTATATTTATCCACAAGACTTTAAGTATTTTAGCAGAAGACGCAAGGAAGTAAATAAGAAAATAAATTCACTCAAGTCCTCAAACTTTGAATCTTTAATATGTTTTACAGTATATTAGTAAATATCTTAACAAATATTGGTGTAACAGTTTTCAACAATTGCCAGTAAATTTCACAAACAAATATAAAGAATTAGCAGTTGAATTAAGTTTTTGTCGCAGAAAAACTGAAATAGTATTTTGTTGTAAAATATACGCCAGTAATTTATGTACTACTTAGATTTTTTTAGCACAATAATATATTTGACTAATGCTTAACTGAACTTATAATTGAAAATAAATAATTACAATTTACTAATAAAGTAATATATTACTGATATTTATTTTTAGTTAGTTATTATTACTAGTGCTGTCAAATTTACTGTATATATTTATTTATTTATTTATTTATAAATACACAAACATGCATATATATATATATATACACACACACACATATATATTTCAAAAACATTTTACATTTATATATGTAATATATTTATACATTATATAATTTATATGAATATAAATATTTTTCTAAATATATTCTGTATGTGTGTGTATGTATATATACATAAATATATAAGGTACGCACACATATATTATGTAAACATAAACCTTTATTTTGGATGTGATTAATCATTTAACAGCACTAGATATTAATAATAACCTTAAATCACATTTCATGGTCAACTTACCTAACTTTTTTCAAAGGGCCGACATTGTGTGTTCTTATCCGGAAGACGTCAGTTTTGTTTTTTTCAAAAGCAGTTCGATTTCTGCAATAAATATCAATGCAGACAGAACCATGCTTTATTTAAGAAATATCTAATCTGATTCAGAAGCTGAAGAAAATGCAGTGCTGTCTAAGTGAGAGTTATATGCGGTGTATTGCAACTCTATTGCTTAAATGAACACAGTTTCTGTGTCTTGAGAAAGAATTTGCTTCATCATTTATTAAATACCTTTATAAGGTTCACCTTTCATAAAATACGTGATATCTAGCACCCAATTTAATCATGCATTTGCTGACAAACACACATATTCTGTCAGTGAGCTTTATGCGGATGATATAGTCTGAATGATGTGTGTCTGGAAACAGAATAGTAAAGCGCTGCAGATCTGCACTATATTATCTCTCCACAGCACAATGCTATACATTTCCACAGGATTCACACCAGTCCATCGCAGCGATGTACAGCACATGCATATACCAGCCTTTCATTATGAAGAGCGAAAATCAATCAAATCAATCATTGCTCCTTGATGAAAGGTTCTAGAATATCATGTGCGCATGTAAACATCACAACAGCAGTGAGATCTGGATTCCCCTCGATCAGAGAGGAACACACTCAAATACCTCTTGTCTGTGCTGTGGGTTTAGGGAAAGACAGAACCATGTGTTAAAAAAACATATACATGCACCACTGTAAACAAGGAGATGTGTGGCCGAGTTTATTATACTTCACACAATGATTATGAATGAGTTTGAGGTCATCTGGACTCACTTGCTGGCCAGATGTAGTTTAGGAGTAATGCCATAATCTCCAAAGAGCGTGACGAAGACATTAGCATCTGTTCCAGCTCCGTTAACATCTCCGGTGATGGTCACCACCTCATAGACTGAGAGAACAACATGCTTGATTTGATTGAACGCACAATACATGAGATCCACTGCATTATTAATGAGGAGATTCCTATAGCAGAAGAGACCGAAACGCTCTGATGAACAATGAGTACGCTAAAAAAAAACCTCATCATGATACAGTCAGGATAACCCACTGAAAACACCAAGAACCATAGAACCACGTTCTTAAGACCTTCCAGAAAGATTATGAGCAAAGATTAACTTGTGTCCTGAAAATATTATTTTACTCTGTTTCTGTCTTGTTTTCTAGTATAAATATCTAAATATTCTTGAATTAAGATGCATTTACTTGATAGGTAACATTAATAAGTATTAGTATTAACATTTTTATCTTTTTGTATGTATTTTTTTATTTATTTTTTATTTATTTAATTTTGTACAGTACATTTATCTTGATTCAAGAATTTCAAGATTAGATATTTATGTTATGTAGAATAATGTTTTTGCAGTGTATCCGTTATGTGGAACATTTTTGTTTATCTGACGGTTCTTTAAATGTATCTTGTTTTTTAACATTCAAAAGTAACATTCCCTTAATGTTTGCAAAATGATTAAATGGATTGTTCCAGTAACATATGTAACAGATACAAATGTTTTTAAGCATTTTGAACGTTCCGTAAAAATTCTGAAATGATATGTTTTCATAACTCACAGACAACATTAGCGAAACGTTCTTAGAACATTTATCGTTTTCTGTGAATTTGAATCATGACTGACTCATGAATGAATGACTCTCTCTCTGATTCACTGAAACGAATCAGTCAAAGATTTGAATCGGTCGCAGTGTGAACGGTGGAGTCTGACTCATACATGAACGAAGCTGCAAAAGACTTCTTGTAAAGAATCAGTAAAAATGACTCACAGTTGAATTGATCTTATGACTATAGGCTCTTACAAACAAAAGCCAACCATTTCAAGAACCTGAAGTATGAAGAACATTTGAATCATCTAAGAACTATAAACAACCTTTCTTACTGGTTTCAGGTTCTTCCTGTCTCCATTACTCTTTTTTTATATTAGCTCTACCTTTTTTCTTGTGGTACTCGTCTTCGTAGTTCTCCACTTTCTCAGGCTCGTAGTTTCTCAGTTCGTTCTCGTAGATCTGCACATAATCCACATTTTTGGACTTCTTCTTCTTGCCCTTTCCCTTCTTGCCCTCGTCATCGCTGTCATCCCCTCCTTTCTTGGACTTCTTCTTCTTCTTCTTCTGAGAATCGTCGTCCTCCTCCGATGATTCTTCTTTCTCGGCTTTCTTCTTCTTCTTCCCCTCGTCCTTGGACGTCTTGTCTTTGGATCCCATGATCCTCTCCGCAGGATTCTGATTCTTCTTTGTGCTCTTCTTGCTCACTTGAACGACATCTGGAAGGCTCTGGTGTTCATCTCCGCTGCTCCTCAGCTCCTCATCCTCTTGTTTGGAGCTCTTCTTCTTCTTCTTGTTCTTCTTCTTCACCTCGGATGCATCGCTGAGAGATTCTGTGTCCTCTGAGTGTTTGTGTTTCTTCTTTGTGGCACAATCTGGAGCGCTGATCTTACCTTTCCTTCTCGACTTTGATTTCTTCTCCTCTCCGTCATCGTCCTCCTCTTCGGTTTCCTGTGACTGTCGAGTTTTTTTCTCCTTCGAGGGCATCTTTAATTTATTTACTACAGTGTAACTTTAACTGTTGACTGTGAGTGTCCAGGTGAAAGAGGACGAGACTGACCTGTGATGCTCGCCGGACGTGCCAGGAACAGCCGGGCTTCCCTTCCTCATGACAGACGCCTCGTTAAACATGACACACTCCAGCATCATGTGACTGACAGCAGAGTAAACAAGAGCTGCCAGTCACACACACACACACACACACACAGAAAGAAAGAGAGAGAGAGAGAGAGAGAGAGAGAGACACTCAACTCTGTATAACTATCTTTGCGAGGACATATATTGATTCAATGTAGTCCCTAGCTCCTGGCCAAAATGTCCTCACTTTACAAAATTGTCCTCAAACTAAAGATAGGCCCTCACATAGATAGCTGTACAAGTGTGCACACACACACACACACACACACACAAAGAGAAAGAGAGAGACACACACACACACAAAGAGAGAGAGAGAGAGAGAGAGAGAGAGAGAGAGAGACACACACACACACACACAGAGGTACACACAAACACAGATGCACACACTGTAGTAAGAGGCTGAAGTGCTTAAACAAGAACATGACTGACCTGTGTTATTAATATTAAAATAGTAAATAAATAAATAAATAGAACATAAATACCTTAAAATATATTAATTATATAAAAACAAAAGGGAAACAGAAAACAGAACAACAATTAAAAACATAAATAAATACCACCATAACATTACAGTACATTAAAATAAAAAATAAAAACATTTTAAGTTAAATGTCAAAGCACAATGTCAAAGGTTAATATTACTATTACTAAGTAATTACTAAAATTTAAAATAATTACTAAAATATGTTGAACATAACTAAACTAAAACTGAAATAAAAAACAATTTTAATAATAATAATAATCTAAAATTGTATATATATATATATATATATATATATGTTTGTGTGTGTGTGTAAATTAATTAATTTAAATATTAAAAAACTTAAAAATACTTCAATCTGTTGCAAAGGCAGCATTTAAAATTTCAATTTAGTTTCAATCTAATTATATTTAAAGATGTAGAATTTTAACAATTTACTAGAATGAAAGCTGAAATAACTGAAAGAAAATTAGACTATACAAACTCACACATAAAATTTTCAACTAAAAAAATAATAATTTAAAACCATTACACCATATTAATGATCAAATAACACCCAAGCTCAGCTTAAACAGACGAGAGAACGGGTGAAAATAAAGAGCTGCGCTTGAAGCTCATACGAAACACTGATATCAGACTGATTAATTTAGAGAAACACAAATATCTCTGTTGATACTCGCTGATTTCCTTCGGTAATGAAGGATGACGTCGGTCTGGAGGTTAAAGACTTAAGAAATGTAAGATTAAAGCCATTTCAAATTTAATTAAAAACTAACAACTAAAATCAAGAAAACTGCTTCATGGCACTCTTTGGATAATTTTATAAATGAGGGTTGCCAGAGTTTCTCATTTCATGCACAAGTGCAGCTAATTCCAATAGTTTTAAAGCAACAAAAAACCTTAATGTTTTCATGATTTATTGTACTCTAGCAGTTCTTGTTTGCTGCCAGATGATGGAGACACACATACAGGTAAGATTCACAGATGGTTTGTTTCTCTCTCATATCTTACAAATAAAGTTGGGCTTTGGTTTATCTGGTAAATCAGGCAACATGTGAAAGACAAGAACATCAAACAAACAAACAGAGTCTTCAAACGCTCTGCAGCTGATGGGAACGTTCTGTCCATTGATACGCCAGATTATTTATTATATTAATCCACCGAGATAATCATATAAACAGTCCTGATCATGACTTTACAAACAAACACGGAGTATCAGGATCGTTATGATGGAAAGTCTTCACCAACCATATTCACACACACTGAAAAACTGTTTGTTAATGCCCCATCTTCAGAGTTAAATTCAGTTTATTACCTGATTACAGTAAACTGTAGAAAATGATTATGGCTTTACTGTAATAAAACAAATGAAGAATGGCTTTAGCACCAAGATTTGATATCGACATTTATTTGCTCATAAACACACATCTATGCAGAATTATGGGATCAGCCATATATTCTATAATTTCAGAATTATTATTTAATTATGCTATAATACTGGAAAGTTTTACTAATGGATAGGAAGGTGGATATTTTTTCATTCTTGCAAAAACCGTCTAATGTTAAGCATGCTTCTTATTTGAAGTCATTTTCGTTCTCATGTAAATGTTTTCAGGATGTTTGAATATCTGTAACGGAAGACGAAGAAAGATATTAGTGCAGTATATTTTTCCCTTTACTTTCTGATTCATGAAAATGACTAAAGAAATGAAAAGGCTGATCTAAATATCTTATGTAATCAACACCGCGTCTACAGTATTTAATGAAGCGAGAGCAGTGGTCATATTTACTTTGGTCTGTGATGGTAAACAAAGATTAAGAATAATTAGCAAACATTTCATGGGAACGGTTTGATCTCACGGGTTATGAAGCCTGTCTCCTGAACACAAACACGGTTTATTAAAGCATTAGAAGATTCCTCGCCTGAAGCTCTGGGTTTAATCATGTGTGTGTGAGGCAGACGTCTGCTCATTCTCACATTTAACACAATCACATTCGATTAGAAGTCTTCTGTTGTTCTAATCGGAGCCTAAAACCACCACGGCACTGAGCGGAAAAACGGTCCCAGGAGTCCAAAAACAACAAATCACTGCAGATTTACAGACTGCAACTTTCTCAGAGGAGTCTCGTCATTCACTTAAACCCGCTTCGGGTCTCTAGTCATTTCTAGAAGGATTCTGACCGTATATGATTAGGTTATGTAATTCGAGAGCCAAGCTGATCGAGTATTTTTTGGATCTGCTCTTTGGGAAGCAGGACACAGAAACTGGAAAGGGTTTTTTAATGCAAACATCTGAACTAGGTTATTTCCTGCAGGGTTTGTTTTTGTTGATCTTGACGTGACTGATTTGAACTCTTCTGGAAAAACAAACACGTGTTCAGTACCCCAGCGGATAGAGACGTACTGCTAAACTGATCGAAACAATCCTTTAAGACTTTAGTGCTGATAAAAACTCACTCAAATAAATTAATCTTATTTAAAGGTTGAGCCCGAGAAATTTGGGAAATGTGCTGATACCTCAGGATCATCCCAGATCAGGAGGAGTGTGTGTCTTCAACATATCTGGATCAATGGAAGTGAATGGGTGCCGTCAGAATGAGAGTCTGATAAAAACATCACAATAACAGCACCACAGCCCTCATCTGGAGAAGACAAACCATCAAACTAATCCAGCAAGTCTGTCATGTCTTTCTGCACCTCCCTTTCTTCACGTGTCTAAAACTCATCCCTGCTTTTTCACAGGAGGAAGAGTTATTATGGATTATGAACAATGGAATGTATTTGAGTTAAAAGCATCTCAATGCTGGGTTAGTTTGATCTTTTGTCTTCTCCAGATGTTAAGTGATGGATTGGAGCGCTGTGTATTATTCTGATGTTTTTATCAGCTGTTTGGACTCTCATTCTGACGGCACCCATTCACTTCCACTGATTCGGAGACACATTTCTACAGATCCGATGAAGAAACAAACTCATCCTGATCTTAAGGTTTATTTTCAGCACATTTATATTTTTGGGTGAACTGTTCCTTTAACTACATTTACATTTGACTCCACTTGATCTGAAATCAGTGCAGAAGGCAGGTCAGAGAAAGTGCGTCCTTATACGGTGTGAACACAAATCAGCAGGAGTTAAATGCTCTTCTCTTGAAACGTCTCATTGGTTATAGTCACTTGTAAAGGTTGATCTTTTGACTTTCGACTGTCTAAACTGTTCCGATTGGAGGATTCAGAAGAAGCGTCAGATAAGCACCGCCCACACTGGTTTGATTGACAGGTGTCCATGCAGCTCTCGGGCGGATACAGAAAGGTCTGCGAGGTGCTCATGGCCTCCTTCAGCTCTCGAGACACGGCGGACGGAGAGTCTCTGGACACCTGTGCTCCGTCCATGCAGTGTAAGCTGCTCTGACCCGACGCTCTCAGAGAGTCACTCCTGCAGAGGAGACACTTGATGTTCTCTATGAGCTTGGAGAGGACCGCTTTACGCAGGAGGATGTAGATCCAGGGGTCTAGAATGGGGTTGGTCGAGGCAAACCGGATCGCCAACAGATCTGGATTCTTATCCAGCCGTTTCTCTACAGGCGTCTTGTAAAGTTGGTTGAGAAACACCTGGACCTTTAAAAAAAGACAGGATTTAGTTACCAAACCTTCACACACAAGAACCTGTGGGTCTAAAAGAACATGCATTTAAACATCAGAAAGTAAATGCTTTCAAATGCTTTAAAGTCATCCAGGAGATTGTTATCGTACGGTTTTAAAATGCTATGAAAAATTATTTTAATTATTAGCTTGATATTATTAGAGTATGTTTTAGAAAGCGCTATTTCACAAATAATTTTAATAACTTTATATATATATATACATTTTTTTCAAATTATTTCTTTTTTGGTAGACGTTCTTCAGACTTTTTCTGGACACTAATCTAATTTTGTCCATTTTTACTGGCATCCAGAAATAAAACATAATGATCCGAGACTTTTTGTATTTTCCAGTTCTCTTATATTAAAAATCAAGGGAATATATATATATAAGATATATTTTTTCTGATTAAGTATGCAAATCCATAGCTACCATCTATTAAATCTGACAACATATATGTTGATTACTTTTGCTTTCTGTTTTGAAATGAAATATTTGTCGTCACCACTTGCTAAAGAAATGAAAGCTGATTTTGACTATGCATCCAATACTGTATTTTACTACAGTAACACTGTGACCCAGGAGCATGTTTGTCTTTCTAAACACTTTTATCATCATAATCATCCTCCTCCATTCTTCTAGTCTCCCACACAATGCAGAAAAATGGAAAGGAAAATCCTGAAGCAGATCTGAACCCTCAGCCTGTGAGAAAGTTCTTGTTTGGCAGATTTGACCGTCATATCTGAGACCAGCAGAGAGATTGAGAGATACAGCTGACACAACAACTGAACAGAAACTCATATATCAAGAGTCCTTTGAAATATTAGATATTATGGAAATGTTGCCAATTATTACTCCTATTATTGCACTTACGTTTTAAATCTACGTTGCCCCCAAAACACATTAATATGCAAATTAGTTAGTTTATAGATGCATTGTATATAATAGGGAAACACCTTTATGGCTATTTAACACACATTTTTCATCAAGAAAAATAGTTTTAAAATATGTTTCTTAGTTGAGAATCATATTTACATAAAGTTTTAATTCAAAGCCTTTTAATTTATTTAGTTATTTAATATATATATTTTTTTAAATGACTTTTTAAACTCCTAATGTACTCTGATGTATATCACAACATAAGAATAAAATGTGACCCTGGAGCACAAAGCCAGTCTTAAGCAGCACAGGTATATTTGTAGAAATATTAATATTATGTATAGTTCAAAATTATCCATTTCTCTTTTATGCCAAAAATCATTAGGATATTAAGTAAAGGTCGTGTTTCATGAAGCACTTTGGTGCAACTAATTAATTAATGTGCAATAGAAATACATTTTTACTTGACTTGACTTTAAGATACTTTGTAAATTTCCTATCGTAAATATATATAAATACAAAAAAATGGTTCAATATGAAAAATTGACCATTATGGTTGTTTTTGTGTACCTGGGTCATAAAGCCTATCAACCATTGTTTTTCCAGATGTTTTCTCATGCTCTAAACAACGTAAAGACACGAAACAATGCTAAACTTTCCCCTGGTAGTCGGGAGGATATCACAAGAACTTACCACGAGCGGAATTGAGCAAATGAGCACGACAGCGGAGGTGGCGGTGAGCAGAATGACCATCTGGATCTCCGCGCCTGCGAGGCGACTGAAGCTGCGGCTCCTGCCGGGATCAGCCGCTCTGCCCGGATCAGTCCCGAGCGACGTGCGCCTCACGAACCTCCGGTGCATCCGGATGAGCGCGGCGCACACCAGCACGTTACACACCACCGTCACCAGGATCAGCAGCGAGCTGCAGCCCGCGTACATGAAGGAAAACGCGGCGTGCGTGCTCACGTTGGTCCGCCAGTCGATGAAGCACCAGGTCTGAGGGTACTGCATCTTGACCTCTCCGAAACCCAAGCTCGGGAACGCGCAGAACAGAATGTTGGACGCGTAAATGGCGAGCAGCGTGACTCCCGCGAGCTTCTTATCCACGTAGTCGTTGTAGAAATACGCGTGATTGATGGCGATGTACCTCTCGATGGACATGGCGCAGATGATGCTCAGTCCAGCGAGGGAGAAGAAGAGCAGAACGAACCCGAAGTACTGGCACAGGGGGTCTCCGTCAGGCCACGCGCCCTTCACGTAAGTGGCGATGGTCACGGGACTGGCGAGGACGGTTCCCAGGAGATCCGTGACCGCCAGACCGCAGACCAGCGTGTAGAAGGTGGTCTCCTTCTGCTCCCTCCTGGACTTGCAGAGCACCACGATGGCGATCAGGTTGCTGATGACCCCGAAGATGAACATGATGGCCGGGATGGTGGGCTCCATCCTGCGCGTCGCGGTGCTGTTGTCCATCCTTACACTTCTCCGAGAGTCATTTCGCAGGAGTTGCTGGTGTTGCGCGGAGTTAATCCCGGTCATGACTGACTGGTCCGCCCTCCTGCTTCATATCACACGCTCCTAACGGGACGAAAAATCACCATAGCAACCAAAGCGTCCCGTCATGCTTTACTTTATCAGCAGGACAGTGTAGAAGTGACTGAGAAGTTCATTCCTCGGGACGATCACACATTTTTTCGAGGTAATAACACGAGAGTTGTATGAGTACAAAATATAGATACATGAATTAGTGCAAGTACACGTCACCAATATTTGTCTGAGATACAACTAGCTATTTGAAAAGTAAAAAATGTCAGCGGTTAAAGTTAAGAGCACCGCAAACATGAAAGGGCCATTCCCAGTGTTGGGGTAACGCATTACAAGTAACGCGAGTTATGAAATAAAATGACTTTTTCCAAGGAACTAGTAACGTAACGCAGTACTTTTTAATTTTAGAGTAATAAAACTGAATTACTTTTACATGGTCTCCTGAAAGCATCATCAGTAATCTAGAGCATGGTGTGCTGTGTGTGAATACAGTGTAGTACAATAAACTTTTACATTTGCTATAAATAGAAGTTCAGTTAAAAACAAGCAAGCTCTGTCCTTATTTAAAAACGTAACGTAATGCATTACTTTCCATAAAAAGTAATTAAGTAACGAAATCCGTTACTTTTTTAAGGGAGTAAATATTGTAATGCATTACTTTTAAAAGTAACTTTCCCCAACACTGGCCATGCCATATATTCTAAAAGAACATTTTAGTTGAAAGTGAGTAAAGTTTTCAATCTGAGGGTGCAGAAAAAAAACAAAACAAAAAAAAAACATTACACCAGAACACATTGTTTGAAGAATCAATTTTGGGTTTTTTACAAGCTGTTCCAAGTTGTATTTATTTATTGTTAGCAAAATTTTAGTTTTGTGTTAAGTTATACTTTCATAATAGGCTTATAGCTGATCTAGCTTTTATTTTTGGTGAAATTAAATTATAAAAAGGCAAAATATGATTCATGTATTCACTGTAAAAAAAAAACTGCTGTAGTCCCGCAGCTGGTTTGCTAGTAAATTACTGTAGATTTATATTTATGAAATTTATTGCCAACAGTTTGTTCACATACAAATGAACATTAAACATATATAACTGTATCTTTACAGAATAAAACTATTAAAGACAGCCTCATGCAAAGCATTCTGGGAACCAGAAATCCTCACCTTTTACTGTTTTTTCTGATATTCTGTTCTAAAGATAAAAATGTATAAATGTTCAATTATCTTTGAACAAGCTGTGGGCAGTAAATAACATGAATTTAAATCTACAGTAAGTTACTGGCAAACAGCTGTGAGTTAATACTGTAATTTCTACAGGACTTCTTTTAACAGTGTTGATCTGCATAAAATGTATAGTATAATGTAATGTTTTAGTTATGATATATATTCATTATAGTGTTATATGTTTAAGTATGTATTTTCTAAGTTAGGTGAAAGTTTTTCTTTGTCTTTTGTCAGCTTCAAACATATATTTAACTCTTTTTGAGAGTTAAATATATTTTTTTGAAAAAACCTGGAGACCACCCTAGTAAAAATATCATATATTTAAAATATAAATTGTGTGCACAAAACACTTAGATTTTTATGCATGACATTTGGAACTGAATTCCCCTCATACAGATATAAAAAGATAAATACAGATAAATCACAGAGCTCGAAACAAACTCAAGACAATGTCACGAGTGAAACTGAGAAAACACTGGCATTAAACATGCGCACCAGTCAAACAGTAAATGTTAATCTAATGCACGAATGCTTTCCACAAACACATGCCGTGTACAAGTTTATGCTTGTGTAACCTCAGATACCATTCAGCTCAATAAATTACCCCTACACTGTGGTATTAGAGTTTATATGAACGTGTAATCAGAAGCCGGTCTCGGTTTTGGCTCATCCCTCGAGTTCTTGTTTCTATTTCTAAACAACACTTCTGAACTACAGTAACAGCACAATTACCTTTACAGCAGGGACATGTGCTGACAAGAGTGTTTGAAGTGAACACAGTGGAAAATCACTGCCTCTCTCCAAGCTTCTCAGGATTCAGATTTATTTTGAGATACATTTTTAACAGATGCTACATTATATTCAATATTATGTGCCTAAAAGAAGTAAAAGTATTCAAGTTATTTATAGTATTTTAACTAAAACCACAAAAAGCTTTTGTTACTTACTATAAACCTTAACTGAAATAAAGCATAAATACAACATAAATACTGAACACCAAGGCAGTTATTTTCATTTTGATTCTATTCAACTGGAAGTACTAAAAAAATTCAAAAAAATGTTTAAATAATAATAAAATTACATATATTTTTTTAAATTAAATAATAATAATAAATAAATAAAAATATATATATATAATGACAAAAACACAACTAAATTACTAAAACAGCTAATTTTAACATAGAAAATGTAAAACTAATTTGAAATATTAATAAAACAATAATAGTGCTTTAAAGATGCTAAAATGATGCATAAAATAGAATAAAATTGAATAAATTAAAAATAAATCTTTTTCACCATTTTTAATTTTTATTAACTTTGAAATTCTTTAAACTAAAATTTTATAAACAAATACAAACAATAAAATTACTTCACAACAAAATGACTAAAACTTTACCATAATTAAAACAAAAACAGAACATGTTAAACTAACATTTTGTTACTTGAAATAAATCAAACTTAAAATATAAACCTTAGACATTTTATTTTTTATGATATCTCAAAATGACTAAATTTAAATAATAAATTACTAAAAGGTTTACAATATTTAAAACAGAAAATGTTATATAAAATGTTATGCTACTGTGTGTGTATATATATATATGAAATTTATGCTATATATATGAAATTCTATATATAAAACTAATTAAAAAAATCCATAAAACTATAATAGTATCTAAATAATACTATCAACTCTTTTGTTACATTTAATAAAATAAAACTTAAATAAAATATAAACCTTAGCCTTATTTTATTTCTTAGTTGCAAGAACAAGTTCTCATTTTCATTCAGTTTTTTTATGAAAAAATAAATAAATAAAATAAAAAACACACAACAAAATGACTAAAAATAAAATGGAAACGAAAAAGAAAATAACAACTACTGAATAAAAAGCAGTGATAGTAAAAGCAGATTTCTTTGTGATTGTTGATGTTAAACGTGTGATGTGATTTCATCTCTGATTCATATATGATCTTTCTGTCTACGGAGGACAGGGTCGAGTCTGTTTGCTCAGCGATGCTCTTTAAACACAAGCATATCAGTATTGTCTGGATGAGAAGTAAACTGTTTAGATTGGCAGCGGACTCAAGATCTCAGCCAAAACTCCAAACGGTCCGTCACATGAACAAAAGATGGCCATTTATCCAATTTAAAGAACAAAAATCACATGTAATGGAGATTTTAAAAGCTTTTATATGAACACACAATCTAATGTTTGACAGCAATGCATCTTATTAAAAGTCCTGATTCATGCAGACAGACGAGAGAAAAAGCTCAAAATAATCAGCCTCAGATTTGAGCGTTTCAGGTTACGAGCCGGAACGGACCAAACCTATCATTTTGACATGAAAACCTACACAGAGCGAGAGGAAACAGAGCTTGATAGCCACAAACGCAATTTAATTACCATTCACTCAGATGCTGCTCAATAATACGATTACTGCAGAAAACGGCCCAGAATACATTTGATTGGTTTAGTAGCTGTCACTTACAGACGGGACATTAATTATGAAATGACACATGAAACCACTTCCTATGGCGTGCGTTTGACATCAAATCTGACATGTCACCAATTTCACAAATCAGATTTGGTGGAAAAATAACCTCCTGATTAACGTCAACTCCAGCCACGAAATATGATTGATGATTCACATTCACGTTTCCAAAATCAGCAGAACCGTAATACAAATCTGTCCAGGCTGAGGCACAGAAATACAGACAAATGATAACACTGCCAAAAAATCTCTCTCTTACTCAGTGCTTCTGTCTTGTTTTCTATTGCTTAGGTTTATTGCTTTGATTTAAGAAGGTTTGGATTTCTAAACAGAAAATAAGATGAAAATACTAAGACAATTTTGTTTTGCAATTTAATATAATGCTGATATAAGACTTATTTCATTAATATATTAAATTATTAATAGTTATATATTTGCTAAATATTAAATAATTAATAGAAAGTATCTCAACAGGAAATAAAAACATTACCTAATTTATTGGCCTAAATCATATTTAATCCATTGATAATTCATGTGACATTAATATAATCATGTGGATTATTTGTTCTTAAATCTATATGTAATTTATATATGTATTTAACCCAACCTTTTTAATGTATATCACAGATGAAGGATCAAGAGACATTAGTGCTCAGGTTAAGGTCAGATGTAGAAAGGTTTGGGAATGTTTGTGACGGCTGAACAGAAGCCAGATTCCCAGGAACACTGAATCAATACACAACAGTTTGAATAGAGGCAGATCGGAGGAGATTGTGGCTTCCATTAAAAGGTTGTGAACACACACACACACACACACACACACACACATATATATATACACACACATATAAAAGTACAAATTATTACCCAGTTGCTGATTCACAGAAGAGAGCAGACTGATATCACACAGTTCTTGTGCTCGTTTTCAGAATTCTAAATTCCTAAAAACAGCTTCAGATGACTGATTTCTGCCCTTTTGTCAGAATCTCCAGATAAGCAGCGACACTCACAGAATGTGTTTTGTGCTGGGGATTGTGGGATTGTGTGTTGAGGGGAAAGGAAACGCTGATTCTGTGAAGAAACGCTCAATATGAAGGAGCGTAATGACAGCAGATGAGCTGGTTTGTTTGAGTCGGAAGTGGATTAATAACAGAGACGAATCTAACACACACGCACGCGCACACACACACGCACACACACACGCACGCACACACACACACACACACACGCACGCACACACACACACACGATGATGGTGAAACTGACAGGTGTCATAAATAAAAATAATATATACACGTACTTTACCATTCAATAATTGTGAGTACAGTGCTGTCAAATGATTGCCATTCAAATCTTTTCTCCTCCGCTCTGCATTTATTTGATTAAAACAACAGTAAAATAGTGAAATATTATTACAATTCATAACAGCTGTGTTCTGAGTGAATCTGTGTTTCTGTGATGTTCAGCATCATTCAGTCTTCAGTGTGTTTTCATCAGTAAATCAGGATATGATGATGATTTCTGAAGACTGGAGAAATGATGCTGAACATCACAGAAACACACTTTAACACAGATTCACACAGAACACAGATGATTTAAATCATAATAATATTTCAATATTGTTCAGTATTTCTGATCAAATAAATGCAGGAGAAAATCCAAACTTTTGAGCGATCGTGTAGATCCTGTTATTCACTGGGTACAGTACGAAAGGGCCGAGACTAAATAAAAGAGTATTTTCATAGTTTATTTATACTGTTCAGATTTACAGGGCGTTGAAAAAGAATCCAAATAATATGAACACACAAACCTCTGTCTCCCTCGACCCAACCAAAGACAATAAACAAGACAAACAATGCTCTGTCTGGAGGATGGCAGTCACTGTCTGCTCAGACGCTCTTCTGGTTCTTCTCTCTCATCTCTCGTTCTCTCTGGATGAGCTGCTGGCGCTCAGACTCCCAGTCCTTCACCGTCCGCTGGTATTCAGCCATATCCACATCTTCACACGCCGCCAGCATCTGCTGCGTCAGAGACGACACCAGAGCCTCCAGACTCCTCGAGTCCGTCTGGTCCTGAGACACCAGACGCTCCTTCAGCTCCTACCAACACATTCAGATCACGGATGAACCACTGAATCCCCTTTAAAATAACAGATCTCCACATGTGCGACCCTGGACCGAAGGAACAGTCATAAGGCTCAATTGTTTTTTTATTTGAAATGTATATAAGCTGAATTAATTAGCTTGCATTTCCAAACTATTTGGAAATCTTGAATCTGAGGGAGCATGCATATCATACTCAGTATACTACAAATACATTTTCATATTTATGTACTTCATAAAATGCCATGCAAATATACTTAAAGTCTGCTAAACTGGATCAACTCATGTTGTACTTTAATAGAGCTGAAATCTAATTAAACACACTTAGTATATTAGATTGTGCTGAAGTGGACCAAGTATAATTTAAAATATTTAGCATTTAAAGGGCAATATTACACAATTCTTATTAAAAGTGACATAAACACACATTTTAGGCTTATTAATAAAAATTAATGCACAAGTAATACTCTGAAAATGTTTAGATTAATAGATGAGCACACTCTGAGATAGTTTAGAAGGTGTTTATATGTTCAGTGCATTCAGTGTAAGAAAGACCTTGAAGCGGTCGATGTACTCTGGTACTTTCTGTTTCTCCAGCTCATCGTCTTCCTCCAGCGGCGTGTCAGAGGCGTTCGCTGAGAGATCCTGCAATATCTTGTCCACACGATCCAGCTGGAAGCCACAGAGATGCTTCAACCCTCAACAACTCACGCTGAATAACACTCATTCATTTCACAGGTGAGCTTAACGTCTCAGAGCAATCAATATTAATAATGAGATCACTGTGAATTAAAACATTTGGAAGAAATGTGTCTCAGCATCAGTGGAAGTGAATGGGTGCCGTCAGAATGAAAACATCACAATAATCCACAACTCTCCAGTCCATCAGCTAACATCTGGAGACGACACAAGATCAAACTAATCCAGCATTGAGATGTTTTTAAGAGTCTATAATAACTCTTCCAGAAATGGTGTGATTCTGGAGAGAAATCTGCACAGATCAAAAAAGCTCTGTGTCTGGATTTGAGTTAAAAACATCTCAGCGCTGGATTAGTTTGATCTTGTGTCTTCTCCAGATGTTAGCTGATGGACTGGAGAGTTGTGGATTATTCTGATGTTTTCATTCTGACGGCACCCATTCACTTCAGTGATGCAGAAACACATTCCTCCAGATCTGATGAAGACACACACTCCTCCTGATCTTGGCTGGACTCGGTTCAGTGAGCTCAGATTTACTTCAAAAACATTATTCATGTGGTTTCTCTTTAAACCTCCCTCAGACCAGACAGATGCAGACCACGGTAAGACCTCATTATGGTCAATTAGTTATCTCTGTAAATACTCACAACTTCCTCAGATAACTTGACGTCTCTGAAGTCACACACAGCCTTCATGACGGCGAGGGCTCGCCCAAGATAACCCGAGGTCCAGATCAGGGGCATCTCGTGAAACACGGCGTGAATTCCTCTCGACAGCTCCACTTTACCTGGAGACACCATCAGGAGATGATCTGACACACAACTCTAGAGTCTGAGGACGTTTCCTGAACTACTCCTTAACAAATCTCCCGTATGGAGGCTTTAGGATCCAATCTGAAGCGTATTTTTGAGGGCAGGATTATTATAGGCAACTAAAACTGAAAATAAAAATCATTAACATTTGTTGTTACCTGAACTAAAACAAACATGAACTAAAATACAATTTTAGCATTTTAATTTAGTTCAACATATTGTATTAAAAGAACTAAAACTAAAATAAAGATTAATAGAATCTTTACAGGCATAAAGAAAATACACAATAAATTTAACTAAAATTAAACTGGAACTAATTGGACGGGAAATTAAAAAATTAAAAATATATATTAAAATTGTACTAAAATTTAAAAAACTATATTTCTAATTTTAAATTCAGTTGAACCTGATGCACTAAAATATTAAAGCGTAATATTTTACACAACAATTTTTATTTATAAAAAATAATTTAAAATGTATAGACAAACAAAACATAAAAAAAGATTTATTAAGGCTACTGCAACAAAAATTCCTTGAAATATTTATATTTCGGCTTCTAATATATAATTCTAATAAAGCATTTCCAGGAGTGTCTGAGTTTCACTGCATTAACAGGGTTTGGTGTTTGAAATGCTTTGAGATTCATTTCACAAAGCACTTGGTTCAGTTGATTCAAGGTTTCCTAAAACTTAGTTTCTCCCATTATTAAGGCATACACACCAATGAGAGCCAATCCCAGAAGCCGAGCGCTGAAGCCGGCAGAGTTCTCCTGCTTCAGTCCGGCTAACATCAGAGACGCTCCCATGTTCCTCTCCTCCTGCCACTGAACACAACACAAACATCTCACTATCACAACACAGACCTGACCCAGCAGCACACCCGTGTTTTCAGATCCACTTACACTGAGTTCAGGTTCGGTTGCCAGATATTTACTGAGGGCGTACAGAGACAGAATCTGTGTGGAGATTCGCTCAAACGACTCCTGAAGCATCACTTCCTCCACCACCGAACAAGCTCCTGGATCCAAAAAGAGACTTCTCATGATTGGGATCGTTTTATGCAAACATCTGCTCAGACACTGGACAACGAAGAGCTTCACAAACCTTTAAAGTCCTTGTCTTTAATGAAGGAGTCAATCAGAAGATTGAAGGTGAAGTCATCAGGAAACATGCCGAACTGAACCTACACGATTGTGGGAAATAAAGAAACCGCTTTCAAAACACAGAAAAACCTATTTGATGTTATTTTCCAATATGAGAATGATTATGAAAAAGGACTTTATTAACAGATGCTAGAGTTCAGATTTGAATGTTTTTGTAGGACGTCTCTTGAAGGCTGCAAAAATGTGCTATAATATTATTATCATTCAAGCAGCTGTTTCCTGTGAATGTGTGTTAAAGTGTCATTTATTTCTGCGATTAAAGCTGAATTTTCAGCATCCAGTCTTCAGGAGGTGATAAACAATCATCTTGGTTTTGAAAAGTGACAGTAACGACATTTATAACGTTACAATAAATTTGATCAGTAAATCAATGAACATCACAGAAACACAGATTCACTCAGAACACAGCTCTATATCATACTTTTTACTATATTTCTGAGCAAATAAACGCAGGCTCGGCGAGCAGATTCTACAATTCCCAATTATTCCAAACTCTGTCCTGGAGGTGTTTACAGTGAAACCAGAATCTGAGATCGTCCAAACCTTGTTCTTCAGCGTGTAAAGGGCTTGATCTCTGGCTCTGTATTTAAGACAGTGTCGGATCCAGCTGTGAATGGTCCAGTCTCGAAGATACCAGCAGTTTGGACTATGACGAAACCTGAGGAGAGATGCACTAACTCAATCAGTCTTCAGCAACAGTAACCCTTTAAAGAGTTATGTAGTGATACTTACTTATACAAGTAATACTGCGCTTGATCGACTTCCTCTTTTGATGATAAATTATCTATAAACTAAACAAATCATGCACATGTTAAACACTGACAGTGTCACAACAACAAGTGTTTTTGTCTTGTTTTCTAGTATAAATATCTATAAACCCCTGAATTAAGATTAAAAAAAAAACTACGGGGCAAGAAAAATAATCTAGTTTAACCTTTGAATTAAGATTTACTATCAAACATAAATTTAATTATTATCTTAAACTTAATATTTTACTTCTCCAGTAAATGCATCTTGATCAAAGAATGTTTAGATATTTATACTAAAAAACAAAACAAATATAATGAGCAAGAAAATAATTTTTTGCAGTAACGTCATAAATTCATAAAATAAAAACGCTGATTGATTCTTCTTATTCTTATTCTAATATACTGTAGTCATATGTATACTGTGTGAAGTGGACCTAGGAGAAGAACACATTCAGGTTTTAGGACAGCTTTGATGGAAGTTTTTGATTCACTGCTATATGAACTATTTATTAAAATGTAATGTCGAGTCCTCTCTGACCCTGGAGATGACCAGAGAGCTGACGGGAAACTTCCTCTCGTATGTTCTGTCCATCAGAGACGCCAGCTGACCTGCAGAAGAAAAACAAACATTTAAATCAGAGTTTAAAATAAGGACAAACATCATCATGACCATGTTCTCACTTAGGTCCTGTGCATCTCTCGGTCTCTGCTCCCAGACAGCAGGGTCTGTGTATGCCGCAGACAGCAGACATCTCCTGGCTGATAGAAATGGACATTTAGTCATTTAGAAGATGCTGTTCCCAAACAAACGAGGACAACAGAAGCGATCAGAATCAACAAAAGAGCAATCACAAGTGTGTCTTACACAGTACTTATAGCAAGAGCTTTTTTGTTGTTTGTTGATTATATAACAGATAAAAAAATAAAAAAAAATTATATATATATATGCTGAGAGAGAGAGAACAAACAGTTATAAAGCAAAGAGAAAGAAAGTCTTGAAGGGTCATTTTTTTATTAAGTAACACATTTTTAAAGGTTTACTCAACCTGTTACTGATGTACTCATTTACTGTATGTTTACAGGTTATAGGTTTACATCACAGCTACTGATTCAATATTTCTGTATTTACAAAATAGATTAGTTTAATTCTCCTGAACACATAAAAAAATTGATCATAATTGTGTTGCTTATGTACAACTACATATATTGTGCATGTTGTCATCTGACAGTTCTGTACTACATTGTAGTATATATATCTATATAGTTTAAAGAAAACATGGTTGGAAACAAAATCGATTACAAAAAACTAACTCTGTTTAATTTTACTGAGAGATGTGATGACGCCATTCACCTTTCATTCACCTCCTCGCGCGGCTAACGTTATATTACAAATCAAAGCCTTACGCTTCTGCATTTATCCTGAGCCGAATTTACCATGAAAGCATAGTTATGATCAATAACTGTTGACACTCACCGATGGATCTGTAATTGACACATTTGGAAAAGATTTGAACGGGAGACACACAGCGCTGCAGGATGGAGGCCGCCATCTTTAGACTGAACCATTCGGCGCGAGGGGGAGAGAATCACAAAAATCACCTCGGTTTGGAATCGTTTGGACGCATAAAATTAGGAAATATTTTGCCATAACTAACATTTACGAAAAGATAGACAGGATTTGCTACACACACACACACACACACACACACATATATATATATATATATATTACATAGTACATTTTGATGTAACCAACCCAGTGCGTCTGCAATGGTATAATCTGAGCCCGCGCGTTGACCCGTAAAAAAAGTAATTTTAATAATTTTTACAATTAGTTAAAGATTAAATTACTTATTAATTATTATGAATGTTGCTTCTAATAATTATTTCATTCAGTAAATCTAATAACGTAATTCGTACACGCCTCATGGTTCACATGATTGTAGGTGTGTCCGATAGAGGGCGCTATGATCTTATAAACCTGTGATTGACAGCTGCTGATTTCAAATCAATTAAAAATGTATTTAAATACACTTTAGAAATACAATTCTTCTTAGTTAGCTGCATAATTGCAAAATCATTTAAATAAACTCCATCCTAAAACACTTTTTAGAAAGTAAAATAGAGATCTAAAGTGCATGAGGGGAAAAACAAAGTAAACTGAAAATAAAAGGGTGTAGAAAGACTAGACTTCACAAATGAAAAGAGTCTCATGCTGGAAATGCAGTTGTGTTTCTGCACAGACGTTTGGTCTAAACATCCTCAGAGGAACTGACCGCTTTTACAAACGACAGAAACCAAAGACACAGACAATTTACACGAACTGACCGACCGGAAAGCTCTGTGTATTAAAATCAAGACTGAATGAACCATTTCCAGAGCTCTTTCCCTTCACAGAGACTCTGAAAGCCTGCAGTCATTCATATAAACCATTTTAGAGACCTGAAAGATGTCAGACGACTGAAGAAACCCCAAATATGTTCTAAATATATTTTAAATATATACTGGAAAAAGCTAAGCTCAATAAAATATGTTCTTGTCATTTAAAATATATTTAGTTTCAACCTTCATATACAAAGACATTTTTCAAATTATATTTCAGGGACAAGAATATTCATTTGCAGTGTTATAGTACATTTGTGAATATTTTTTTTATTTATTTTAGTATTTTAGTTGTGTGTTTCTGTCACTTTCAGTAGTTTTTGTTGTTTATAAATAGAGTTTTATTTGGCAGTTTTTATTAAGTTTTACTTTATACTAGTTCATCAAGTGGAAAAATGAGAAATGTTGCCTTGGAAACTATGGAGGGCCAAATTATTCAAAATTAAATCATTAAATAAATGTTGAAATACCTGAATAAATTGTTAAATACATAATGAAGAAATTAAACACATAAATAAACACAGAAATAAATATTTAAATGTGTATTTATTTATTTATTAATGTATTTATCTATTTGATCAATTATGTAGACATTAATTTATTTATTCATGTGCATATTTATTTCTTCAATGAATCCATAAATCATTTATATATCATAAATATATTATTAATTAAATGAATAAAATAATCATTTCTTAAATAAATAAATACATAAATACATATATACACATAAATAATTTATTAAATAAATAAATACATGAATGAATAAATGAATACACAGATAAAATACATGAATACATATCCTATATAAATAATTAAATAAATGAATATTTATATATTTATTTATGCATTTATTTTCTATACTTAATTTTTGAATTATTCAGTTCAATTCAAATTTATTTGTACAGCCCTTTTCATGATACATATCATTGCAAAGCAGCTTTAAACGAGGTAATGTTTTACAGTATGCGTAGTAGCAGCTTGTACATGAAGATATAGATCAATTAATGACGTAATCGAGCAGACGAGGAACATTATACACTGACTGTGTGTGTGTTGTTCAGGGTTGGCATCATCTCTTCTTAAGTGTTCTGGATCCAGAATATTGAACAATTTATTGATATATTTCAACATTTATTTAATGAATTAATTTTGGATACTTTTTCCCTCCATAGGAAACTACCTAAAATAAATAAGTCATAAAATAAGCCAATTTATTGTATTTATTTATTTATTATATCAGTTTCATTTAACCATAATAACCCTGATATAATTGTACTTTCTTGCAATATACGTCAGGCCAAATATTTTCTAATGATTGTAAAAATATCCTAAAAATAGCACAAAAATAAATGAGAGAAGATGTATTTATGTGAATAGATTTTTACAAGTATAATAAAAATATGGTGTTTTCTTTGGGTTTGGAGTGTAACCGAGGCAGGAACGGGTCATTAACCGTTGGCTCTGGTCACACAGAAGTGGAAGTGAACAGTTGGTGTGGTTTTTTATTTTTCACAGTGCTACAGTTTTCTCATCAGCGCCGTGTTTACAGAAGACCCTTTGTCCTGATTCATCCAGGACTTTCAGTTCAGCAGAGACGCTTCACAGTACCTGATTCTGACTGTTTTCATAGGCTTCCAACGAAACATTGAGGTGATCGGAAGACAGGAAGAGGATCTGAGCACTTCCTCTTTGCTCTCCGAGTTTCATCAGGACAAATACCCAGAAGGTGTGTTGCCTAAAAAAGGCCTGAGAGTTGAATATTCTTGCACAGAGATCTGAAATACACCTTTTTTTCTTCCAGCACACCAGTCAAATGTTCAAAAGACAGGGCTGCTTTTATTTCATTAAAAATACAGTAAAAATAATAACTGTTTTCTATGTGAATATCTGTTCAACTCTATTTTATTTCTGCATTTTCAGCATCATTGCTCCTTCAGAAATCATTCTAAATCTGAATGTATTTCACTACTTATTCCGTGCCGCGTTAGACCTTCAGAAGCCATCCTTTTTTGTGAACTGCAATTGTGCAACCGCATTTTTTTGTTGTAAAATCTGATTAGTTTTTGTTCTTTTTCAGCAACCGAACCCGGGAAACAATAGGCATCAACAATGAGAAGTGCGTTATCTTGTGTAAAGGGCTGGGGCTCCCGCAGTGTGTTTGATGCTTATTCTCCAACACTTCCTTTTCTCTGCTGAGGAAGTGTGTTATTCTTTTTAAGGAAGAAAACCTGTCCAAAAGGTTGTAGAGTAAAAATAGACTGCATTTAAGTTAACTTAAGACTTAAGAATATATTTGCTTGGCTGCTTGCTCTGATCTGTGTCTCTGGAGCACAAAAGCAGTCAAAAGCAGCATTTGTAATAGACAACAACACATTGTTTATCTTTTTATGCAAAAAATCATTAAAGATCATGTTCCATGAAGATATTAAGTAAATATATCAAAATGTCATTCATGATTAGTAATATGCATTGCTAAGAACTCGATTTTGATAACTTTGTTTCTCAATATTTTGATTATTTTTTTGCTCAGATTCCAGATTTGCAGAAATCTCATTTTCAAAACATGACCCCTACAGTGATGTTGTGCTCCAGAGTCACATATTATACTGGAACAGCATATGCTAGATTTAAAGCTTTGCAAAAGATGAGTATTTATGTTTTATTTTCCAGTACAGAATTGTTACTGGAGAATAAAGTGACTGAAGATATTAAATGTAGTTTTCTGAAAGATAAAACAAGAAAGTAAATGTATTTATTTAAGCCAATTAATTTAATTGATTGATTTTTAGTATAGTTTTGGTTTCATTTAACCACAAACCCTATGTGAAAGTAAAAACACAAAATCATTTTGAATGCTTATACATAAGTGATTTTAAAAATATCCTAAAAATAGCATTAAATGTTTGTTTTATTTATTTTTTGCTGAAAGGAAAAAATACTTTTGTGTTAATTTAAAGGTTTTAATCATTAACTTGATTTAATATATATATATATATATATATATTTACAATTAAAACCAGAAAATATCTGCCAGCTGGACCAGAAAAAACATTATTTTAATAATAATATTTCTCATATTTTCAGGTGTAAAGAGTACAATTTTCTACTTTTGTCTTGTTTTTCATAAACACTCTTTAATCAAGACTTTTACTTTTACAAAAGATAGAAGCTAAAGATAATAATTCTTGTTTTGTTTTTTAAATAATGAAATATATATATATACTGTGTATATTAGTTTTTGGCTTTAAACAAGAAACATGTCTGCCATTGGAGCACAAAAAATAATATTGTTTTCCGTTTAAAGTTAAAAGTAAGATAGTTTTTTACTTCTTTTGGAAGATATTTTCTTGTTTTAAGCAAAAACTAAGAAATGTTTGATACATTTTTCCAAAAACAAGAATTAACTCACTAAATTATCACTTCATCTTTATTGAAGAACAGTGAGATATTTATTCTTTATTATTTATTATTAGTTTATAATGTCATTTTTCCTTTTATGATTCTGTGCTGTGGTCATTGTACATAAAAGTCAAAAGTTTAATCTTTAAATGAATTTATTGTACTTAAATATTAATCAGCATTCACACTACAGTTGATTCACAGGCAAATAAAATCATCCATGTGTTTACAAACAATACAAAACAGTCAAAAATCATAAAGCTGTCAGTACTGCGTCAAACCCATTCATTATTAATTTATCAAAGTCAGAACATTCGAGAGCAAGAACACCTCCATTGAAGGCAATTAGCATTAATGGTCAGAAATATATCAGTTTTCTTCTCTTAATTATATTAATTTCATTGAACATTATGAAATATTACCAAGTAGATTAAACCTGCTACAGTCTTCTGAAAATCAAGATACTCTCACTGCAAAAAAATTAAAATTCTTTAAAAGTATTTGTCTTCTTTTCCATTAAACATTCATAAATCAAGATGCATTTACACCACAAAATATTCTCTTACTCACTGTTTCTGTTTTATAAATATCTAAACCTTATTGAATCAAGATGAATTTATTTATTTAAGAAAAAATATATTATGTCTTATTTTCTATAAATAAATAATTAAATAAATAAACATTTTATTTATGTATTTAATTATATATATATCTATATATATATACAATTTTATTTTCCTTAGAGCAGGTTAAAATATAATATAGAAATAGTTTAATAATTATTTAGCTTTTGAAAACAAGACAAAAACCCTAAGTAAGAGGATCATTTCTTTTTTTTATTATATAAAACAAGAAAAATGTCTCTCAATGGAGTCAGAAAAATGATCTTGTTTCACTTTGAATGAAGATTATTTTTCTGACCACAATGATAAATATTTTGTCTTTTTTTAAGTAGAAGCTCATTTAATTTTGCCACATTTTTCAAGACTAAACAACTTAATTTGAAGTAAATTTGCTCCTTAAATAAATGTATTGAGATGTGTTGTTCTGGAAAACATCACAAAATACTGACACAGAATATCATTTTTTGCAGCGTTTGTAGATTTCTGTACATTTTTCTCATGAAAAAATATTGAAACATCATCATTCACAGCGTGTCTGTCAGTCTCTCTCTGAAAACGATTCTGTTTTGTTTTCTAGTATAAATATCTAAACATTCGTGAATCAAGATGTTTTACTGTATAAGAAAAATTACATAAGACATTGTTTATTAAAAAAAAATATCTATATTTTGTTAGTTTTTGCTTAAAACACGATTATTTTTCTGCTTGTTTTAAACAAAAACTAACAAACATTTAGATTATTTCTGTTAGAAGACAAGACGTAATATCTTAACTTATTCCATCTTGATTCCAGATTATTTACACTAGAAAACAGAACAGAAACACAGAGGAAGAGAATGATTTCTTGTTGTCCATCAGAAGTCGTCCTCTTTGTCGCTGTAGAAGTGTGTGTCGTCTGCTTTCTTCTTCTCCTCCTCCTCTTCCTCTGGAGCCTTGTAGAGGTCAGGACTGTACTGGCTCATTCGGTACAGACTGTCCTCGTCTTCTTCTCTCCCGGAGCTGCCGCCGCGGACGCTCTCTCCGTCAGACTGAGACAGACGCAGCGGGTTCTTCTGGGACAGATCGAAGGGCTCCTCCTGACCGATGCGGGACAGGATCCGGAGAGGACCGGAGAGACAGAGCCGTCCCCGTCTCCTGAAGACTGAGAGCGTCCAGAGTCAAGACCAACACAGAACAATCTCTCTCTCATTATAGTGTTGTCTTGTTTTCTAGTTCCAAACATTTCTGCACAGGTAAAATGATTTAAGATATTCTTGTTTTCGAAAAAAAAAAAAAAAGCCAATATTTTAAACCAAGGAAAATATATCCTTATATTATACATATATATGCACACTGCATAAATGTTTTTCTTAGATTTTTTGTCATGTTTGCAAACAAATAATCCAGAAATTCTTAAATAAAGAAGGCAAGTAAAAATATTGCTTTCAGTCAAAATTAAATGGGTTTTTCTAAATATTAAAAAGCTAAATAATATTAATTCAAACAGATAAAAACAATATTTTGTTCAGCTGATTGGGAGATTGTTTTGCTTGTTTCGAACAAAAACTTTTCACTTATTTTCTGAAAACAAGACAATTTTTTACTTAGAAAATCCTTCTTTATTTAAGAATTTTTCGACATTTTGACTGAAAACAAGACAAAAAAACCCCAATATATATATATATATATATATATATATGTATACAGATATAGATTTGAAAACAGAAAACAAGACATAATATCTTAGTCAATTTACTAAAGATACTTAAAAATGTTAGATGCTCTTAAAAATAAACGTGCTTCACGATGCCTTAGAAGAACCTTCTCTGTCTAAAAATCCTTCCATAAAGATCTTTAACATCTGAAGAACCTTTCTGTTTCACAAAAGCTTCTTTACGGCAAAAAAGTGTTCTTCAGATTATAAAGAGACGATTCTTTAAAGAACCTTTGACTTTAAACTCTTTGTGGAACCAGAAACAGTTCTTCTGTGGCGTCGCTGTTGTTCAGAAGTCTTACGTGATGTCCATCTCTTACTGGAGTGTGTCAGATTGCATTTCCAAACATTCTTTTGGCCATTAAATGTAATAATCCAGTGTGATGTTTGAGAGAAGAAACAGAACAAACTGAGACAGGCTCAGAACTCACCGGATTATGATTGACTGGGAACTGATATTTCTTACAGACACACTCCAGCAGAAGATAGAAAGAACAGCGCTCAGCTGCTGAAGCACACTAATGTTTTAAGGCTTCTTACCGCGAGCGTCCAGGCCTTGGTCCATGATGCCGTGTTTGACCTTCATGTGGCGGGTCAGGTTTCCCTTCAGCGTGAACTTGCTGGCGCAGTAAAGACACTTGAAGGGTTTGCTGTCAGAATGCAAGTGCATGTGTCCCATCAGATTATGCATTCTGTTAAACTCCTTTCCACACAGCTGCAAAGAGAGTAACTATTCAGACATCTGTGACCTGATCCGGCTCGGCCCAGCTCTCAGACTCACTGATGTGTGGAAGATAACACTTTATATAAGGTGTGTGTGTGACACACGTTACTTGTACACTCTCGGAAATAAAGCTAGGTTCAAATATGTACACTTTCAGTATTAATATGTACCTTTAAGGTACTGAAATTAACCCTTTAACCTACATATGTGCCGCCCCAGAGACAAGCTTTTCTAACTGTATTTCTGAGAGTGTACTTATTATTAGAAATAATGCATAATTACATGCAAGTAACCCTAAACTGAGCCCTAACCCTAAACACGTAAGGACACGTAGTTAATTAATATTACTTAATAATTACACCTTAAAACCAACGCTCGTCAGAAAAGTTTTTTCAAGCAAAATAATCTCGTTTGAAACAGAAAACAGTATTATTTTGCTCACTCCATTGGTCGATTATTAAAACACACTTCATTTGGACTTCAATTTTATTTTGTATTTTGGCTGGAAACAAGAAAATAAACAACAACTAAGAAAATCTTTTTTTTGCAGATTGTGACAAAAACTTCACTTTTTTACATTTCTATTATTGAGAAACTGGCGTATCTGATGTAATATGGCCAGATGTTTGTGCTCTGCCAGCTAAACGAATCCGGTCGCAAGATATGAGCCGCATGGGTTTGTTTGTTGACAAAGCTGAGGAACGTGTTTAAACACAGGACAGCCGAGAGAAAAGTTCGATGAAATTTCTTATCACGAGAAATCTTGAAGCTGGCCGAGAATATAGATTCTAATCTCAGTCTAATGAATTTGTGCTTCTATCATCTTAACAGAAATACAAGCTCTCAACATTTAACAAAGTCAAACTCTATTCTTTTGGGCTGTCGCCATAGAGCTTAATAAGGTTTGTGTATTTTTATATGTATCGTATTAGATTTACTGTATCTATGTATGTTGTTTTGTAAAGAGTGTTATTTTGCAAGAATAATTTCAGGATTTGTTTGACAATAAAGTTTATATCATATGTGTCCCTGGACAACAAAACCTGTCAAAAAAATGATTTATACATCATCTGAATAAAGTAATATAATAATAAAACATCAAATAAAATAAATAATCTGTCCACTAATGTCTGGTTTGTATTTGGATAATAGAACTATTAGAAATTCTGGAATCTGAGGGAAATATTGAGAAAATATAAAGAAAATATTAGTATAATATAATATTAATATTAATATAAGATCTTAGTCATGAATATTAGTAATCAGAAATTAAGTTTTGATATATTTATGGTGAAATATTTACAAAATATCTTAATAGAACTTGATCTTTATTTAACATCCTAATGAATATAATTTTGATCCAAACAAATGGTGTCTATTGCTACAAATATACCTGCTGCCAGGGCCATATATCATATCATATCATATCATATCATATCATATCATATCATATCATATCATATCATATCATATCATATCATATCAT